>CM040123.1:32473520-32971764 GCA_022559845.1 Amorphophallus konjac | reverse complement strand
GGCCAAAGGAATTGGGGTGTACCGCTGAGGGTTCAAGAGGCGTGCCGCTGGGGAAGGGATTTGGTGAGCGGTCCGGTTGATTAAAATGCACCGTTGAAGGGCCAATCGGGACGTGGTGGTGGAGGTTCGATCAGTTTTCGATTATTTATTTTAAGACTTTTCTTTTCTTCTTGTCTTAACCCTTGTGTAGTTTCATATAAAATTCCTCCCGTGTTTGTTCTCTTGGTTCGGTTCGGTCTCTTTTCTTGCGGGTCGGGCTTTCGGGCGGCCAGGTGGTTAATTAGCTTAGTTCAATTCTCGTAGGGGTGCCGGCAGTAATTTGATGAGTTGGAAGGTTTCATTAGTTATTCAGCTCGTTTGTTGCCTCCTTTTGCCTCTTTTAATTGTTTATTAATATCTCACAAAAAATTCGGCAGCATCTCCCCTTAACCCGGGGCGTAAGGGAGATAAAGGGAGCGCGCCCACATGGAGTGGCGGAACCCGACAACTGGAGGTGGGCCCCCGGGGGAGCAACACCTTTATAGAACCTCGGAAAACGTGAAGGAAGGGGCTCGGAGGCGAGGCCAAGGAGTGGGCTACTGAGAGGCTGAAGGGTGTGCCGCTAAAGGCCATAAGGTGAGTGTACCGGCCAAGGGCCAATTGGAGTGTGCCGGCCAAGGGGTAACAGAGTGTGGGTGTGCCGCTGAGGGCAGAAAGGAGTGTGCCGCTGGGGGCAAACAGGGGTGTGCCGCTAAAGGCCATAAGATGAGTGTACCGGCCAAGGGCCAATTGGAGTGTGCCGGCCAAGGGGTAACAGAGTGTGGGTGTGCCGCTGAGGGCAGAAAGGAGTGTGCCGCTGGGGGCAAATAGGGGTGTACCGCTGAGGGCTATTGGGTGTGTGCCGCTGAAGGCTGATCTGGGTGTGTCGCTGAAGGCAGATCTGGGTGTGTGCCGCTGAAGGCTGATCTGGGTGTGTCGCTGAAGGCTGGAAAGGTGTGCCGGCCAAGGGCCGGAAAGGTGCACCGCTGGGAGGCTTAAAAGGGTTGCAAGCAACTGGGGGGGGATTTGGTGGCTGTTCAGGAAAAGAGGAAGAAAGACAGGGGATTTCGAGGCCGGGAGTGGCCTATTAGTAACTGAGCGGTTGGGAAGAAAGAAGGGTACCTCCCCTTCTCCTCAAGCCCGGGAACACGGTAGATGGCCATGGAAGGGAGTGAGGAGCTCACGGAGCCAAGGCTAACAAAAAGGGGGAAACCTACATCGACGTGGAGGACCCTAAAGACGCCGGAGGAATGAAGAGACAGAGGGAGGAACGGATTGTCCGTCAAAAAAAAGCCCGCAAAGCCTAGCATAAAACATCGAAGATCGAAGAGAAACCCGGATATGGTGGTTTTCATTCATGAGAATCAAGAGGGCGTGGCCCTACATATATATTGCAAAAGCAAACCCCCAGATGGGGCCATGGACAAAAGGGAGAAGGACAAAGAACTCCCAGGAGGAATGCGATACAAGAGAGACGAAAACATCCGGGCCTAAGACATTGGCCACTATCCCCAACCCTTTCCCCCAATACAACAAGCTCTCTCTCTCTTACTCTTGTTTCTTCCCGGTGGCCGTCGGACGGAGCATAGGCCGGGAGGGCCTCTTCTTCTCTTCTTTCTTCTCCTCTTTCTCCTGTGTGTGCCCTCTACTGTTGGAACCTCTTCTCCTCTCCCTGTTCGTCTCTCGCCGTTCTCCTCTCTGTGTTCCCCCTCTCCTTTTTTTCTCTCTCCTTTTGTTCGAAACGAAGGGGAGGGGTTTTTATACCCCGGACGGCGGGAGTCTTCGTGCAGGGGCGTCGAAGCGGGAAGTGGCCCGTGATCATGAGGTTTGACCTGCCTGTCCTGGCTGTCAGTGGACTAGGCCACGTGGCCCAACGATCGGCTGCCACCTCAGACGGCTCCACTGCGCGCCAAGGATGTGTAGGGCATGGGCCTCACGTCGCCCGTTGAAAGAGCTTCACCGCTGTGCCGTTGAAGGGCTGAACAAGCGTGCCGCTGTAGTGCCAAAAGGGCGTACCGCTGGAGCCCCGGATGGGCGTGCCGTTGAACGGCCTGAAGGGCGTGCCGCTGGGGACCCTACAGGGTGTGTCGCTGAAGACCCCCCCAGGGGGCGTGCCGTTGAACCCCAAAGGGGGTGTGCCGCTGGAGACCCCCCCATGGGGGTGTGCCGGTGAAGACCCCCCCATGGGGGTGTGCCGGTGAACCCCCTTGGGGGTGTGCTGGTGAAGACCCCCCCATGGGGGTGTGCCGGTGAACCCCTTGGGGGTGTGCCGGTGAACCCCCATAGGGGTGTGCCGGTGAACCCCCTTGGGGGTGTGCCGGTAAGCCCCCATAGGGGTGTGCCGGCGAGGGCCGCGGCAGGGTGTGCCGCTGAAGGGAGCGTGCCGCTGGAGGGTTCTGCCAGGGCGTGCCGCTGGGGCCTCAACTGGGCGTGCCGCTGAAGGGCTAAATGGGCGATTTTGAGCCCATTGTGAGCATGAGTTGTGGCCCATTTGATTTTCTTCGAGGCCCACGGGCTGTGGAGCCTTTCGTGCTCGATTTCCCCGGGGGTTTCTTCTCTCGGCGCCGTTGTTGATGCTGGGCTGAGCATGACATTTTGGATGTGCAATTTTCGGTGTCCACAGGCCTGCGGGCTGTAGAGGGGCAAGGTCTGTACGGCCTGCGGGCTGAAGTCGGTGCAGCCGGGGGTTCAAAGAAGTAAGGGAGTGTGCCGTGGAGGGTTGACAAGGTGTACCGGCGAAAGGCGTGCCGGCGAAGGCCCACTCCTCCTTTACTTATTTTAAGGCTTTTCTTTTCTTCTTTTCCTTGATCTTTATATAGGTTTATACAAATCTTTTCTCCCTCTTCCCCCAACCTTTTTCTTACAGATCGAGCATTTAATCCATCACGTCGTCGTTTAATCCGATTCCTCTCATGTTGCCCGCAGTGCCTCATTTCGGTTAGAATGTTTTATCGTCGGGCGTTCCATTCGTTCGTTGTTTCTTTTGCCTTTTAAACGCATTATTATCATTTCTACCAAAAATTCGGCAGCATCTCCCCTTGACCCGAGCGTAAGGGAGATACAGGGAACGCGCCCACATGGAGTGGCGGAACCCGACAACTGGGGGTGGGCGCCCGAGCGCGGCAACACCTTAATAAAACCTCGGAAAACTCGGAGGGGACGACAGAGGGGAAACATTGGGCTAATGCAACCTAAGGATACCCTGACTGGCAGGGAGAGGGCCAGGTGTGCCGGGTAGAGGCAGGCCAAGGGTGTGCCGGTAAGGGTTGGTTGGGGCGTGCCGCTGGGGCACGGCTAGGGTGTGCCGCTGGAGGCATAGCTGGGGTGTGCCGCTGGGGCTGGGCTGGGGTGTGCCGTTGGGGCACGGCTGGGGTGTGCCGCTGGGGCACAGTTGCGGTGTGCCGCTGGGGCACAGCTGGGGGGGGGGGGGTACCGCTGAAGCCGCGACTGGGCGTGCCGTTGGAGGCACAATCAGGGCGTGCCGCTGAAGCCGTTGGAGGCACAATTGGGTGTGCCATTAGAGACACAATTGGGGTGTGCCGTTGGAGGCACGGCTGGGGGTGAACGAAGATGAAAACGCTCGGCTGGAAGTAAACCCTAAGGAAGGGAAGAAAAGAAAGGGGGCGTGAAACACTGAAGGATGTAAACCCGGAAGAAATGCGTTGGAAAGACGTCCGAGGAGATATTGCAAGCCCTCTACTTTTATTCTCACAAGAGGAGTGCCCCAAGGGGGCTAATACATCACTACGACGAAAAAAAAGATATGAAGGGAAAGAAAGAAGAAAAGGAAATACAGTGGGAGGGAAACGGAGCGTGGACTCCTCCCCTCCTGGACCTCACTCCCTCTCTCCACTCATTCTTCTTCTGCTCTTCTCTTCGCACGGACGTCGGGAGCCGGAGTAGCAGCGGGGAGGGGAAGGGCAGTAGGCCATCTCCCCCCTTTCTTCTTCCCTTCTTTCTCTTCCTCTTCTTCTTCTTCTCTTCGCGCGGACGGCGATGGACGGAGCAACAGGAGGGGGAGGCAGAGCTTCCCCTCCCCTTCTTCTTCTCTTCCTCTCTTCCCTCTTCGCATAGACGGCGGCGGTGGGTGAAGTGGCGAAGCCTTTCCCCTCTCTTCCTCTCTTCCTCTCTTCCCCCTTCGTCTCTTCTCCTCCTCTTCTTCTCTTCTTCTCTTCGCCCTCTGCCTATGTGTCCCCCCCTCGTTTGTGTCGAAGGAGAAGGGTTTTTATACCCTCCACGGTGGAAGCGTTCGAGCACGGTAGTCGGAGGCGGGAAACCGGAGGCATTGATTGGGGATTTGACCCGTCGTCCTTGGTGGCAGGGGGATAGGCAGCGTGGCTGTCTCCCCAGGTGACACCTCAGCAAGCCCATTGCGCGCCAAGAATCTGTAGGGCATGGGCATCACGTCGTCCTGCCGGAGCATGCCGTTGAAGAGCCTGGACAGCGTGCCGTTGGAAGACACAGGAAGCGTGCCGCTGGGAGGCCACCAATGCGTGCCGTTGAAGTGCCACGATGGTGTGCCGCTGAAGAAGCTCGCAGGCGTGCTGCTGAGGACGCTCGCAGGCGTGCTGCTGAACGGGCGTGTGAGCGTGTCGCTGAGCGGGCGCGGGAGCGTGTCACTGAAGGGTGAAATAGGGCGTGCCACTGAAGGCCACCCTGGGTGTTGTGGACATGCAAAATTGCACTCCCATACGTCCCAACTAGTCTAGCATCAACAACGACTCCAAATAGAAAAACTACGGGGAAGATGGGCCATCCGGACTCTCCAAACAAACGCACACACTGCAGTGAAGCTGTCTCCGGAGTTAGGACAGCGAAGAGAGATCAACTACCAAAATACACTCCAACCTGTGGGCCTCGAAGAAAATCGAATGGGCCACAACTCGCACTCTCAACGGGCTCAGAACTGCCCACGTCGCCCCTTCAGTGGCACGCCCCAGGGCCCTTCAGCGGCACGCCCTTGGCGCCCTTCAGCGGCACACCCTCAGGCCCCTCAGCGGCACGCTCTCAGGCCTCTTCAGCGTCACGCCTTGAAGCCTCTAGCGGTACGCCCCCAATGCCTCTCAGCGGCACGCCCCCAATGCCCAACGGCAAACCCCCTGCTAGCCCTCAGTGGCACACCCAGCTTGGGTGTCTTCAGCGGTACGCCCCCTGGCCTGCCTTCCACGGCACACCTGGGTGGCCCTTCAGCGGCACACCCTGGCCTCCCGCTGAGCGGCATGCTCCCGCGCCCGTTCAGCGGCACGCCCTTGCTGCGCTTCGCCGACACGTCCTTATTGCGTCTCAGCGGCGCGCCCCCTGCTGGCCCCTTCGCCGGCACATGCCTTCGTGCCCCTTCAACGGCACGCATTCGTGCCCCTTCAACGGCACGCCCCTAATGCCCCTTTAGCGGCACGCCCTTTGGGCTCTTCAGCGGCACGCTTCCTGTGTCTTCCAACGGCACGCTGTCCAGGCTCTTCAGCAGCACGCTCCGGCAGGACGACGTGATGCCCACGCCCTATGGATCCTTGGCGCGCAGTGGGCTGTTCGAGGTGTCGGCCGGGGATTGGGCCACGTTGCCTATCCCCCCTGCCACCAAGGACGACGGGTCAAATCCCCAATCAATGCCTCTGATTTTTCGTCTCCGACTGCCGTGTTCAGACACTCCCGCCGTGTGGGGTATAAAGACCCATCTCCTTCGATACAGACGGGGGGAGGGAGAGACGCAGACAATGAAGAGGAGAAGAGAAGAAGAAGAAGAGAAGAAGAGGGAAGAGAGGAAGAGAGGGGAGAGGCTTCGCCGCTCTACCCACCGCCGCCGTCTGTGCGAAGAGGGAAGAGAGGAAGAGAAGAAGAAGGGGAGGGGAGGCTCTGCCTCCCCCCTCCGGTTGCTCCGTCCATCGCCGTCCGCGCTGAAGAGAAGAAGAAGAAGAGGAAGAGAAAGAAGAGAAGAAGAAAAGGGGGGAGAGGGCATGCTGCCCTTCCCCTCCCCGCTGCTACTCCGGCTTCCGGCGTCCGTGCGAAGAGAAGAGGAGAAGAAGAATGAGTGGAGAGAGGGAGTGAGGTCCGGGAGGGGAGGAGTCCACGCTCCGTTCCCCCCCACTGTATTTTCTTTTCCTCTTTCTTTCCTTTCATTTCTTGTTTTGCCGTCGTTGCGATGTATTAGCCCCCTTGGGGCACTCCTCTTATGAGAATAAAAGTAGAAGGCTTGCAAACGTCTCCTCGGACGTCTCCCCAATGTATGTCTTCCGTGTTTACATCCTTCGGTGTTTCACGCCCCTTTCTTTTTTTCCCTTCTTTAGGGTTTACTTCTTGCCGAGCGTTTTCGCTTTCGTTCACCCCCAGCCGTGCCTCCAACGGCACACCCTGATTGTGCCTCCAACGGCACGCCCAGTCGTGCCTTCAGCGGCACACCCTAGCCTTCAGCGGCACGCCCTCTTTGAACCCTTCGCCGACGCGCCTGATCAGGCCTTCACCGGCACACCCCCATCGGGCCTTCGCCGGTGCACTCTTCAACACCCTTCGCCGGCACGGCCTTGGCTGCCTTCCCCCGGCACGCCTATGATGGCCCTCGCCGGTACGCCCCTTTGGGCCTTCCTCGGCACGGCCTTCATGGCCTTCACCGCCATACCCTTGGCCTCCTTGGCCCGGCACACTTGCCCCTTCCTCTTGCCCGGTGCATCCCCCTTAGCCAGTCCTGGGATAGTCTTCCACTCACCGTTGCCTCCGAGTTTTCTGAAGTTTTATTAAAGGTGTTGCCGCTCTCGGGCGCCCACCTCCAGTTGTCGGGTTCCGCCACTCCATGTGGGCGCATTCCCTGTATCTCCCTTACGCTCGGGTCAAGGGGAGATGCTGCCGAATTTTCGTTAGAAATGATAACATATTAAAAAGATAAAAGGAAGCAACCAACAAATGGAACGACCACACATTAAAAAGGACTAAAAGAAAGCAACAAACAAATAAAAAAGAGAACAACGGTAAAACGCTTTAACCGAGGCAAGGGAACCGTAATCAACATAAAGAGAGCCAAATCGAACGACAACTAAACAACTTGAACATTCATCCTCATGGGAGAAAGAATGAGAATTGATCAAGAGAAGGAAATAAGAAACCTATGCAAACTTAATAAAATCAGAAAAGAAGAAAAGAAAAGCCTTAAAAGAAACGAAGGAGGAGTGGGCTCCCCATGCCCTTCGCCGGTACGCCCCTTCAGCCACCTTCGCCGGTACACCCTCTAGCAACCCTTGGCAGGCACGCCCTTCGCCGGCACACCTCGCTGCGCCCTTCACCGGTGAACCCAATCCGTGCCTTCCCCGGCACACCCTTCGTGGCCCCTCGCCGGCACACCCGCCTGGCCCTTCACCAGCACACCCTCCATGGCCCCTCGCCGACACACCTTGCCAGCCCTTCGCCGGTACGCCCGCTCGCGCCCTTCGCCGGCACGCCTTCGGCCTCCCTTCCCCGGCACGCCTTGTTTGGCCCTTCGCCGACCTGCTATTCGTGCCCTTCACCGGTACACCCCGCAGCACCCTTCTCCAGCACGCTTTCACGGTCTTTGCCGGTACGCGCTTCCAGCCCCCCTCGTCGGCACACTGCTCGCCCCTTTGCCGGCACACTCTCTCAGCCCGCTCGCCGGTACGCGCCTGTACAGCCCTTTTTGGCCCTCCAACGGCCCACTCTCTCTCCAGAAATATATATATGTATATAACATAATGTAATAATAATAATAATAATAAATTAATAAAATTCTGATGAATAAATAAACATGAATATATATATAAACAAACAAAAAAATGTGAAATAATAATAATAATAGTAAACAAACAGGGAAATCTAATAGTAATAATAATAAACAAAATAAAGAAATCATTCAGAACAAATATATAAAAGGGAAATAACCGATAAAATCTATATATATAATTTGAAACCCAGATAAAAAAAATGGTAAAAATCTATATCGCAGCCCCGACTCTCCCGTGGCCCGGTGCTGAAGGAACAACAATGCCGCCCTTCTAGGTTGGGTCTGAGTCTCGGGAATGATCCCGAACTGGCCATGACCCGACCTCGCCTCGGGCCGACATTCTGATTAAACCGACTCGTTTCTCAGGCCGGATCCCTTCGAGCCACTACTAAAATTACCGCACGTTCGGCAGACATTTGAACGGGTTCACCTCGATTTCGCCGCGTTTCTATTACGGACCTGTGTCTGAACATGAAAAGACCCGTGAGCAACCAACATGGCCGACGGCTCCCACCCCGACGTGGTCGTGACCCGGTATTGCTCTGGGCCGATAGCTCGCCAAATCGGATTCACCCTATCGGGATTCGTTCCCCCCCTTTTCATTGAAATTGCCGCAAACTCGGCATACATTTGTACGGGGTTGTTTCTATCTACGTCGTACCTTCAATATGGACCCTCGTCCGAATATCAAGTGGTCCGCAAGTGACCGACAGAAATCGAATAGAATGAGATGGCTCCTGTCATCCCTGGACCCTTTGCATGGAAGGTCAACAGGGCCCCTGTGGGCCATGCTTAGACCTCGGGCTTGTCTCGATTATGGTCATTCTATGACTCATATCCTTGGCCTATAGCTTGCTCCCTTCGAACACGTTTTCGATTTTGGAATCTAGTCCCGGGACTCTTCCCTGTTGCCCTCCGGCACCGAATCATTAATGATGCCCACGCAAGCCCCGTTTGGACCGCGGGAGGCGCCCCCGGTATGGTCCCGACTCGATCTCGCACCGGGCCAATAAATTCGCTAGTTTCCTGCTACACTAACCGAGATTTAACCGAATGTTTTCAGTGTCTCGGAATAATGTATTTGCCGTATCACGGCATACATATGTTCCAGGTCCTCCTGCGACGATTATGATATTCTCAAGCCGGACACCCGTCCGAATATTAAACGGTCTCCCGAATGACCGACACGTTTCGAACGTCCGCTTCCCTAGACACAGGGCTTTTCAGCCGATTCAAGGGATATTCCCTCGTTGCCCCTTGGCACCGGAAATATTAATGACGCTCATGCAAGTCTTGTTTCGACCGCGGGGGCCCACCGCAGTATGGTCGCAGCTTGCTCTTGCACCGGGCCAACAGATTTACTGTTTTTGACCGCTCCAACCGAGGCTCAGCCGAACGTTTTTCGCTCTTCCGAACAATAAATTTGCCGTACCTCGGCATACATGCGTTCCGGTTTTCCCGCGACAACCGTGATTTTCTCGAGCCGGACATTCGTCCGAACATTAAATGGTCAGTACATGACCGACATGACCGCGAATGGTTTTCTTCTCGCCCTCGCGTGAGGATTTCAATACCTCGTAATAGACCTTTCATGCAATTAATTTCTTGGCCATGAGGCCCTGAATCCCGGTGATTAATCAAGGGTGTTCCCTCGTATGGGGGATGTAAATGACACCGTGACCTTTATGGCGCGGCGGGTTTTGGTCCCGACACGAACCACACAATCGTCTGACCGAGTCAGATCGAGCGCACCATGGGCTCTTCGGAGCCCGAACAAATTGTCACTTCGGTGACTGGCACGCCCACGCACTTAATAGACGAACTACTTGAATAAGTGAATTTTAGTGCGTCCACAAGTCTGGCACGCCCGGTGGGACCGAAACTACCCTTCATCTCTTCGCCGGGATTCAGGGCCTCATGGCCCCCTAATAAACGATGTTTGCCTGCTTTGATGAATTACAGGTGCTGTCTTCGCCAGCCCTATGGGGAGAAAATCCAGACTCGATGTAGCTGCCTTCGCTGCCTCGAGGACGCTGCTTCGAAGCATATGCAGCTTCCAGGAATCATGGGGGCTGTTATAAAAAAAATGGGGAGAAGAGAAAGAGAAGAGAAGGGAGGGAAATCAAGCCCCCCCGGTTTCCCTCAAGAAGAAAGAGAAGAAAAGAAGAAAAGAAGAAGAGAAGAAAAGAAGGAAAAAAAAGAGAAAAGAAAGAAGCAAAAAAAAGAAGAGAAAGAATTGGCAAGAGAGGGTTGTACGGCCACGTCCGTCGAGACCCGTGCTGAACAAAGATTACCACTGTGGGGTTGATGCGGTGGAGCGAACCACTCATCCCCTCCCTGAGGGGGTGAGCGCTCTCCTGCACCTCCACCCTGGTCAATCATACAAAAAAAGGGGAGAAATAAAGAAGAAAGGAAGAAAAGTTGGCCAGCATCGCCGACTGAAAGAGCAAGAAGAAACCCGGCATCCCGCCCGACTCTAGGAGGTCCCGAGTCTGCGGTGCAATGACCCCGCTCGTTCCTCCTTCCTGCTGCCTCCATCCGGCACAAAACGGCCCCCGAGTGGTTGTTAAAAGACCCAGCGAGCCACAATTGTAGCTTGGTGAATGGTTGCCCGCTGTGGGGAATGCTTTATAGCAATGAGGCCAAGCACGGCCACCACTCCCGAAGAGAGCATGCACATACCCCGCCATGGGGGATGAGAAGAAGATATATACCCTGCTACGGGGGCATAGGAGGCAAAAAAAGAAATACACCCCATTCCCAGGGGCACATGAAGAGAATCCGCCCCGACTGAGGGGCACACAAAGCAAAAGCTACACCCCGGCTTCGGGGCATTTGAAGAAGAATCCGCCCCGACCTGGGGACGTAAGAAGAAATAGAGCTGCACCCCGGCTTAGGGGCATTTGAAGGGGAAATACACCCCGATATGGGGGCACCTGAAGCAAAAGACATACCCCGCCATGGGGGCATAAGAAGAAAAGAATTCACCCGGCCTGGGGACACACAAAAAGAGAAACTCACCCTGGCTTAGGGGTATATGAAGAAGGAACGTACCCCGGCCTGGGGGCATAAGAAACAAAAGCACACCCCATGCTAGGGGCATATGGAGAGGAATGCACCTCGCCCTGAGGGGCGCAAAAAGTATAAGAACACACCCTGGCTTAGGGGCATTTGAAGAAGAAACATACCCCGCCAGGGGGCATAGAAGTCATGAAGAATACGCCCCGGCTTAAGGGCATTTGAAGAAGTCACATCCCGCCTCGGGAGCATGAGAAGCAGCAAGAATACACCCCGGCCTAGGGGTATTTGAAGAAGAAATATACCCCGCCTGGGGGCATAGAAGCCGTAAAGAACACGCCTCGGCTCAGGGGCATTTGAAGAAGCTACATCTGCCTTGGGAGTATAAGAAGAAAAGAGTCCACCCCATCTTAGGGGTATTTGAAGAAGAAACACACCCCGCTATGGGGGCATAGAAGCCATAAAGAATACGCCCCGGCTTAGGGGTATTTGAAGAAGAAGGATACCCCGCCTCGGGGGACATTGCAAGCAGCGATACACCCTGCTAGGGCGCACAGGAAGCAAACCACACCCCACTCCTGGGGACACATAAAGAGAGTACACCCCGCCATGGGGGCACATGAAGAGAATCCACCCCGACTCGGGGGTACATGAAGCAACAAAGAATACACCTCGCCTTAGGGGAGTCTGAAGAAAAAGCATACACCCCACTTTGGGGGCACAAGAAGCAAACATTCCCCAGCGTGTCGGGGCAGAAGAAGAAGAATTCCCCCCTCGGGGGCATATAAAAAAAGAAAAGCAAAGATACACCCGGTGCCCGGCGCACATGAAGAGAAAGGCACCTCCCTTTGGGGGCACAACAAGCAACAAAGATACACCCCGACTGAGGGGCACAGGAAGAGAAATACACCCCTGCGCCAGGGGCATATGAGACAAAACTATACCCCGATTTAGGGGCATTTGAAGCAAAGACTTCACCCCGCCTCAAGGGGGGGGCATAAGAAGCGAAAGATATACCCCACCCCGGGGGCACAAGAAGAAAACACACCCCACCTTGGGGGCGTAAGAAGCCAAGAGATATGCCCCGCCACGGGGCAGTAGAGGCAAAATGCATTCCCCCCGGGGGCACATGAAGCAACATACCCCTCGCCTCGGCAGCATATGAGGCCAAGAGGCTACATCCTGCTCGGGAGCATAAGAAACAAAAGATATACCCCACGTCGGGGGCATATGAAGTCAGGAATCACACCCCCGTCTTAGGGGTATTTGAAGAAGAAGCATACCTCGCCTCGAGGGCCTAGAAGCTATAAAGAGCACGCCCCGACTCAGGGGCATATGAAGAGAAGTCCACCCCGGCCTAGGGGTATTTGAAGAAGAAACATACCCCGCCAGGGGCATAGAAGCCATAAAGAACACGCCCCGGCTTAGGGGTATTTGAAGAAGATACATCCTCCTCGGGAGCATAAGAAAGAGAAGAATACATCCCATCTTAGGGATATTTGGAGAAGAAATATACCCCGCCAGGGGGCATAGAAGCCATAAAGAATATGCGCCGGCTCAGGGGCATTTGAAGAAGAAACATACCCCGCCTGGGGGACGCAGAAGCAAAGAGACAGAGTACACCTCCACCCGGGGGCACCGAAGCAAAGAGGCATACATCCCGACCTGGGAGCACATGAAGAAAGAATATACCCCGACCTAGGGGCGTCAGAAGAAGAAACATACGCCCCGATCCAGGGACATGAGAAGCAAGAGAATACGCCCTGCGAAAAGGGTATGAGAAACATGAAGAATGTACCCCAGCCTAGGGGCACAGAAAGAGACACACTCCGCCCTTGGCGCATAAGAAGCAGAAGCACCTACCCAGCCTGGGGGCACAAAAATACACTCCACCATTGGCACATAAGAAGCAGAAGCATCTACCCCGACCCAGGGCTCAGAAACAAAGAGACATACATCCCGATCTGGGAGCATAAGAAGAAAGATATACTCCGCCCAAGCGGCATTTGAAGAAACAACATACCCTGCTTCGGGGGCACAGAAGCCGTAAAGAGATACACCCCCGCCTCAGGGGGGCGTAAGAAGCAAAAGATACACCCCGGCCTCAGGGGGGCATAAGAAGCAAAAGATACACCCCCGTCCCGGGGGCATTTGAAGAGAGCTACGCCCCGTACCAGGGGCATATGAAGAAGAAACATACCCCGCCTGGGGGCATAGAAGCCGTGAAGAGTATACCCCGGCTTGGGGGCATTTGAAGAGAGCTACGCCCCGTACCAGGGGCATATGAAGAAGAAACATACCCCGCCTGGGGCATAGAAGCCGTGAAGAGTATACCCCGCTTGGGGGCATTTGAAGAGAGCTACACCCCGTACCAGGGGCATATGAAGAAGAAACATACCTCGCCTCGAGGGCCTAGAAGCTATAAAGAACACGCCCCGGCTCAGGGGCATATGAAGAGAAGTCCACCCTGGCTTAGGGGTATTTGAAGAAGAAACATACCCTACCTGGGGGCATAGAAGCCGTGAAGAGTATACCCCACCATGGGGGCATTTGAAGAGAGCTACACCCCGCCTCGGGGGCATTAAAAAAAAACACACCCTGGTATGGGGACATAGAAGCCAAAAAAATACACCCCGCCTGGGGGCACAGAAGCGAAGAGGCAAAACACACCCCCTCAGGGGGGATGCATACCAAATGAAGCTACACCCCAACCTGGGGACACATTAAGAGAAATACACTCCAACGTGGAAGCATTAATGAGAAAAGAAGAGCAGAATAAAGAAAAAGACACGCACGAGGCAGACGTGGTCTTCGAGCCCGCCTCATCACACAAAAGAAAAGAAGGAAAGAAAGAATACACATGAGACAGACGTGGTCTTCGAGCCCGCCTCATCACACAAAAGAAAAGAAGAAAAGGAAGAAGAAGACACATGAGGCAGACGTGGTCTTCGAGCCCGCCTCATCACGCAAAAGAAGAGAAGAAAAGGAAGAAGAGACACACGAGGCAGACGTGGTCCCTGAACCCACCTCTTCACATAAAAGAAGAAGAGCAGAACCAAAAGAAGACACATGAGGCAGACGTGGTCTTCGAGCCTACCTCATCACACAAAAGAAGAGAAGGAAAGAAAGAATGCACATGAGGCGAACACGGTCTCTGTGCCTGCCTCTCTACAAAAGAAGAAAAAAAGAGAGAAAGAGTCATGAGGAAAACATGGTCTCTGCACCTGCCTCTCTACAAAAGAAGAAGAGAAGAAAAAAAAGAGTCATGAGGCAGACGCGGTCTTTGCACCCGCCTCTCCATAAAAAAAGAAGAGAAGAAGAGAAAGAACAATCACGGGGCGAACACGGTCTCTGCACCCGCCTCTCCATAAAAAGAAGAAGAGAAGAGAAAGAAAGTCACTGGGCGAACATGGTATCTGCACCTGCCTCTCTACAAAAGAAGAAGAGAAGAAAAAAAAGAGAGTCACGAGGCAGACGCGGTCTTTGCACCTGCATGTCCATAAAAGAAGAAGAGAAGAAGAGAAAGAACAGCCATCGGGGCGTTAAACCTGAAAAATATTCAGCCATCGGGCTTCAAGCCGATAGATATTCGCCGACGGGGCGTTAAACCGGAAAATATTCAGCCGACGGGGCGTTAAACCAAAAAATATTCAGCCATCGGGGCTTCAAGCCGACAGATACTCAGCCATCGGGGCTTCAATCCGACAGATATTCAGCCATCGGGGCTTCAAGCCGACAGATATTCAGCCATCGGGGCTTTAAGCCGACATATATTCAGCCATCGGGGCTTCAAGCCGATAGATATTCAGCCATCGGGGCTTCAAGCTGATAGATATTCAGCCATCGGGGCTTCAATCCGATAGATATTCAGCCATCGGGGCTTCAAGTCGATAGATATTCAGCCATCGGGGCTTCAAGCCGATAGATATTCAGCCATCGGGGCTTCAAGCCGACAAATATTCAGCCATCGGGGCTTCAAGCCGACAGATATTCCGCCGACGGGGCGTTAAACCGACTAAACCTTCCGCCGACGGGGCGTTAAACCGACTAAACCTTCCGCCGATGGGGCGTTAAAGCGACTAAACCTTCACCGACGGGGCGTTAAACTGACTAAACCTTCTGCCGACGGGGCGTTAAACCGACTAAACCTTCCCTGACGGGGCGTTAAACCGACTAAACCTTCCGTCGACGGGGCGTTAAACCGACTAAACCTTCCGCCGACGGGGCGTTAAACGACTAGACCTTCCGCCGACGGGGCGCTAAACCGACCAACTTTCAGCCATCGGGGCTTCAAGCCGACAACTACCCCTTCATCGGCCTTCGGGTCGACAGCTACCTCATCATCGGCCTTCGGGTCGACAGCTATATAATCATCGGCTCTAGCCGACAGCTACCTCATCATCGGCTCCTAGCCGACAGCTATCTCATCACCGGCTCCTAGCCGACAGCTACCTCATCATCGGCCTCCGGGTCGACAGCTACCTCATCATCGGCTCCTAGCCGACAGCTACCTCATCATCGGCTCCTAGCCGACAGCTATCTCATCATTGGCACCCCAGCCGACAGCTTCCCAGTTAAAAAATAGACCTCTCGCTTTGGTTCGGATCCTTCCCCGGCCAGAGAACAAAAGAATAAACCTTCCATTTTGGTCCAGATCCTTCCCTGGCCAGAGAACAAAAGAGACCCTTCTCTTCGACTCTCACGTCCCGCTACCCAACGCCCCTCTGCAGGGCCATTTCGGCCGGGGCCCACTGTCAGGATTAATCCATCCGTCCCACTGCGCTTCCCGATTCTGGCTCCCGCAGCCCGCTCCCCAGCATCTTTTAGCCCTTATGGCTCACTCCCGTGATGTCCCTCGGGTTCTATAGCCCGCTTCCCTAATATCCTTTCAGCCCTTTTGCGGTCTGCCTCCCTAATACCTTTACTACCACTACACATATACGTAACAACAATATTTTCCTATGCAAAAAAAAAACAACAACAACAACAACAACAACAACAACAAAACAAACACAAACAAAAACAAAAAAAGAGAATGCATGATTGCCCTGCTTGCATGGTTGCTTAATATAGAATAATACACCTCCTTGGAATTTTCTAGGACCGTGTTTCCTTGCTAAATAATATCGCCCCGATTCCGGATGCACGGGCGTCATGGCACGCGCTCGAAGGGAACCCAATTATGGCGGGTGCACACGTCAAGGGGAAGAGTCATGGCTGAATCGCTAAGCCCAACTCACAAAATAAACCTGAGGCAACGCTCCCACACTTAGCACTTAATGTGTTCAATAGCCTTCGACTATAGGGATTGCCCGAATTTCTTCTTAGCACTCTACGGAGACTTGAATTCTGCACTCGCGTGAAAGGTAATCGTGAGGAAAAAGCTGCCTACCCCCACTGTAAAAAAAAAGAGGAAAAAAAGGAGAGGGAAAAAAAGAGAGAGACACGTGAATCCGAGTAGCCGGGAATCCCCATTGAGACACATGAGGAGACTCGCGCGAAATGGTGAAGCGAATTATAATAAGGACGAATCCTAGTAGCCGGGAATCCCCATTGAGACACATGAGGAGACTCGCGCCAAACGGTGGAATCCGTAATAAAATTACAATAAGGATGAGTCCTAGTAGCCGGAATCCCCATTGAGACACATGAGGAGACTCGCGCCGAACGGTGAAATCCGCTACCAAAATAAACAGACGGGGGGCTGTGCGAAGCTACCAAAATCGAGAGCCTGAAACTAATGTGCAGGCGCTAGAGTGATCCTCGAGTGTCACCAGAAAACCTGCATATCCCTATGGTTAGGGCTCTTTGCTCACACATTTGCACTGCCACGCCACAGAGAATTGCTTCGGGTGAAATGCGTGAATTTAGGCTATGCATGCAAGACATGCGATATCCTCTTGACGGGTGCACCACCCCTCAATTGTGCCTCGCGGCTCGCACCGCATCTACGAATTACGGGCGACGTCCCTATCCTATCCCCTATAGAGGGAGCTGCCTTACTTATATTTATGTTATGCCTACTAATGAATGCTTGCATGCTTAAAAAAAAAAGAGAAGAAAAAGAAGGGAAAAATGATAAAAAAAACAACATAAAAATAATAATAAATAATAATAAAATAACATGAATGTATGTATGCAATAAACTCAATTTCGGCCATCGAAGCCTACTTTCCTAGCTCCGGCTCGTAGAGCCAAATCTTGGCCCCCATGGCCTACCTCTTGCCCTCGCAGCTCGTTAATCCCCAACTTCGGCTCTTTAAGCCTGCTCCCAGCCTTGGCTGTTTTGACCTCCCTTATCGGCTCCTGAGCTGATAACTTTTCAATAATCGGCCCCTGAGCCGACAGCTTTCTAATCATCGGCCTTCGGGTCGACAGCTTTTCGATCATCGGCCCCTGAGCCGATAGCTTTTCAATCATCGGCCCCTGAGCCGACAGCTTTTTAATCATCGGCCTTCGGGTCGACAGCTTTTCAATTATTGGCTCCCATGCCAACAGCTTTCAATCATTGGCCCCTAAGCCGACAGCTTTCTAATCATCGGCCTTCGGGTCGACAGCTTTTCAATCATCGGCCCCTGAGCCGACAGCTTTTTAATCATCGGCCTTCGGGTCGACAACTTTTCAATTATTGGCTCCCATGCCAACAACTTTTAATTATCGACCCCTGAGCCGACAGCTTTCAATCATCGGCCTTCGGGTCGACAGCTTTTCACTTATTGGCTCCCATGTCAAAAGCTTCCAATTATCAGCTGCTGGCATCCATGCCAGCAGCCACCCAGGGTTCTTCAAAAAAAAGAAAGAAAAAAAAGGGAAGAAGAGAAGAAGAGGGAAAGAGAGAAGAAAAACAAACAAACAACAAAAAAAGAGAGAAGAAAGAAAGAAAAAATAGATAACAAAAAAAGAGAAGAAAAAAAAGAAGAAGAGAAGAAGAGAAAAGAGAGAAGAAAATAAAGAAAAGAGACAAAGAGACCAACAAGCCATGTCAGCTCCCGGTGCCCTGTCGGCACTGGCAAACAGACCAAGAGATCAACAAACCATGTCAGCTCCCGACACCCCGTCGGCACTGATGAAGAGACAAAGAGACCAACATACTGCTTCAGTTCCCGACACCCCGTCGGCACTGATGAAGAGACCAACATACTGCTACAGTTCCCGACACCCCGTCGGCATTGAGGAAGAGACAAAGAGACCAACACACTGCTTCAGTTCCCGGCACCCCGTCGGCATTGATGAAGAGACCAGCATACTGCTTCAGTTCCCGGCACCCCGTCGGCACTGATGAAGAGACCAACATATTGCTTCAGTTCCCGACACCTCATCGGCACTGATGAAGAGACAAAGAGACCAACACACTGCTTCAGTTCCCAGCACCCCGTCGGCACTGGTGAAGAGACCAACGTGTTGCTTCAGTTCCCGGCATCCCGTCGGCACTGATGAAGAGACAAAGATACCAACACACTGCTTCAGTTCCCGGCACCCCGTCGGCACTGATGAAGAGACCAACATACTGCTTCAGTTCCCGGCACCCCGTCGGTACTGATGAAGAGACCAACATACTGCTTCAGTTCTCGACACCCCGTCAGCACTGATGAAGAGACAAAGAGACCAACACACTGCTTCAGTTCCCGGCACCCAGTCGACACTGGTGAAGAGACCAACGTGCTGCTTCAGTTCCCGGCATCCCGTCGGCACTGATGAAGAGACCAATACACTGCTTCAGTTCCCGACACCCCGTCGGCACTGACAAAGAGAAGAAGAGACCAACATGCTACGCCAGCTCCCAACACCCCGTCGGCATCGACGAAGAGAAAAAGAGACAAGTACACCCCCAAGCACCGCCCGACTCATCCTTCGCCTGCGTTACCCGTGGGTGGGGGGCATTTGTGGACATGCAAAATTACACTCCCATACGTCCCAACTAGTCTAGCATCAACAACGACTCCAAATAGAAAAACTACGGGGAAGATAGGCCATCCGGACTCTCCAAACAAACGCACACACTGCAGTGAAGCCGTCTCCGGAGTTAGGACAGCGAAGAGAGATCAACTACCAAAATACACTCCAACCTGTGGGCCTCGAAGAAAATCGAATGGGCCACAACTCGCACTCTCAACGGGCTCAGAACTGCCCACGTCGCCCGTTCAGCGGCACACCCCAGGGCCCTTCAGCGGCACGCCCATGGCGCCCTTCAGCGGCACGCTCTCAGGCCCCTTCAGCGGCACGCCCTGAAGCCTTCAACGGCACGCTGTCAGGCCTCTTCAGCGTCACGCCTCGAAGCCTCCAGCGGTACGCCCCCAATGCCTCTCAGCGGCACACCCCTAGGGTTGCCCAACGGCAAATCCCCTGCTAGCCCTCAGCGGCACACCCAGCTTGGGTGTCTTCAGTGGTACGCCCCCTGGCCTGCCTTCCACGGCACACCCGGGTGGCCCTTCAGCGGCACACCCTGGCCTCCCGCTAAGCGGCATGCTCCCGCGCCGGTTCAGCGGCACACCCACAAGCCGCTTCAACGGCACGCCCTTGCTGCGCTTCGCCGGCACGCCCTTATGGCGTCTCAGCGGCGCGCCCCCTGCTGGCCCCTTCACCGGCACACGCCTTCGTGCCCCTTCAACGGCACGCCCCTAACGCCCCTTTAGCGGCACGCCCTTTGGGCTCTTCAGCGGCACGCTTCCTGTGTCTTCCAACGGCACGCTGTCCAGGCTCTTCAGCGGCACGCTCCGGCAGGACGACGTGATGCCCACGCCCTATGGATCCTTGGCGCGCAGTGGGC
Source organism: Amorphophallus konjac (assembly GCA_022559845.1). Lineage (NCBI taxonomy): Eukaryota > Viridiplantae > Streptophyta > Magnoliopsida > Alismatales > Araceae > Amorphophallus > Amorphophallus konjac. The sequence continues at coordinate 32,952,241 of CM040123.1, read as the reverse complement.
TGTCCGAGGTGTCGGCCGGGGATTGGGCCACGTTGCCTATCCCCCCTGCCACCAAGGACGACGGGTCAAATCCCCAATCAATGCCTCTGATTTTTCGTCTCCGACTGCCGTGTTCAGACACTCCCGCCGTGTGGGGTATAAAGACCCATCTCCTTCGATACAGACGGGGGAGGGAGAGACGCAGACAGTGAAGAGGAGAAGAGAAGAAGAGAAGAAGAAGAAGAGAAGAAGAGGAAGAGAGGAAGAGAGGGGAGAGGCTTCGCCGCTCCACCCACCGCCGCCGTCTGTGCGAAGAGGGAAGAGAGGAAGAGAAGAAGAAGGGGAGGGGAGGCTCTGCCTCCCCCCTCCGGCTGCTCCGTCCATCGCCGTCCGCGCGAAGAGAAGAAGAAGAAGAGGAAGAGAAAGAAGAGAAGAAGAAAAGGGGGGAGAGGGCCTGCTGCCCTTCCCCTCCCCGCTGCTACTCCGGCTTCCGGCGTCCGTGCGAAGAGAAGAGGAGAAGAAGAATGAGTGGAGAGAGGGAGTGAGGTCTGGGAGGGGAGGAGTCCACGCTCCGTTCCCCCCCACTGTATTTTCTTTTCCTCTTTCTTTCCTTTCATTTCTTGTTTTGCCGTCGTTGCGATGTATTAGCCCCCTTGGGGCACTCCTCTTATGAGAATAAAAGTAGAAGGCTTGCAAACGTCTCCTCGGACGTCTCCCCAATGTATGTCTTCCGTGTTTACATCCTTCGGTGTTTCACGCCCCTTTCTTTTTTTCCCTTCTTTAGGGTTTACTTCTTGCCGAGCGTTTTCGCTTTCGTTCACCCCCAGCCGTGCCTCCAACGGCACACCCTGATTGTGCCTCCAACGGCACGCCCAGTCGTGCCTTCAGCGGCACACCCTAGCCTTCAGCGGCACGCCCTCTTTGAACCCTTCGCCGACGCGCCTGATCAGGCCTTCGCCGGCACACCCCCATCGGGCCTTCGCCGGTGCACTCTTCAACACCCTTCGCCGGCACGGCCTTGGCTGCCTTCCCCCGGCACGCCTATGATGGCCCTCGCCGGTACGCCCCTTTGGGCCTTCCTCGGCACGGCCTTCATGGCCTTCACCGCCATACCCTTGGCCTCCTTGGCCCGGCACACTTGCCCCTTCTTCTTGCCCGGTGCATCCCCCTTAGCCAGTCCTGGGATAGTCTTCCACTCACCGTTGCCTCCGAGTTTTCTGAAGTTTTATTAAAGGTGTTGCCGCTCTCGGGCGCCCACCTCCAGTTGTCGGGTTCTGCCACTCCATGTGGGCGCATTCCCTGTATCTCCCTTACGCTCGGGTCAAGGGGAGATGCTGCCGAATTTTCGTTAGAAACGATAACATATTAAAAAGATAAAAGGAAGCAACCAACAAATGGAACGGCCACACGTTAAAAAGGACTAAAAGAAAGCAACAAACAAATAAAAAAGAGAACAACGGTAAAATGCTTTAACCGAGGCAAGGGAACCGTAATCAACATAAAGAGAGTCAAATCGAACGACAACTAAATAACTTGAACATTCATCCTCATGGGAGAAAGAATAGAAATTGATCAAGAGAAGGAAAGAAGAAACCCATGCAAACTTAATAAAATCAGAAAAGAAGAAAAGAAAAGCCTTAAAAGAAACGGAGGAGGAGAGGGCTCCCCATGCCCTTCGCCAGTACGCCCCTTCAGCCACCTTCGCCGGTACACCCTCTAGCCACCCTTGGCCGGCACGCCCTTCGCCGGCACACCTCGCTGCGCCCTTCACCGGTGCACCCTATCCGCGCCTTCCCCGGCACACCCTTCCTGGCCCCTCGCCGGCACACCCGCCTGGCCCTTCGCCGGCACACCCTCCATCGCTCCTCGCCGACACACCTTGCCAGCCCTTCGCCGGTACGCCCCGCTCACGCCTGCTCACTCCCTTCCCGGCACGCCTTGTTGGCCCTTCACGCTGCTCTTGGCCCCTCGCTTTCACGGTCTTTGCCGGTACGCGCTTCCAGCCCCCCTCGTCGGCACACTGCTCGCCCCTTTGCCGGCACACTCTCTCAGCCCGCTCGCCGGCACGCGCCTTCACCGGTACAGCCCTTTTTGGCCCTCCAACGCCCACTCTCTCTCCAGAAATATATATATATGTATATAACATAATGTAATAATAATAATATTAATAAATTAATAAAATTCTGTTGAATAAATAAACCTGAATATATATATGAAACAAACAAACAAAATGTGAAATAATAATAATAATAGTAAGCAAACAGGGAAAATCTAATAGTAATAATAATAAACAAAACAAAGAAATCATTCAGAACAAATATATAAAAGGGAATAACTGATAAAATCTATATATATAATTTGAAACCCAGATAAAAAAATGGTAAAAATCTATATCGCAGCCCGACTCTCCCGTGGCCCGGTGCTGAAGGAACAACAATGCCGCCCTTCTAGGTTGGGTCTGAGTCTCGGGAATGATCCCGAACTGGCCATGACCCGACCTCGCCTCGGGCCGACATTCCGATTAAACCGGACTCGTTTCTCAGGCCGGATCCCTTCCGAGCCATTACTAAAATTGCCGCACGTTCGGCAGACATTTGAACAGGTTCACCTTGATTTCCGCCGCGTTTCTATTACGGACCTGTGTCTGAACATGAAAAGACCCGTGAGCAACCAACATGGCCGACGGCTCCCACCCCGACGTGGTCGTGACCCGGTATTGCTCTGGGCCGATAGCTCGCCAAATCGGATTCACCCTATCGGGATTCGTTCCCCCCCTTTCATTGAAATTACCGTAAACTCGGCATACATTTGTACGGGGTTGTTTCTATCTACGTCATACCTTCAATATGGACCCTCGTCCGAATATCAAGTGGTCCGCAAGTGACCGACAGAAATCGAATAGAATGAGATGGCTCCTGTCATCCCTGGACCCTTTGCATGGGAAGGTCAACAGGGCCCCGTGGGCCATGCTTAGACCTCGGGCTTGTCCCGATTATGGTCATTGTATGACTCATATCCTCGGCCTATAGCTCGCTCCCTTCGAACACGTTTTGATTTTGGAATCTAGTCCCGGGACTCTTCCCCATTGCCCTCCGGCACCGGAATCATTAATGATGCCCACGCAAGCCCCGTTTGGACCGCGGGAGGCGCCCCCGGTATGGTCCCGACTCGATCTCGCACCGGGCCAATAAATTCACTAGTTTCCTGCTACACTAACCGAGATTTAACCGAATATTTTCAGTGTCTCGAATAATGTATTTGCCGTATCACGGCATACATATGTTCCAGGTCCTCCTGCGACGATTATGATATTCTCAAGCCGGACACCCGTCGAATATTAAACGGTCTCCCGAATGACCGACACGTTTCGAACTTCCGCTTCCCTAGACACATGGCTTTTCAGCCGATTCAAGGGATATTCCCTCGTTGCCCCTTGGCACCGGAAATATTAATGACGCTCATGCAAGTCTTGTTTCGACCGCGGGGGGCCCACCGCAGTATGGTCGCAGCTGGCTCTTGCACCGGGCCAACAGATTTACTGGTTTTTGACCGCTCCAACCGAGGCTCAGCCGAACGTTTTCCGCTCTTCCGAACAATAAATTTGCCGTACCTCGGCATACATGCGTTCCGGTTTTCCCGCGACAACCGTGATTTTCTCGAGCCGGACATTCGTCCGAACATTAAATGGTCAGTACATGACCGACATGACCGCGAATGGTTTTCTTCTCGCCCTCGCGTGAGGATTTCAATACCTCGTAATAGACCTTTCATGCAATTAATTTCTTGGCCATGAGGCCCTGAATCCCGGAGATTAATCAAGGGTGTTCCCTCGTATGGGGGATGTAAATGACGCCGTGACCTTTATGGCGCGGCGGGTTTTGGTCCCGACACGAACCACACAATCGTCTCACCGAGTCAGATCGAGCGCACCATGGGCTCTTCGGAGCCCAAACAAATTGTCACTTCGGTGATTGGCACGTCCACGCACTTAATAGATGAACTATTTGAATAAGCGAATTTTAGTGCGTCCACAGGTGTGCCGCTGGGGGCCGCCTGGTGTGCCGCTGAAGAGGCACAAGCGAGTGTGCCGGCGAAGGGGCCAGCAGGGGGCGTGCCGCTGAGATGCCATAAGGGCATGCCGGCGAAGCGTAGCAAGGGCGTGCTGCTGAAGAGGCTTGTGGGCATGCCGCTGAACGGGCGCGGGAGCATGCCGCTGAGCGGGAGGCCAGGGTGTGCCGCTGAAGGGCCACCAGGGTGTGCCGTGGAAGGCAGGCCAGGGGGCGTACCGCTGGAGGCTTCAAGGCGTGCCGCTGAAGAGGCCTGAAAGCGTGTCGCTGAAGGCTTCAGGGCGTGCCGTTGAAGGGGCCTGAGAGCGTGCTGCTGAAGGGCGCCAAGGGCATGCCGCTGAAGGGCCTTGGGGCGTGCCGCTGAGGGGGCGACGTGGGCAGTTCTGAGCCCGTTGAGAGTGCGAGTTGTGGCCCATTCGATTTTCTTCGAGGCCCACAGGTTGGAGTGTATTTTGGTAGTTGATCTCTCTCTTTGCTGTCCTGACTCCGGAGACGGCTTCACTGCAGTGTGTGCGTTTGTTTGGGGAGTCCGGACGGCCCATCTTCCCCGTGATTTTTATTTGGAGTCGTTGTTGAGGCTAGACTACTTGGGACGTATGTGCGTGCAATTTTGCATGTCCACATACATCTATTCATTTTCCAACCGTTTATTCTTTTATCAACTATCCTTATTTTTCCTTGCCCATTCAGATGTTTTCCCCTTTCTGCTGTCGTGAAACATCAGATGTTATGGAAAAAACCAATTCATCTACCCAGAAAAATACAATAAAAACAGAATTAGATAATGGAAGAAATTGGATCATACCGTCCATGACTGTTGATGATATTTCTCAGTCCACTGCTTTAATTTGGTCTTGAAGCCTGAAGATTTTATCAGAATACTAGCTGTTAACTCCAGCAGTTCACAACAGAAAAAAAAATCGAAACAAAGAAGGTATCACGAAGCTAAAATGCCCAGGCTACAAAAAAATGAACTTCACATTTAATCTTCTCTCTTTATCACTAGTGATTTAAAAAAAGATTTGCGACAATTATTTCTCTTCCCTTTTGTGGATGATGCCACAAACTCTGTTCTTGGCTACTATGAAATAAGAAATTAAAAGAAGGAATACATAGAAGGATCAAGGTATTCAATCCTAGTACCAAAATCGGTACCAGGCAGGGCCGGCACTGGTATCGGTACCAGTACAAACCGGTACCGACCGGTACGGTACCAGTTCCTCACTTATCCACCGAGTTTCAACTCCCCATATATGTTATATATATACCTTATCAAAATGAGTTGGTTATGTGTACAATTAACTTTTATAATGAGGTCCTTTTATAAATAACCAACACTTTTTAGCACCAACCCCAATCAAGCATTTGAGCCTAGCTTAGGGCAAAAGCGATGGTGGCAAACACCATCACCACTGCCGCCGCTGTCCTCGCCTGAGCCCGCTGCCGCCATCCTCGCCAGATCCCGCCGCTGCCGGAGGAGATGTGACTGCTGCGGCAGCCGAATACCATCGCCACTACTGTTGCCGTCCTCCCCTGAGCCCACTGCCGCCATCCTCACTCGAGCCCACTGCCGCCGTCCTCACTTAATCCCGCAGCTGCTGAAGGAGATGCGACTGCAGCGGCTCACAGTCCTGTCAGTCCCACCCTGTTCTCTCTCTCCCCTGCCCCTTCTCTCCCTCCCTCTCCGTCCCTATCTCTCTCAAGAGCCCAGAGGAGACAGCAGTCCGGTTTTTATTTTTTTTATTTTTTAATGCCTGTATCAGCCACTACAATGTAGAATAGGAGGAACCGGACTGGCCAAAGCCGGTACCTGTACATACCTGGTATTACTAAATACCATGAGAAGGATCGGGTCATTGTCAAATATTGAGAGAGAGGAGGAGTGAAAAATAGAGGATCCGGATCCAATCCGACTTCCAATCCAAAAGTGCTTGTTTCAGATTCGGATCCAATCAGATCTGAATGTTTCAAGCGACGTGGTTCAGATAATTTGGGATTTCGGACCTATTTTTGGATCCACATAATAAACACCAAGTAATTTGTAAAGTGAACAGGACATTTCCACTTCTTGTAGCAAATTGACAGAGTACTCATTTTCTATCAGATCCACAAAGTTCATTTCAGATTTGGATACATTCAAATCGGGTCTTCAGCATTCTGGACCCATTTTCATTTCTACACATATTACACTAACTTTCCATTTCTCATTGGATCTTCCTTTCGTATCTTATCGTTTTGGACATTCCAAGTCCATTTTCGGGGTCCACACATAGATTACACCTTTTTTCCATTTCCTGTTGGATCAGATCTTTTTGGATATTCCAGACCCATTTTCAGATCCACACGTATATTACATTGCTTTTTCCATTTTTTGTTAGATCTTTCCTATCAGATCAGATCTTTTTAGACATTCCGGATCCATTTTGGATCCGCACATATATTACACTGGTTTCTTATATCCTGTTGCATCATTCCTATTGGATCAGAACCTTTGGACATTTCAGATCCATTTTTGAATCCACACTCATATTACACTGGTTTTCCATTTCCTATAGCCGATGAAAAGGTAAAACTATACTTATTTTTTGCTTCTACGGAGAGAATAAAAAGCAAGGAAACCATCTACAACTGACAGTTTCAAACTCACATGCTCGTATACAATTGGGAGATACTACTGATTTTCAGGTTACATTTCAGGTATTTCATGCAATTCAGATTCTGTTCGGGTACTACTGGTTTTTAGGTTATATATTTCGGGTATATCATGCTGGCAACTTCACTGAAGACCCTTTAAAAAATCAAACATGTAGAGAACAACTATTGAAACTTTAGTTGTTGCTGTACAAACCAGTTTAAAAAGGGAAAAGAAATGTGGGAAGCAACATGTTCGATCACACAAAGGAAACGATGCAAAAGGCAAACCCACCAGTCCGAGCACTTCAAGTCTTTTCAGGAAGAGATTATTGAACGAATAGTGGAGGAAATACAGAGCACTGAAACAGCCGAGAGAGGCAAATACCCCGTATATGTGCATTCACACACACACACACAGAGATGCTGCTACCGGCCAGTGAATCCGGTGGCTGACGGCTGACGGCCACTTCAGGTCACAGAATATGCAATAATCTCCCTGCCCTGGGCGATGGAGGCAGCCCTCCTACAGATTTCTAGTGCCACTATAATAGAAAAAGGCATTTTTGATCATGAATAACAATTCACAATCATAAGATATAGGATCACAGTTAATGCCATTTATCAACCACCAAATCAAAGACAAAAATATGCAACATTTGCAGGATAATGCGACAACCCAACAGAAAATAAGAAGATTGTGACAGAAAGGATATGGATATACTCTAGGGCCTGTATAATGTGCCGACAGAGAGATGGAGGGGGCGACGGAGCAGCCCCCCCCCCCCCCCGCCTTGGAGCCGGTGCTACTAGACCTGGACGCCACCAAGGCCAGCTACTAGACCTACCTCGGCCTCCCCTGGAAGCTATACTCCCGCGCCACCGTCACCGCAAGAGAGAGAGAGAGAGAGCAGGGACGGCGTTGCTGCCACCGCCACCGCGAGGGGGAGAGAGAGAGAGAGTGAGAGGGAGGAGGTCACCACTCCGGAGTCCGGACGGTCCGCCGCGCTGCCGCCCCCAGCCGGCTGCCGCTGCACCACGCTCCCTACCCCTGCTGCCGCGCTGTCGCCGCCACTGATGGGAACCGCAGCTGGTTCCCCCAACATGCTAGCACGCTCACAAGTTTAAGTGGCTCACAAAACCCACTAAATAAGGCATGGCTGTATTTCTCCCCTCAGACATAACATTCACCCATTGATTCAAATGGAAGACATGCTGGCCCTTTACCGTGGGTGTAAGAGGGAGTGGGGTATGTCAGAGGGCAGGTTCACCTTTGGATCAGGGCCCACGGCAAGTCACATTAAAACGCATGGGAAGGGTGGTGAATACCTGTGAGGGCGGTCGCCGATTATAGGGGACAGTGGGGAGCGACCTGCGATAGCACGGGTCAGCGGATAGCCCTGCGAGGAGCCCAGCAGCTTGTCGGCAGCAGGTGAGATCTCCACAGGTGCGACGCTGAGGGACGCCGCGACAGCGGCGATGGCAGAACTTGCGGCGGCGAGCGGCTGGTGGGTGGAGCAACAGCCAGCAGCGGCGTGGCCACGACGGCTTCAAACGGCGGACGGGTGAGGATGAAGGCGGCAGCCGCGGCCGCGGGAGTAGCAGGGACTAGCGGGAGACGACGCCGGAGCGGCAGCAGGAGCCAGCGGCGGCGGCGACCGACGGCGCGCAGGGGATGACAGCCGGGAGGGCGGTTGGCGTGGCAGAGGTGGGTTGGCTGTAGCAGGCCGCGGCGGTGATCGTTCACCACGGTGGCAGCGGGAACTCCGGCGGCACTCCGAACTGATGGCGGCGGGGTCCGACAGCGGCTGCAGGCCGGTGCGGCTCCGGGCCGTGGCTGGCGGACAGTAGTTGCAGCAGCGCGAACGCGTGTCGGCTGTGATGCCGCTGGCAGGGAAACACGAGGGAGGGAAAGGGAGTAACAGAAGAAGGAAAGAAAGTGTGTGTAGTGTGAGATGTGGGTGTGTGGTGGGGTGCAGAAGTTTTAATGCGATGGAAGCTTAACAGGAGCAGACAAGGAAGAAGAAGAGGAGGGGGTTTGGCTTCCGCCGGGAGAAGAGGAGAGGAGGGGTCGATTTCCGTCGGAAGGAAGATTACAATCGTAATCTGATTTTTTTTCTGTTAATCACCATCTAACCTTAATTAGGGTTGGTGATTCTATTTATAATATCCCATAACAATTACAGATAAGTCAACAAAATACCAGAAAATGCATCAATCCATGACATCAAATACTAATGACTAGCCTAAATTAAAATAACAGATGAACTAACCTAAATAGCGCTTATTGGGCTTTCTGGCTCTCCGACTGCGTCTCGGCCCGTGCTCTCCATCACCCTACCACGGTGTTGCCTCGTCCTGCTGTTGTTGGGTGGGAAGGCAATAGAGATGGGATCGGGGAAGGGTTGTAATGGGTTGATTTAAAGACCAGCAGAAAATGAGGGCATCGGGGGCGCTGCCAAGTCTGCCATGGCAACTTTTGAATCTCCACCTTTAAATTTAATAGTTAATATTAATAATATATATTTATTATATTATTTAATGATAATGAGTCGATATGAATCAAAAATGAAATATATTTATTTTCGTATTCGCTATATAAATAAATATATCTATATCTATATTTGTTAAATTATTAATAAAAAAATATTTATTTATTATCCGTTAAGTTAACCAAACATACAGTTATAAGATTATTAGTTATCATTGACATCCCTATCTATCAATTCTCAAAGACCTAATACTCAAACCTAAGATAGACCCAAGTGGGGTCGGTTGGGTCGAGACCCGAGATGGGGGGTAGGGTGAGTCATATATGAAAATAGCAAGTAAAAAAGGTCTAGGTCGAATCTGGGTAGACGGGTCCGAGTGATACCTCTACTTGTGCGAAGTCCAAAATCGTGGACGAGATCGTGACCGTAATTTTTTTCTAAAAATAAATACAAAAATAAAAAGAGTGGATATTATTTTATTCTATGAAAGCTAATCAAAGATTAAGATTGCATCTTTAAAAATAGATGAGGTTCATCAAATGAGTTTAACTAAGGTTTTTATTCTTAAATTTTAATTATTAGGTTTTTTGCAAATAATTTATCTCGCATATGTAAAAAAAAACTCTTGCACCATACTACGTGAAAATCCCCTAATCTTTCAAGGGTCTTTTTGCAAATAACCCCTTAAAATCAGGGTTTGCCGACCCGCCCGACCCGGCCGACCCGGTCTCGGTGCGGGACGGGTCAGGTCGGGCGGGTCGCAAAGCGACCCGGTCCGCCCTTTGGCTCTCCACGCGATTTTTTTGGAATTTTTTTTAAAATTTTTAAGAAATTTATTTTGAAAGATTAAATGGTATATATATATTTAAAAATATTAGAATGTATAGTTTATTTATGATAATAGATCCATACTACATTATACATATTAAATTATATAAAAATTACATATTACACTGCTTAATTAAACATCCTATTATATATAATACATAAAAATTTATTTTAATTACTAAATATGTAAAAGTAAACAGTGACATAATAATGACATTCATTCATGAAGTATAAAATACAAAAACTCACTAATCCGTGTCCATCTGTGAAGTCCGAATCCCAAAACTCACTCATCCTCCTCATGTGTGTAATCCGAATCCCAAAACTCACTAATCCTCATCATCAGTGAAGCCCGAATCCCAAAACTCATCATCAGATACATGAGACTGATCACCCGTATAATCTAACTCTATCCTAGTGGGTGGAGGTACATATGGGTGAGACTGAAAATATGTAACCATCTGCACAAATGATGGGTCGTGTGCTGCGGTGGAGGGTACATGAAAATCTGTAAAAAAAGTCATCACTACATCTATAGCTTCAATTCTATCATGTGCGACTGGTGCTGGTGCTGGTGCTGCTCGAACTCTGGACGTGGAGGAAGATCCTGCTCCGCCATGTGCTCGTGGTGGAGGTACCCGGGACGTAGAAGAAGATGTCCTCGGTGTGCTACGAGAACCGTATCTATCATGTAACTGTGTCCGAAAGGAATGTCGAACATCTCCCGGAACTCGGTCGCATGCACGAACATCGCGTCCCACTCCCGCAAGGTGCTCCGCAAACCTGTGTATGCCGGTGACGCGATGTTCGCAGTATCTACAGTGCACATGTCCATCACCCTCAACAGAATATCCATGCTCCCACGCAGGGTGACGCCGTCCGTCCATGATGACCTGCAAATGATGTAAAAGTTTACATTAGTGATTTCGATGACAAGTACAAAACTCTATATATGAAGAAATGTACAATTAATTATTAGTTAGTTCTAAATGTAACCAAATGATACATACTAATAAAGCCTATGGACCCAAACTGGGCCAGTGCCCATCTCCAAACAATCTGACATTAAATGTGGTCCGCAGATAGGACAGATAGTCTTCATAGCGCATTGAACCTGAATAGTTCTCCCAGTACATGCGTACGTAGTATTCATACTCATGCGAACCTTGTGCGTACACGACCTCTACTGACGTAGCTGCGGCATAAGGATATAGATACGATGGGAAAAATGAACTACTGTTATCTGAGTCGCCATGATACATCGGCTGCTGCGGCCATGACCGTCCATACGAGCTTCCAGATCCCTGGGAGTCATGTGTGCTCATCCTCTCAAAATCAGACAACATGCCTTGATAGCTGGTACTGTCTGCAACCGAACTTCCATAGTAGGGATCCCAATGATCAGCTGCCCGTCTCGTCCCTGGCAGTGGAACACCGTGGTCCTCATCTTGCGTGGCATGTGTGAAGTGCTGCTCCTCTGTCCATGCGCCATGTTGACGGCCCCCACGACCTCTACTATGACCACTGCTGTACTCTCTGCCACCAGCACTCGTATTCTCACGAGGACTCCGTTGGTCACCTTGAGAACCACCACCTCCATGGGATGAAGACCCTGTCGGTGTACTCTCAACATCGGAGTCATGACTCCCACTAATGCGGGGCTCAACAGAAGGCTCGGTAGTGTCGTCATCTGCATTGGGATCTAATGTCTCCATGTCTGCAAAATCTATCGGATTTAATGGTGGTCCCTTGTCCTTCTTGCTGGTGAATAATGTGGTCCATGATGATTTTTTCTTCTGTGGAGCAGGGGGCGGCTTACATGCTGCATGTTGTGTCCCTATAGATGCCTGAGAAGCAGAAGCCTGTTTAGATAATTTTCAATTTACTTTCTATTGTGTAAGTCTGTACGTATACCTGAGAAGACTGATTGGGTGCCTTAGTCTTAGATGTTGAGCGTCGGGGCGCAGCAGACTGAGATGGTTGTTTCGATGCTCCCGAAGACTACACAATTGAAAGAAGAATATATTCAATTACCAATGAATTATATATTAACAAATGTAGAAATGACAATATAATTTCACCTCTCTAAATGAGGAACTCCCCCTAGCCTCTCTTGAAGTGGATAACCTTCTTGGTTCCGCAGATATTGAATGCCGCGGTACAGCAACTCGAGACCACTGTTCTCCCGCAATGTTGTCATTTGTCGGACCGACCTGCAATATATTGCTATCATACATAAATATATGACTATGCTATCTAATGAAATTTGCGATTCGATTTTCATGTATTAATTCACCTGATGTGGCTCTTGACGCTCAATTAATGGGGGTTGGATCAATCGCTCCCATGCTGTATCATCATACGCATACGATGTGTCTCCACCCCCAATGACGAGGTCTTCATCTAAATTAATTTCATCATCACGTCCCGTTGCAGAGTCGTCACCACCCAAATGCACATGGGTGTCATCTCCCTCCCCGAATAATATATTTATTAGTAATTATTATATCACTAATTATATATTTAAATTATAAACATGTCTAATTAAATTATATTATATTAAATTATTTATCAGTAATTATTTATATTATATTAAATTATTTTACGTCTACAACTAATAATGAAAATAATATCATTAATTCTATAAAATTAAATTTAAATTTTAATACATCTCAATTAAATCTAATATTTAAACATTAATTAAATAATATATCAAACATAAATATATTTCTACAACATGAATTAAACGATCTTTATATTATTTCTACAACCAGAATTAAATAATATATCAATATATTAAATTCTATAAGATGAATTAAATAAAAATTATATTTTTCTTACAACATAAATTCAACCTGACATCAAAAATAATATTAAACAATGACAATCTAACAAATTTTATTCATATATTTTTAAATTAAAAAAAGATATTACATTTTTAAAAAATAAAATTTTTTCCTCCCCCCCCCCACCCCCACGGTCGCACACGCCCCCCCCCCCCCTCATCCCCCCACCGCCTGCCGGTGGCAGACGCCCAGCACGGCAGCACCCCCCCCCCCCCCGTCCCCCCCTGTCCCCTCCCGTCCCCCCAAGGACGCACAGCAACCCCCCCCCCCCCCCGTCCCCCCCCCTGTCCCCCCACGGACGCACAGCAACCCCCCCCCCTCCCCCCCCGCCCCCCCACGGACGCACAACAACCCCCCCCCCGTCCCCCCACGGCGGCCCCCGTCCCCCCCCTGTCCCCCCCCCCCGTCCCCCCACGGACGCACAACAACCCCCCCCCCCCCCCGTCCCCCCACGGCGGCCCCCGTCCCCCCCGTCCCCCCACGGCGGCCCAGACGCCCAGCACCCCCCCCCCCCGGCGGCAGACGCCCCACCCCCCGACCATTTTAAAAAAATTTAACTTACCTACCTCCGATCGCCGCCCAACGCCGCCGTCGGCCGCTCAGATCGCCGTCCGAAGATCCTGCTCGCCGTCCGCCGCCGCTGCACCGCCGTTCGTCGGTGGGAGGGGTGGAGCTCTTCCTCCCCCTTCGGCCCGTTAAATGGGCGAACCGCCCCCGACCCGCCGTACCGAGCCGGGTCCCGCCTCGCACCGGAGCGGGACGTGGCGGGACGCACGGGACCTTGCGGTCCCGTGCGACCCGTCCACGACCCCCAGCCCGCGCGACCCGATGCCCGCCTGGGTCGGGTCGGGTCGTGCGGGTCGGTGCGGGTCGGGGCGGGACGGCAAACCGTGCTTAAAATATGGCATACATGTAAAAAACTCCTTGCACTTTACGTATACGTGAAAAGCCTTCTAATCTTTCGAACAGTTCAAAATTTTCACCTTTAATGTCATTGAGTTAAATGACGTTAACTACAAATGACTTCCATGCCTTTTCTATTATTACTTATATTCTTTGAGAAAATATGTTGAAAATCAACATACATTAAATAAAATTTGTAAAAAAAATGAAGCTGACATAAAATGAGAAGTACATCCAAAAGACTTGTTAATATTGGTATCAACCTGAACCTCTTATATAATATATATAACACATCCTAGAAACCAAATACCATTGTCTTTCATCCTATGGTGTTGCTAAATTAAGAGTTCACTATGATCTTCATAAAAATGGCTAACATCTCAAAAAATAGGAATAATGATCTTCACACAAAAAATAGGGATAATGATTTTGAATATGTCTAACTCTCCACAAAAAAAAAAAAAAAGTGCCCCATCTTCTGTCTAAGCACACATATATAACTTACAAGATAAAAGACAATAAAGAAGTCAATCTATTGAGCTACAATATCATATATCCAACAAGTAAGCGTGTCACAAGTACATATAAAATTCCTTTTACCTTCATCCAAGAAGAGACGTTCACAATAGCTAATCAAAAACTTGAATTCTTGGAACGCATGCCTTGAGTCTTGACCACACATATAAGGCTACAAAAGAAACAACACAATCACTAAGCAGCTGCAATAAATAACTTTAAAATTGAAAAAAAAGAATATAATATTGAAAGGGCTACTTTCTACTCCATGATTTCCTTACTCCCCTATCTCTAGAGCAACCGCCATTTTCAGCTCTAATTGCTCCTCGACCTCCAGATCTACCACCCCTTCGTACTCAAGGATAATGAAAAAGAAATTTGCGTAGTAATACTAGATTGTGACTGGATCAACTCTGATTAACTATTTTGGCCACCTGCTACAGTAGTGTTAATAGGCTCCTTGCATGTTCTTACATCGTGCCCTAGCTTCTCACATCTATGACATTGACGTACCCTCGAAGGTTCTCTCTCGTTTGGATCTCTAATCCTCTTCTCCTTCGATATTCCCTTTAAGGGTGCGTTTGGGAAGTTATATTGCCTGGTCGTTTGAGTTTGAATCGGGGGACAAGTTTTAATTTTTAACGAACGTCGTGTATCTTCTTAGGCTTTTGAGCTGGGAGAGAACCGAGGAAAGATAACCCAGACACAAATTGAGCCTCCCATGTGAATCCTGAGAAGCAACTATTGAGAAGTTTTTGAAGATTTTAAATGATTAAAAATCTTCACCTCATTAGAGATTTGTATGATATTGAGATTTTTGTGAGAATGAAAAAGTGAAGGATCTTCTCAAACGGGACCTAAATCTAAGTGACTTTGGAGGAAGTATTTTTTTAGTACCTGACACTTTCATCCATAAACTCTCCCTCAGACATGGGGCTCACTAAAAATTGATAAGGTGTCTTATACATTTGTATCTTGCACACATCATCGACACAAAATGGTCAGCTTCATCGTTTGGCTCATCCCCATTGGCCCCATGATTGTGCATACAATTTAAAGACATTCTCTTCTGTTAAAGCGCTGTATTTATCAAATGCATGCAATTAGGGGTCATTTGGTGTATCGAGATTCTTTTACACAACATCAAATGTCCGAGATAAAAAAAAACATCTAACAATCTAGGGGACCAAGTCTGCAACCATAAGCCCATCTTTGTTATGTAGCAGCAGAGATGGAGGTTCATGGCATTGCTCTCTACAGCTCTAGACGACGGCTAGAAGGCGACAAAACTCCACATTTTGGGCATTAGTTTAAAGGGAAAAAGGATAAAATTGGGGTAAAGAAAAGGGAGAACCCCACATCTTGACGAAGGTCCTCAAGTATGAGTTTCATGATTGTAGAAGAAAAAGGTGCAAGAGTGTAAGGAGAGAGCACACCTGTTCTAAGATGTTATCATGAAGAGCCTTGTCAGACGACGAAGGAGATAAACGTGAGGAATTGAATACCAACATTTTTTTTTCATGGTTCTCTAACAACCTCGATTGCAAACACCGCGAACTAACTGGCCTAAAAAGAAATTTACAAACCGAGGGAAGTGGGGTTTTTAATTGAGGGAAAGGATTTGAAGATTTTTACAAGGGTAACTAAGTCATTTTCTAAGTGAGATTTAGGGTTAATTGACTTGTAAAACACGACTTCCCACGTGGACATATGACAATAAAACAGAAGGGGTTTTTGATGAAATACCAATTTATGATATAGGGTTTTCCACGTATACATATAGTGCAAGGGCTTTTTAAGTATACACCATACTTTAGATGGTTATTTGCAAAAAAAATCTATTATTTTAAGAGAAAAAAAGTAAAAAAATAAACAACCAAACAGCCTATTATCTTCTTAAGTTTACGAGTGGCTAAAACGAGAAGATCGATCGAACAACAAGTCACTTTAAAACCATTAAAAATAAAAAATATTTATATTTATCATTTTTAACATTTTAAGGTGTATTACAAAAGAAAGTGTGTAAGTACAGATTGAAAGGGCAAAAACCATTTTCTGAACGGCTTTGGGCCACCTGGAGGGCTGTTGGGTCGGCCACCTTTGTTGCAGCCGAAGTAACGTAGCCGTACTTGTTCGCTTTAGTTTTGTTTGTCTGACCGTCTAGGCAACCGACAACTTTCCACAACCACCCTAAAAATATATATTGAATTTTTAGAAACTTCACATCATAATTTAAAAAATAATATATAATGATTATATAAATTACATATAATAATAAATAATACTGATTTTAGTCCCAATGGCATCTATTAAATAGGTCTTAATTAGGTTGCGTTTGAAAGCGTGTTCGCATGCCGCCAAAAAAATCCACCATGCCATGCACCGTCAGCCCCACGTAAGTCAGAGCATCTATGCTCTGTTTAAAAATACATCTAATTATATCAGAGATTCTAATGATCGTAAAAAGTAAATATTATTATATATCCATGTTGGATAAATAAAATCTGAAGAGACGAGATCTCGGGTAAAATCGTGAGTCGTCGGATCTAAGATAATCACGTAACGTAATCACCTCGTAACGAAACTCTACAAAGAGAAAGAAAACAATCGAGAGATCCTAGACTATGATCCCCCTCTCCAAAGTCATAAAGATGCAAACTACAACATGCATCGAGGGTAAATTCATGCCAAACAGTTTACAAAACAAGATGGAATCGTGTAAATTGCGATCTTCAAAAGTAGCGGTGAGTTTTCTCTTCATCATCAGAACTTATAACTCTCTGGGCTAAAAGCTCGATGAAACCACTTACCAAAAAATAATCCTTGTTATTTCACGTGTGTCCTTCTCGTAGTATTTGAATTTGCTCTATTATCCGTATAATTATGATATTGATCTCTATCCGAAATCAAAAATGGTGTTTCGAGAGTTCAAACTATGTATGTGCTCCTATTCGACACTAAACTCCCACACACACAAAAACGCTTCTATTGATGTACGGCACATAGTTAACACGTGTATGTGTATAATAAGATGTTTTAATTATAAGCAAATCATTGCTGTAATAATAATTATAAATTTACCATAGTTATATATGTTTGAACTGTCACGAGCATCATTACAAATAATTATGCTAGTGGTATGTTGTGGGAGCACCAATTTTGATGGATCGCACTTTCGAACACCCGAGGATAACCGGCGGATATGACGACATATATAAAGGTTGAACCGGGCATATTACATATGTTGGAAGCGGAAGTGTGTGCTTGAACTTGAGGCGTTTGAATTGAGTAATGACTGCTAATTATATGATAGGGTGTCGTATTATTTATTTTTAAAAAAAAAAATTAAGCATTAAACTCACGTTAAATTATGTTAACGTGAATAAACTATGTTGACGCGAGTCTCACGTCACTTAATCTCCATCTCTAAGAAGCTCAAGAAGAAAAACCCCATGTAAACAGTGCAAAAAAATATTTCTTGCGTGTGACTCGTCCAAAAAATTTAAAAAAATGTGGTACGGGACCCATATCAATTTTTAAAAAAAATGATGCAAAACCACTACATGTAATTAAACATTACTCGTTTGAATTTGTGTCATTTTTGTGACGAATAAGAGACGATCAATATCAAAAAAAAGGTTGGTGCAATCAACTTAGATTCGCTATAAATTTTAGACCTTTTGGATTCAACACGGCCATCATTCTGTTCAAGCATAAATTTAGATTCGCTATAAATTTATCAAATCTGTTCAAGCATCTAATGCCATCATTCTGCAGCTGAATGATGCCAAGAAATAATTTCTGTGATAACATCTTCTTGCAGCCGTGGAGAATGGTCTTATACGTTAAAAAACAGTTTTTGCCACAAAAATTCCCATTCAGAAGTAACGCATGAACACCAATGACATGCATATTTGATAGTGGATATCACTTGTATTTATATAATAAGCCATGTCAATTAGTCAAGATCTTGCGGATTGACGACCAGATAAAGCTTAGGCACAGAAGCTCAATCACATACACCAACGAAGAAGCACCATCAATATCCCTTATGATTGATGGCTATTCGTTTTTTATGTACCGAGTCAATGTCCGCATACAACATCCTGTCAGAGTTGCTGCACAACATGTCAACAACTACAAAAAGCCAATCAAACATAAACATATGAAATTTTAATGAAGATCGGAAACTATCCTAAATAATGCCACAGGGCATTCATCCAGTCCTCAAACAGCAGTCGTCGTTAGAATTGAGATGCCAAGACACTCCGAGGTAGGTTCCCCATGTGGATCCATCAAACTGGACAAACAGTTTACTTCGTGCAAACACAAACCCCTATTTTGAAGCTTGCTGCAAGAAAGAGGACGGAGAGGAAGAGGAGATGGAAACTGTTGCGCAGAATGAACGACGTAATTCCACCCGGCATCTTTGACATTCTCCCAAAGCCCACCATGTTATCAGTCATCTCATTCCTGGTGATGCCATGGGAAAGGACGAAACCAGCATCTACATTCTTCGGAATGAACCAGTTCTTCCCGTCGCCTGACACTGTTACAGCTCGTATCTGGATTATTCCAGCAGTTATGCTAGATGAGAGGGCTGCCGACTGATGTTGAGCAGATTGGAGACCCTTTGTTGGGTATTCTGCAGCGAGCGCGGGAGGTGGAGAGATTGCATCCAACATGCTAACGAGACGTTTTGAAAGCGTCTTATCCCAGCTATTATCAGATAGGGCATCTGCAACACAATTTTCAAGGGCAGAAGGTAAGGCAAAACAACTTAAATGCACCCGCAATCTCTACTTTCTGGTAATAAAATTGCAACTGGCATGATTCTTTGGCCTATCATTATTCTAGAAGGAACCCAGGAGCCGGGCACAGCAATCCAGTCTTATTTAGCAGAAGGTGAGAGGATAAAGAATGGATCACATACAGAGTGAGAAAAAACATTGAGAATGTTCATTTATATGATGATTTTGAAAAGCAGCATGTGGGATTATGCACTACATTGGGCTAAGTGCTCTACATTTACCCCCTGCATAACACTATGAATGCACAAACAGTTTAAATATCATTCTAGCAGTCGCATACAAAAATGAAGAGAAGTCCTGCTCTAATGACCGCTTTTAGAAACGTTATGGTTTCCTTCACACTGGTAAACGTGATGCAATGCCCAAAAAAGATGTAATTCCCCAATTTACTGGAAGCAGTAGACCAATCTTTCCTACACAGAGCAGCATGAGCCCATAGCTACGTCCCCTCGTGTTCCAATTCTACCTTTACCATTTTCATCTCTTCACTTCCCTGCAGATTGCTTCCATCTCTAGATTGTTAAGTTTGTGCAGACAAGTCTAATTGCATAACAGAGTGAATTAAGACTGTAAGAAGCCCCAAACATAACCAAAATCAAAGAAAACATTGTCCTTAATCCTTGCCATACATAACCACGCACCCATGCAGCCCTTTTGGCATACACACATCCCCATAAACTAGTAGAGAAAAACAAAGAAAAGGAAGGAAATGCATGAGTTAGCAGCTGAACAGGCATTGTCACTGGCATACAAAACAATACTGCTCGATCCATCAGATGCAACCATTATCTTCTCCATAATGCTTCCTTTCCCTCCTATTTCTTATGCATGTAACCAGCCAAAAAATCACCAAAGGATGCAAACTTTTGCACCACTGCAGATTCCTCGAGAGAGATCCGCAAAACATCACCTCTGCTATCAGGCTACCACTGGTGTCAAATGGATAGGTGAAGGCCACTGGGTTGTTCTTCTCTGTTGCTGAACCCTGAGGCCATTCGTCTTCCACTGAAGTAATCTCTGCCTTCACTGAGGCCCCCAGCCCAACAGCCCTATGTATCCCTGTTTCCACAGGAGGAGGAGAAGGGGTTTGAAAACTAACACGCAACACTTTTTAATCCACCTCTACCTAAGACCTGACTGAATAGCCCTCTGCCTTCTTTCACGTAACCACAAATACAAACCTTTCACCTATCCACACTCAGTTGCATGTACCACTTAGTCCTTTGACAGTCAAACTAACAAATAAGACCCAATACAGGCCCTAATTACCCAATCCAAACACACCTAACCAAATACAAAACATGTCATCTCTTCAACCAACCCAACTCTTTTATCTCAACCATGGTACCTAGTCAAAGACCCGGACTAAATGAGCCCAAGCTGAGTCTTTATCTGAAGATTAATAACCTGATGCGTAAACCATTAGGCACAAAGCCTACACTTCAAAGATTTATACAACATCAATGAGGTCATTTGTCGGCAGTATGGCACTACAGGAATGCACAACCTGGTAACCTAGAACAAACTTAAAACCAAAGACATCAGAAACAAGATGATCGACATGGACCCCATGATGAAGCCTTGTAATTACCTAGGAGAAAGTATTTGTACATTGAAATACACATTCATTCTCAAGTTATTGGACACAATACCCAATGAATTGTTGGCAGACATACCTGGTTCACCATGGGTGTCAACACTTTTGGAACTTGACTGCTTGCCAGAATCTGGTGTTGATGAGGTCGATGCACAGCAGTTGTCAACAGCTTCTAATGCCCGTGAAGATGAAACATATGCTGCTTCATTTTCTTCACTCACCTATAATTGAACGAGTAACTAACGTTATGTAACTGTCCTTTCTCAACAAATAACATCCAATTACATTGTTTTCATATTTAAATTGCAACCATCTCCTTCCTGATAGAACTTACCACTGCAGCAGGATTAGATTGGCTTGAAGTAAAAGTTTCACTCTCAAATTCCAGATCACAAGGCTGCATGTTTTCTGTGGCATCAAAGTATGCAATCAATTCATCCATGAGATCTGGCTCATTTGAATTGACCATGGTTGCATCAATAAAACTGTTGGTCCCTGAAGATAAACCATGCTCAACATGTGTGTAAAGTTTGGGTACATCAAAGCACACGAGCCCATCATCAACTGGCTCACCAGCAGAATAGTCATCATGTTTCGGACCCAAAAGATCATCCAATTCCACATGGTAGTTGTCCTCCCCCGTCTCAGATGGTAGAAATTGTTGAGAGAGATTATTTTCAACCTCAGTACTAAAACATTCTTTCATATCATTTGGTTCCTGTGAAAAGGTAATTCCACCATTAACAAAATGTTCATCAATAGATATCTCTTCAGGGCAAGCAACACGTTCTTGATAGTTAGAACGCATGGGGTAAGCAAAATCATTCAGCTCCAGGAATCCATCATTAAGAGCCACAAGTCTCCTGTTCGGATCTCCGGCATCACCGCACCAAACCGTCACATCTAGATTCTGGTGACTTTGCAGACAAGGCCCTCCATCATCGAACCCCCATTGTTGGCACATTTTGTCCATACTGTCAGGATCCACAGGATCATTCAACTTTCCCAGCCCATCAGGTGCCATGAAGAGAGCAGCATTTTTACCTTGAACTCCTCTGGCTTCATTCTGCATACACGAGGATTATGAAATGAGATAAAATGGAATCATTAGATGTCGACCAAATGCACCATTGAGGATGCTTGAAAGAGAAATTTTCTCAAAATGTGCTCAAAAATAAAACCAACAGATAAAGAAACCATATTTATAGGCTAAGCCTTATAAAAATCACACTGCTACCTAGGCAGAAGGCATCAGACTTTGCGGATAAAATAATTCAACTTTTGCTGGACAATATGGACAGGTCCACGCCACAATGGAGCTTAGCCTAGAAGCGTAATTTAAATGTTTGAAGTACTGGTTAGCAGCCATAAGTGTAGTTTTGTCCAAAGTTCTTGCCACCCTTTTTTCTAAGGTTATGGACTCTTTCATCCCCCTAGGCATTATATGCAAGGAGTTATTTAAAAAGAAAAAGGTTGGTCTGGATGGAGCCACTTGAACCAGATTGTAACATGTCCATACCAGTCTGATTTTCACGTCTTTCCAGTTTGGCGCTATTAAGTTTAGTCAAGGGAGTGGAAATTACTTTGCTGCTCGCATGCCCATCCTCTGCTGGCACCACATGCACTATATTATCTGATGCCATGCACACCATCCACCACCACTACACTCTCTGCTGCCATCATGCTACATGCCTGTTGCCATGTAGCCCATGCGACATGCATTCCTCTCCCACTACCTGTGCCATACATAAATCCCTCTCTCCCAATGGCCAGGTGGCCAATGGCAAGTACCAGTGGCCTCCAATGGGTGCAGAGAGGAGGCACAGGAGAAGACTGGTGTCAGTGGCCTCCTTGACGACCTCATCCTCCTTGAGTTCTAAACCTCCTTGTCCCCATCATCTTCCTCTTTCTCTTAACCTCCTCCTCCAGTCCTCAATTCAGACTGGCTGGAAGTGGCTATGTATTGCCAGAACCAGCGAGTTCCCAGGTCTAGGCCCAGTAACGCCCAACTCCAAGGATGAGGCCATTTTCAAAGAAAGCTATTTATAATTAAATATCTACAATTGATCACATATTATATCAACACATTATCAGAATTTGGGTGAGGAAACATATGTTTCTGCTTCCATTTTCAATTTCTTGTCAGAAAATTCCATTTCCAATAAAGGTCTATATTGCAAATGTGAAAAAATTATGCTTAAGTTTCCAAATCCAATTTCCATAATTTGGAATCAGGTTGCAAATCAGATTATGCAGATTCGAAGTCTGACCAGAGTGCATGATGCCAGAAAAGGGGATGAAGATCCCCATACAATTTGATGATTTACTATGTTAATTTTTTCTACTTTTTATATGGTCATGTACTTCGTCGCCCTAACTTAGCGCCGGTTAAAAGATGTGACCGAATCGTAGTGGGCAGTGGTGGAGCCAAGGGGGGCAATTGCCCCCCCTTGACCTCAGTAAATTTCTTTTGAGATCTTTAAATTTGCCCCCTTATATTTTCAGATCATTACATTTCTACCCGGTGTTTCTACCCGGTGCCTTATATATGACCCACCTTTACAATGTACACAGACATCTTTCGACGAGGTTCACCACGTTATTTGCTGTAGTTGTTTACAGTATGATCAATTAAATCAACGATCAAGATTAACTTTTGCAAGTTAAAAACCTAAAGCCTTTGCTGAGAAACCGTAAAAGAGAATAAATGCAGCACAACTAAAATCGTAAAAGGAACAAAGTACGTATTGCGACTGAAAAACTCCGTGTTAGTTGTTTTCACGGTTGAGCAGAAAGGGAAACAAAATGGACGACTGTGGGGATGTACACAGGGTCGATTTGCAACAAGTCTTTCCGATCCGCACATCCAATCGGATCGACCCTCGGCCTCACTCCACCCGGAAGAACTTCTCTGTCAATGCGGTGAGTTTTTTCCCTTGCTCGTTTCTCTTGTTATCTATTTGATGGCTTTTTCTAAAATCATAGGGCTTTACCATAGGATTTTATTGAAAGCATTTGTTTGAGAGTTTTGATTTTGTCTTTCTGTTTAATTCTTGCTTGGTGTATTCCCAATCACGGGCATTTTGCCTACCTCAAATCCTCAATAGTTTAACCTGGTTCTTCCCCTCAGTTATTCATGTTTGTGATTTTTTATTTCAATAATATAATATAGAGCTAGCTCCTGCTCGTCGGAAACCGTGTCCCTAATTTTGAAGCTGAAGCAATTTTTGACAAGGAGTTCATCACGGTATATAAGTGGTCCGAGTAGATCTGATGTTTCTTTTATCTTCGAAGTTTTTTGGGAACAACTTTTTATCTTGAGTCATTCTATATTTTTTATCATTTTTCTAGATGCAACATTTAATTTATTCACCGGCAATAATGCAACGCTTTCAGAATATGAAGACTCACCGTGGGCAACTCACTTGTAAAATACCTTCTACTTGAATGAAAATGAATAATTTTTATTATATTAGTTTTATTTTGCCCCCTCTTCCAAATACTCCTGACTCCGCCACTGATAGTGGATGCTAGTAAAGAGCTCGGGGAAGGCCTAAAATGAGATGGTGCGATGTTATTAAGAAGGACATTAATTTCTTAGGTTTAAATATGAATATAACACTTGATAGAAATCTTTGGCGGAACAGGATCCATGTAGCCGACCCCAAATAATTGGGATAAGGCTCTGATGATGATGATGATGATGATGGTGGTGGTGGTGGTGGTGGTGGTGGTGGTGGTGGTGGTGGTGGTGGTGGTGGTGGTGGTCGTCTGAGCCGAGACATGAGATAACTTGTAATATCTTGGGTCATCAAACCCAGAAATTCATTGTGATACTTGCTGTTCAACAGCGATCAGACTCAGGCATCAATCGAGCTTTTGAAGATGATATTGATTTCTTATTAATGTCTTCCTTTTGATATTTTGGAGTTTCAACCTTTGCGTAAACTACCTACAAGCTCATGATTGATTTCTTAACCCATAGAGCGCAGTTGCTTAATTTAACCAAACCTGTGAGAGCTCTGAATTGGCCAACTGCTGTCAATAAGATGGTAGGGCTCCTTGGATAATGCATATAAATGTTTGACTTATTTTACTGGACCTTCGGTTTCTAGTATCCGTGGGTTTCATATCCATCAAAAGAATCTTAAATGGTTGTCATTAACTTTTTCTAGTCATACTCAACAACCAGAGACAGCGCATGTCCTGCAATGTAATTTCAAATGGAGATTTAACTAATTGCACGTCAATGAAAAGGCAGCCATTGAAGACAGAGATGGAAACTTTCGATGCGGCATATTTCTAAAATAGTGTCCGGTAGACTTAATCAGCAGGTCAGTTGCATAAAAAAAACAGTAGACAAACCAAATGTAGAGAAGAGGGACCGAAAAGCACCAACCAACAGCCAGAAGACTCTAGCAGAAGACAGGACAAATCCAACAAAAGAGTCTCCAGACTGGAACACTGACCTCTTCCTCATCGTTCATCTCTGCGAGCACGGGGTTGTTTACGACGATCAAGGCGTCTTCTCCAACCTCCTCCTTGACGGCAGACAGTTCATCGTCTTCCCAGTCGTCCTCGACCAATGGCGCCCCATACTGCGCCCCGTTCTGGGGACCCGATCCCCTTTTTTGAAATATACGGCAGACCACAAACGCATCCTTAAATCCCCAGCCATTGGTGAGAGGAGGAGGTTAAAAAAGGATCAACATTAAACTGTGAACCGATTATACAAATCGCAAGAAATCCTCACAAAATGTTCCTCCCAGCAGTTCCATTCCGACTCTCCCAATTCCAATACCGCTTACCAGAGGGATCCCCGCGCGGGCCAGCTCCTCGTCCTCCAGGCGGTACTCGTGCATGACCCAGTTGGTGCGATCCCCCCGGGGGGCCCGACCGGCGTGGAACACGAGGGTCTTCTTCATGCCGATCGCCCGGCCGCCGCGGCACACCGCGCGGTCCTTGCCGGTGGTCTTCCAGTAGCCCGACCCCGTCGCCCGGTTGGTGCGGGATCGGGTGGCGTACTTCTTGTCGAGGGCGCAGAAGAAGTACCACTCGGCGTCGCGGCTCTGGATGCGGGACTTGCCCGGGAGGTCCCACGGGTCCGCCCGGTAGAGGTCGACCTCGGCGATGGCGTCGACGCGGAGGGGGCGGCCGGAGACCTTGCGCTTCAGGTAGTAGCCGACGAGCTCCTCGTCGGTTGGGTGGAAGCGGAAGCCCGGGGCGAGTGCCGCGGCCGGGGGCGGCCGCGGGAGCGGTGGCGAGGCGCAGCTCATCAGGTGGGTGGGACGAAGCAAAGGAAGGTTGGGGAGCGACTAGGGAGAGAAAAAGAAAGGTTTCCTTCCTTCCTTCCTTCCTTCCTTCGTCTGGGCAAAAGCAGGGCGGCGTGAGGGCTCTTTTGCCGTTTGCCACCGAGGCGTCCACATTTTGTTTAAATTCCCCGCAATGCCCCTGGTGTTTGACCGGGGGGGGGGGGGTTTAATTAATATCCAGTGGTCAAGTCCTGTTATTTAAGTTTGAATTCTTTGAACACGAAAGGAATCAAATTTTGCTTGAATTGCTAAATATTATTATTCCGAGTCCAATTCTGAGTTAGGGTGTTTTACTACTCAAATGAGTCTAACTGATTGTTTACAAGTTTCCTTCTTTTTTTTTTGAATTGGTGAAAGAGTCGTCAAAGGACATGTCTATCTTCATCTTTACATATTAAGTTAGCTTCGGATGAGATATAAAAAAAATCTTATTTTTAGTTATTAATCCAACATGAATGAATTGTCGAACAAACGTACTGGTGCTTTTATTTGAGCCTCCCATGTCTATAATGTCGAACACATGTGTAATACTCAAATTTTGGTTGACAAATTAGACCATCGAAGTCACAGACTAATAATAAATAATATTTTATGCACTGAACTCGATATATAAAATTACATCATTATGTAATATTTTCTCTCGTTGACTCAAAAATCAAGTGAAAGAATCATTTCCGCATAAAAAATAACGTCCGCGTCGAATCCATGTGACTCATTTTTTCACACATTAAATATAAATGAGATTGAAATATATTTTATAAGATTAAAATATTTTACATATAAATAAAATATTTGTTATATAAACAAAATATATTATTTGATTAAAAATAACCTAATAAACATGTTTTATGGAAATATTATTTTACTATATAAATAAATTTTTTATTATATGAATAAAATATTTTATTTAAGTACAAAAATAAATTGATAAAATATTTTATATAAATTCTATGTTATCATTGAAACGAAATATTTTGTTAACTTAGATACTATGCTAAATATTTGATTCATGTATAGAATATTTTAATCTTATAAAATATTTTACAAAACATTTTAATATCCTATATCAAATGTTCCGTATTTCGTTCACATGTAAAATATTTAACTATTATAAAATATTTTAATCTTATATTTTTCAAATATTTTAATTTTATATTTTTTCATTGAATACATTTCACATTGCGAAGATATAGACCGTTAGAATCTGATTCACACGTCATTTTATATGCAAAAATAATCCTTCGCTTATTTTTAGAGAAATGAGAATGAGTGTTACATAATGATGTGACAGTGTGCACATGATTCGATACACAAAACATTACCCAATAATAACTATACGGACAGATGATCATCGCTTTCACTTTGAAGAACAATACTAGAATATAGCTGTCTACGTGTACTTGTATTAAAATTGATGATTAATGTATTGAAATGACAAGGGCAAATGCCCAGTCAAACAAGCATAAATCAAAGCTAGGGATTTCGATTTCAACATTTCGATACCAATTGAAGAATTATGCGGATCTACGCAATGCAATAGAAATCAGAACAAAGCTGAGCACAACGCCGCAGGTATTTGAGAGTCAAATACAACTCCTCTGAAAGAATGTTCATTTGTGTTCGCCCTGATACTTTTAAGAGTGACCCTTTCCGAGGAACGTGACATGATAAAGAGAAATAGCAAAGAAGAAAAGCTGTCCGGTAGACCTCTTCCAGCTAAAGAATGGATTCTAGTCAGATTGTTCCTGATAACTACAGCAAAATAGTTCCCTTCCTCGACACTTTTCGTTCTTTTTTTTTCCCTTTTATATATCAAGCTAGGTTCAAGTACCTGCACCAAAAATAATGTCCGGTGAGTTTAACAGTCGCGTACTGATATCAAAAAGAAGGATAACATACTGGTTTTGATGATAACTACGTTGATTTACTTATGTCCGGGTACAAGTTAAACACAAAACCTCGGCAGAATGAGGCATTGCAATACTATTGCCGTTTAAAGCATCGTGGGTATGCTAGAGATGTCATTATTTCACCAGCTCCCAGAGTTAACATGATTCGCTTATATTCAATTCAGATGAAAACAGAATACCTCTACATGCAAGATGGAACAACATTGCCAGGTTGTGGAGAGTCAGATGGCTTCACGTATTAGCAGAAAATAATGAACAAAGTGCATAAGTACATAAACACTGTCTCAGTTACATGTATATTTATCTAAGTAGATATGTTTCATGACGGATAGTGTCATTATCATTCTTTTTTTGAATGTAGAGAGTAGCGTCTGTTTATTAATCAAAAATAAATAGAACTATTTGAAAAGTATAAAAGACTAACATTCATCAACCAAAAAAGACCCCTCCATTGTACAAAGCAAATTCCCAAAAAAGGACCCCTATACAAAACCCATGCCAAGACGATGTTTAAGACTGTATCTATGCGTACACAAATTATACAAAACACTATGAACATGGTAATTAACCCCTCCTTATAGCATAGCCCACACTTGGAGCCGATCATAGATGATCATAGTGGATGCCATTTTGAAGTGTTGATAGTCTAATTGCTCTTGTGATCTACCACTTTCTTCCCCCCTAAATGGTCAACATAGTTCCTTGTAGTAGTTGTAGAACTCCACAATCTACTACGAGCTGCAATTAGACTATCAACACTTCAAAATGGCATCCACGCCACCTCCATTTTCAGGATAGATTTCCCCCATATGGAGTGGGAAAATGTAAATCCGCATGGGATTCAGGCACTCTCCTTCAAACTCATGTACTGCAAAAGGTCCTGATCCCCTCCACAAACAGGGCAAACATGTAGGGAGTCTGCCATGTGAACCCCCCAGAAAGGGAACTCCACCTTCAATGGCCTACAAAAAGATCAGAACTGTCTAAATAAGGGCATTTTCAACTGTCCATCTACAATCATCATGCACACAGATCTCATTGTAAACCTTCCATCTTCATCCCCACCTCCAATGCCATGTATCCCAGCCATCCTGGTATAGATAAAGTCAACGAGCCCCTTTGGCTGCTCAATCTCATCCCTGTGGAGGTCTCTTCTGAATGTAGGCATCCAGCCCCTGCCACTGTCCCTTCGTTTGTACACATCCACAACTATGGATTCTAGAGTATTAGCTATGATAGGTGAGGAATGAGTGTGCCAGATCTTTTCCATCACGCCACTTGTCCCACCAAAATAAGAGCTTCCATTCATCACCAAATGATACAGATAAACCCAACGTTATGACATACATGTAGAGAGGATGCCTTCCAGAAGCTAGTGCATATAGTCATTGAAGTCATATTTTGGACCTCCTTTATTTCTGCTTGATGGCTTCAATCAAACACTTTCTTCTATCCCTAGCTCCCATAACATTTGCTCATCATGAGTTAATGTTGTCCAAACTTCTTATCCCCCTAAACGCTGCTTCCTCCTCACACTTGCATACTCTTCCCCAGTTGACAGCATGCCAGATGCCACCCTCCATATCTTTTACCAATAACATACCATAGCATTTCCCTGTATAGATACCATCCTCCCAGACATTATTGTTGGGATCCGATACAGAGACAAAAATAAATGGGCAAACTGGAGAGGAGGCATGTTTTTGATTGCAGGTATTTTCACCGGATCGGCTTGTTGCAATTCTGCTGTGGTGTCAGCAGTAACTGGTGATTCCACAAAAGACAAGATAGGCGAACTGGGAAGGCCTCAATGCAAGTGGCTTGTTCTTGCCTTTGTTCCATCTTCTGGATTAATACTTGCCAGTCCCTGGAGTGAATATTCATCCTGACCACAGAAGGGCCAAATAAGTGGCCAGGGATTTTCCTACATTGCATCCCAAAATCCTAACAGCTCTATAGATTCTTGCCTACTCCTATTTCACCCCATTCACCACACTCTTGCCAAAATTAACTTGCAACCAAAAGGCCAGGAATTGATATGGAACAAAGAGTTGCTCGTCTTTCGCTGCAAATAGAATGGTGGTGTCATCAGCAAATGGAAAATGAGTTACCACCAACCCATATCCAAAACATCTGAAGCCCTGAATGAGCCCAATACTACACTTTGTCCACAGCCTACTTATAACCTGAGTGACAAACAGAGACAAGAAAGGGGTTATTGTATCCCCTTATCTGTATTCTTCACCCCCCTCTCTTTTCTTCCTTAAAGTGCACTGAAAAGGACTTTTATTGGTTGTCCATTGACCAATACTGCAAACCTAGCAAAAGTGATGCCAGCTTTTATCCAATTCTCCTACGTGTTATCAAATCCCCATCATATGCAGAACCATAAACACTCTCCCAACTGATTGTTATATGTCTTCTCAAAATCCAGCTTGACCACCACCATCTTTTTCGTGTTGATACATCATTGCATAAGTGCATTTATGAGTTACCATACAAGGTGACCCAAGGCTTCCTGAGCACCTAAGTGCTCAGGCACCTGCCTAGGCAGCAAACTCTCTCTCTCTCTCTCTCTCTCTCTCTCTCTCTCTCTCTCTCTCTCTCTCTCTCTCTCTCTCTCTCCAACAGGCGGGGCCTTGGCCTTGCCCCCCCTCTCTCTCTCTCTTTCTCTCTCTCTTTGTGTGTGTGTGTGTGTGTGTGAGTGAGAGAGAGAGAGAGAGAGAGAGGATGTAAAGTGGGGGATGGGCTTTCACAGGATCAATTTAAAATGGATCTCGTTATCATTATGGGCCCGGGTGGGTACCTTTGTCACCTAGGCTGGTGCCTTGGGCCCAAAACAGTGCCCGGTCACCTAGGCAATCACCTTGACAACTCTGTGAGTCACACAAAAAATTCTCCTATATTTGTCTTCCTTAATGAAGGTGCTTTGTTACCAGTTAACCAACCTATCCATCACAGAAATCAACATGCTAGTCAGAATCCCACTGATAAATTTATATATCCCATTCAACAAGTTGAAAGGCCTGAAGTCTTGCAAGAAATCTGCCCCCTCCTCCTTTAGAAGCATAATAAAGTTCTTGTTCCACCACCTGCGATAACCTATGCCATCCTGAAAATCCCGAGAGGCTCTGTTCAAAAAAAGAGGAAATTTGGAGATCCCATGTGGTGGAAAGTCTGTTACCAAGATTAAATGATGCAGTAGCCCAGAGGTTGGAATCCCCTTTCTCAGGATAGAAGAAACAGAAGCAGATAACTACCTCACCATTCTCAAAAGCAGGAGGCATCTGAAGTGGCGGATGGAAGGTTTGATTGGGTATTTGACATTTCATTCCAAAGCATATCCAAAAGTTCTTTATGTAAGGTCTTCATGTACTCTGCATCAGAAACACAAGAGACTGAGAGAAACAGAAGCAGATAAATGCCTCGCTGTTCTGAAAAGCAGAAGGGGGCGTCTGAAGTGGCAGATGGAGGATTGGTTGGGTATTTGACATTTCATTCCAAAGCATCCCAAAACTTCTGAGCAATGCTCTATCTAAAATCTTCATGAAGTCTCCCCCTTGATAAATTCTTCTTTACCCTACACAGTCAGGAGACAACTTTCTTCCATTATGGAAGTGGATATAGAATATTCTTACAACTGTGGCCCTTGATCTTCATGGAGGTGGTTCCCCTGCTTGTCCTTAAATGGCATGGTCAGGCCAATGGTGTTGATCCACATGCAATCAGGTTGGACAATAGAATGCCAGCCATTTGATTGTCATCCAATGACCAATGTTATGGTATGTCCAGGTCTAATGGCCATACTGCATCACACGCTGTGTATGTGTACGTGTAGACCATGTGCAAACGACATATATCATGTATAAATTACATGCCTGTCATTGATTACAAGATTAATAGCGCAGGGTGCAAAGACTAACTTATGCTTACTGTTTTTCTTGACACAGCAAATATCTAAAATGCAACAAGAAGATAAATTTGTTGTAGCAAAGGTGAAAAGATATGCACCGGGAGAAAGAAAAACGAAATAGTGATGCTCTTCATTTTTTGTTCCTTCTAGAATTTATAAGCCTTTCAATTTCTTTTCTAATTCAGTGAGTTCCTACCCATGAAGAGCATACCAGGATTCAGGAATAAAAAGAGACACCTACATCTCTCAAATTCGGTATGATCCTGTGACGAATGCCAGCCTCCCTCCCACTACCGCATCACCCATCTTTGCCATTGCTACCTATCAAATCTCAAACTCCAATGTTTCCCATCAACAGAAACACAAGCAAGTGAAAAATGAACAGAGAATTGATTGTAAATATCTGGAATCCTAGAAATCGTCGTCATGCGTCAAGACTGTCGTTCGTTAAATCGAATCAAATAAGAGCCAACTAGAAAACGATTCATTCCGGAACAGCAAGATTAACGACATCACTTGCGGATGAAGGCAACTGGAATGTTTAAGGAAGATGCTGCAAAGGTACCCTGAGAAAGCTCGCAACACGCTCTCGCGTTTAGAGACAGATGGGACGTGAGGCGGGCGGACGCCACCACACTGTGCAACGGCAACAGAGATTGCAAACAGCCCAACGCTGCCACAGGCCTGCACAACAGGAAATATACTCCAGATAAAGATGCACATTCAGGCGGCGAATCGTTTAGGGCTAGGGTCTTTGAGGATCCCTGACCTGGGAGCGGCGAAGTTGAGGCGGCGACGTTCTGGGCGAGGTGCCATCGGGGATCGCGGCCGCTGACGAGGGAGCGAAGCCGGCGACCGCATCGAAGACCTCGCCGTGGCGAACAGCGACCGGGAGAGGGAGCCGCGAAAAGCCATCGCCTTTGCTGGGACGGAGACGCAGTGAAGAAGAAGAGCACAGCCTCGCCTTTGACCTCGATCTGTTGATAGCCCGATGGGTTTAGGGTTCTTCAGGGTCCACGGGGCCTCGGGTCGGTCCTATTTTGGGTCAGAAAAACGGATCTTGACCTGAGTCTGCCTTCGGACACCATCTATGAGCGGGTCAGAAAATTATTTTTCATCAAGGATAATTAAGTTTATAAATAAATATCTATGACGCTTTTCATAATTTATTGGAATACAAAATGTTCTTAATCCTTTTTTAAAAAATAAATTTTAATGTTAATATATTTTGAGAAATATTTGTTGCACCTTTGGTCTCGCTTTGATATATGGTTAAATCTGGGTTAGTCATCATTTAATCCAGGATTAACTCTTGTTGAAGTCCAAATTACTTTGATACTTAAACCTAGACTAAATCTGGAGGATGAGTATTAAGCCCGAAATAATCTTAGACTTCAAAATTCACCTCCAGAGGTGGGTTAAGGTGAGTTAACTCAACAATCAATGCTCAATAAATGCATCTTCTCTCTCTCACACCCATAATCAATACTCTCTCTCTCTAAAAATAATAATAATTAATAAATATAATAGTATAATAATAAAATAATTATAATACTGATAAAAATCATAAAAAATAATTAATAAATATAATGCTATAATAATAAAATAATTTTAAAAATGATAAAAATTCATAAAAATGATAACTAATGAGTGTAGTATGGAGAGAGAGAGAGTGACGTGAGAGAGAGGGTTGGGGAGAGAGGGAGAGAGAATAAGAGAGATATTTAAAATTATAAAATGAGAGATAAATATGATATTTTATTTATAAATATTATTAGGTTAATCCATTACCTATCAAATCACAATAGATTGAAACTAAGTTAGTCCACCTACTTACTTATGGGTTAATACTCTTGCTATTAAATCAAAAATAGATTAATCTTAGACTAACATAAGTAATTTAACTTAACCCAAACTCCATACCAAAGTGAGGCTTGGTGTGCAACAAGTTTCATACATTTCCATCTTATCGGTCTAACTTCTACCGATGGAATGGGATCCTAACTAGACCATGGACATAGGGAATGTATTTCCTTCGCTGCACATTAATAAATAGGGCAACAATTACTTCTAATATACATTTGAAGAGAGGAAAGACTAAATTTGTATAGTGGGTTTTTAAGATCACTTTTGGCAACGAGATGGGTGGACATTCCAATCATTAAAATTTTTGATAATAAATTAACCATTTACATATTAATTTTCTTATCGAGAGAATTCTTAGAGGAGAGAGACATTAGCATAAAATCTCTCACCTTCTCAAATCATTCAAAGCGCACAAGACTTTGATTCTCATGATTCGACATCATTCAAAATCTATTACATTACACTCTACGGCGAGTACGAAAATGAGATTATTTGAAATTTGGATGTTGTGATTGCGTTATCCAAACGAACCCTTAAGATTCTCCGGATTCTAACTTAAGTTGAAATGACACCTGATCAGACCACAGTACATCCGTCTTAATGTTTGCCTCATAGATACCATATTTCCGATAGGTTGGTTTGTGCCCCACACCGTGAAGGATCGCAGAAAAGCACCCAGCACGCAGCTGTAGTATTTCTCAACTGAGAAAAGTCAAAGTCTCCTTATTTGATAACCAGTTAAGTCCGGATAGAATAAATTAATCTAAGTCGGATGGACTATTCTTTGTTTGACATCTTTTTATTAACCGGAGTCGGATAGGGTTAAATTGGATTAACTCGTTCCTAAAAAATAGTTGGAATGAGTTAACCGACTCCGATTAAGATTAAAGGTCGAGTAGACCACTCCATATAGGCCACCTGCCCCTAACTTACTCCATTATCAAACTCGCCTTAATAAAGTCAGAACATTGATTTGTAAAATATGTCTTTAGATATTTATTTTCCTGTCAGGTCCATTCCCTTCCACTCTCCCCAGAAAAGAAAAAATATCGGCATTTTCTTACATTCTCATTGGCCGAATGGAAGATAACAGGAATACATGATGTTGATATCACAAAGCTGCAAGTGAGGATTAAATGTCTCGATAGGCTTATAGCAGCCGTTAGCAGCGTTGCATCCGCCAACTCTGTGTCTTCTTCAAGAGAGCCATCCTAGCTAGGCAGCCAAAAATATTCTTGGATCTACGTACCTAGCTGCTAGTGTCTTCTTCATGAAGGGCGAGTTAGAAAACTAAGCAAAAGCTAGGAGATCATCTTGCTCAGTGGCGGAGCCAGACTTGGGTAAATTCTCCTCTCTCTCTCTCTTTTTGCATTTGCCCCTCATCCTTTGTTGAGTTTTTTAGGCTTATTAGATGTCTATCGATGGTAGATATTTAGGTTTTACGATTAAGTTAAAATATCTACTGATCGTGGATATTTATCACCCACATTCATTGGTTGGTTGTTTAACCGTAAATCAACGATGGAGATTTTCGTTCGTAAGATAGAAACTTAAAAGAGGCAAAGAGAATAAAAGCATCACAGTAGAACCGTAAAAAAGTATTGCAGTTGCCGGCTGAGAAACTTTGTCTGTGACTATGTAGGGTTATTTTTTGATGGTCGAGCATAAATAAAAAAAGGCTATCGGGCCGTGCACATGGTTGATTTGTAAGCTTGTAGAAGGTCTCTCCGATCGGCACGTCTGCCCCCCCCCCCCCACACCCCACTCCACTCTAACGAGTTTCTATGTCAATACGGTGAGTTTTCTCCCTTGCTCAGTTCTCCTATTATCTATTTGGTGACTTTTGCTGGAATCGTAGGGCTTTACCATGGTGTTTTACCTCGGAAAGACATTTCATTCACGACTTTGATTTTGTCTTTCTTTTTAATTCTTGTTTCGTGTATTTTCAATCACGGGGATTTTGCATGTCTCAGTAGCTTAACCTGATTCTCCCTCTCAGTTATTTCTATTTGTGATTCATTATCTCGAGTATATAATACAAAGCCAGCTCCCACTCGTCGGAAATACTACACTTGATTTTGAAGCTGAGGTAATTTTTGTAGTGATCAATAGATGAATTATAATTTTGTGACATATTAAGAAGGAGGCATTCGAGAGTATTGATAATGAGACAATAATGTAACGCTTTCAGAATATGAAGATTCATCGTAGATAATTCACTTATAAAATATTTTTTATTTAAATGAAAATAAATAATTTCAGATAAAGATGCACATTCAGGCGGCGAATCGTTTAGGGCTAGGGTCTTTGAGGATCCCTGACCTGGGAGCGGCGAAGTTGAGGCGGCGACGTTCTGGGCGAGGTGCCATCGGGGATCGCGGCCGCTGACGAGGGAGCGAAGCCGGCGACCGCAACGAAGACCTCGCCGTGGCGAACAGCGACCTGGAGAGGGAGCCGCGAAAAGCCATCGCCTTTGCTGGGACGGAGATGCAATGAAGAAGAAGAGCACAGCCTCGCGTTTGACCTCGATCTGTTGATAGCCCGATGGGTTTAGGGTTCTTCAGGGTCCACGGGGCCTCGGGTCGGTCCTATTTTGGGTCAGAAAAACGGATCTTGACCTGAGTCTGCCTTCGGACACCATCTATGAGCGGGTCAGAAAAATATTTTTCATCAAGGATAATTAAGTTTATAAATAAATATCTATGACGCTTTTCATAATTTATTGGAATACAAAATGTTCTTAATCATTTTTTAAAAAATAAATTTTAATGTTAATATATTTTGAGAAATATTTGTTGCACCTTTGGTCTCGCTTTGATATATGGTTAAATCTGGGTTAGTCATCATTTAATCCAGGATTAACTCTTGTTGAAGTCCAAATTACTTTGATACTTAAACCTAGACTAAACCTGGAGGATGAGTATTAAGCCCGAAATAATCTTGGACTTCAAAATCCATCTCCAGAGGTGGGTTAAGGTGAGTTAACCCAACAATCAATGCTCAATAAATGCATCTTCTCTCTCTCACACCCATAATCAACACTCTCTCTCTCTCTAAAAATAATAATAATTAATAAATATAATAGTATAATAATAAAATAATTATAATTTTGATAAAAATCATAAAAAATAATTAATAAATATAATACTATAATAATAAAATAATTTTAAAAATGATAAAAATTCATAAAAATGATAACTAATGAGTGTAGTATGGAGAGAGAGAGAGTGACGTGAGAGAGAGGGTTGGGGAGAGAGGGAGAGAGAATAAGAGAGATATTTAAAATTATAAAATGAGAGATAAATATGATATTTTATTTATAAATATTATTAGGTTAATCCATTACCTATCAAATCACAATAGATTGAAACTAAGTTAGTCCACCTACTTACTTATGGGTTAATACTCTTGCTATTAAATCAAAAATAGATTAATCTTAGACTAACATAAGTAATTTAACTTAACCCAAACTCCATACCAAAGTGAGGCTTGGTGTGCAACAAGTTTCATACATTTCCATCTTATCGGTCTAACTTCTACCGATGGAATGGGATCCTAACTAGACCATGGACATAGGGAATGTATTTCCTTCGCTGCACATTAATAAATAGGGCAACAATTACTTCTAATATATATTTGAAGAGAGGAAAGACTAAATTTGTATAGTGGGTTTTTAAGATCACTTTTGGCAACGAGATGGGTGGAGATTTCAATCATTAAAATTTTTGATAATAAATTAACCATTTACATATTATTTTCTTATCGAGAGAATTCTTAGAGGAGAGAGACATTAGCATAAAATCTCTCACCTTCTCAAATCATTCAAAGCGCGCAAGACTTTGATTCTCATGATTCGACATCATTCAAAATCTATTACATTACACTCTGCGGCGAGTACGAAAATGAGATTATTTGAAATTTGGATGTTGTGATTGCGTTATCCAAACGAACCCTTAAGATTCTCCGGATTCTAACTTAAGTTGAAATGACACCTGATCAGACCACAGTACATCCGTCTTAATGTTTGCCTCATAGATACCATATTTCCGATAGGTTGGTTTGTGCCCCACACCGTGAAGGATCGCAGAAAAGCACCCAGCACGCAGCTGTAGTATTTCTCAACTGAGAAAAGTCAAAGTCTCCTTATTTGATAACCAATTAAGTCCGGATAGAATAAATTAATCTAAGTCGGATGGACTATTCTTTGTTTGACATCTTTTTATTAACCGGAGTCGGATAGGGTTAAATTGGATTAACTCGTTCCTAAAAAATAGTTGGAATGAGTTAACCGACTCCGATTAAGATTAAAGGTCGAGTAGACCACTCCATATAGGCCACCTGCCCCTAACTTACTCCATTATCAAACTCGCCTTAATAAAGTCAGAACATTGATTTGTAAAATATGTCTTTAGATATTTATTTTCCTGTCAGGTCCATTCCCTTCCACTCTCCCCAGAAAAGAAAAAATATCGGCATTTTCTTACATTCTCATTGGCCGAATGGAAGATAACAGGAATACATGATGTTGATATCACAAAGCTGCAAGTGAGGATTAAATGTCTCGATAGGCTTATAGCAGCCGTTAGCAGCGTTGCATGCGCCAACTCTGTGTCTTCTTCAAGAGAGCCATCCTAGCTAGGCAGCCAAAAATATTCTTGGATCTACGTACCTAGCTGCTAGTGTCTTCTTCATAAAGGGCGAGTTAGAAAACTAAGCAAAAGCTAGGAGATCATCTTGCTCAGTGGCGGAGCCAGACTTGGGTAAATTCTCCTCTCTCTCTCTCTTTTTGCATTTGCCCCTCATCCCTGTTGAGTTTTTTAGGCTTATTAGATGTCTATCGATGGTAGATATTTAGGTTTTACGATTAAGTTAAAATATCTACTGATCGTGGGTATTTATCACCCACATTCATTGGTTGGTTGTTTAACAGTAAATCAACGATGGAGATTTTCTTTTGTAAGATAGAAACTTAAAAGAGGCAAAGAGAATAAAAGCATCACAGTAGAGCCGTAAAAAAGTATTGCAGTTGTCGGCTGAGAAACTTTGTCTGTGACTATGTAGGGTTATTTTTTGATGGTCGAGCATAAATAAAAAAAGGCTATCGGGCCGTGCACATGGTTGATTTGCAAGCTTGTAGAAGGTCTCTCCGATCGGCACGTCTGCCCCCCCCCCCCCCCCACACCCCACTCCACTCTAACGAGTTTCTATGTCAATACGGTGAGTTTTCTCCCTTGCTCAGTTCTCCTATTATCTATTTGGTGACTTTTGCTGGAATCGTAGGGCTTTACCATGGTGTTTTACCTCGGAAAGACATATCATTCACGACTTTGATTTTGTCTTTCTTTTTAATTCTTGTTTCGTGTATTTTCAATCACGGGGATTTTGCATGTCTCAGTAGCTTAACCTGATTCTCCCTCTCAGTTATTTCTATTTGTGATTCATTATCTCGAGTATATAATACAAAGCCAGCTCCTCGTCGGAAATACTACACTTGATTTTGAAGCTGAGGTAATTTTTGTAGTGATCAATAGATGAATTATAATTTTGTGACATATTAAGGAGGAGGCATTCGAGAGTATTGATAATGAGACAATAATGTAACGCTTTCAGAATATGAAGATTCATCGTAGATAATTCACTTATAAAATATTTTTTATTTAAATGAAAATAAATAATTTCAGATAAAGATGCACATTCAGGCGGCGAATCGTTTAGGGCTAGGGTCTTTGAGGATCCCTGACCTGGGAGCGGCGAAGTTGAGGCGGCGACGTTCTGGGCGAGGTGCCATCGGGGATCGCGGCCGCTGACGAGGGAGCGAAGCCGGCGACCGCAACGAAGACCTCGATCGCCGTGGCGAACAGCGACCTGGAGAGGGAGCCGCGAAAAGCCATCGCCTTTGCTGGGACGGAGATGCAATGAAGAAGAAGAGCACAGCCTCGCGTTTGACCTCGATCTGTTGATAGCCCGATGGGTTTAGGGTTCTTCAGGGTCCACGGGGCCTCGGGTCGGTCCTATTTTGGGTCAGAAAAATGGATCTTGACCTGAGTCTGCCTTCGGACACCATCTATGAGCGGGTCAGAAAAATATTTTTCATCAAGGATAATTAAGTTTATAAATAAATATCTATGTCGCTTTTCATAATTTATTGGAATACAAAATGTTCTTAATCATTTTTTAAAAAATAAATTTTAATGTTAATATATTTTGAGAAATATTTGTTGCACCTTTGGTCTCGCTTTGATATATGGTTAAATCTGGGTTAGTCATCATTTAATCCAGGATTAACTCTTGTTGAAGTCCAAATTACTTTGATACTTAAACCTAGACTAAACCTGGAGGATGAGTATTAAGCCCGAAATAATCTTGGACTTCAAAATCCATCTCCAGAGGTGGGTTAAGGTGAGTTAACCCAACAATCAATGCTCAATAAATGCATCTTCTCTCTCTCACACCCATAATCAATACTCTCTCTCTCTCTAAAAATAATAATAATTAATAAATATAATAGTATAATAATAAAATAATTATAATATTGATAAAAATCATAAAAAATAATTAATAAATATAATACTATAATAATAAAATAATTTTAAAAATGATAAAAATTCATAAAAATGATAACTAATGAGTGTAGTATGGAGAGAGAGAGAGAGTGACGTGAGAGAGAGGGTTGGGGAGAGAGGGAGAGAGAATAAGAGAGATATTTAAAATTATAAAATGAGAGATAAATATGATATTTTATTTATAAATATTATTAGGTTAATCCATTACCTATCAAATCACAATAGATTGAAACTAAGTTAGTCCACCTACTTACTTATGGGTTAATACTCTTGCTATTAAATCAAAAATAGATTAATCTTAGACTAACATAAGTAATTTAACTTAACCCAAACTCCATACCAAAGTGAGGCTTGGTGTGCAACAAGTTTCATACATTTCCATCTTATCTGTCTAACTTCTACCGATGGAATGGGATCCTAACTAGACCATGGACATAGGGAATGTATTTCCTTCGCTGCACATTAATAAATAGGGCAACAATTACTTCTAATATATATTTGAAGAGAGGAAAGACTAAATTTGTATAGTGGGTTTTTAAGATCACTTTTGGCAACGAGATGGGTGGAGATTTCAATCATTAAAATTTTTGATAATAAATTAACCATTTACATATTATTTTCTTATCGAGAGAATTCTTAGAGGAGAGAGACATTAGCATAAAATCTCTCACCTTCTCAAATCATTCAAAGCGCGCAAGACTTTGATTCTCATGATTCGACATCATTCAAAATCTATTACATTACACTCTGCGGCGAGTACGAAAATGAGATTATTTGAAATTTGGATGTTGTGATTGCG
Organism: Amorphophallus konjac; assembly: GCA_022559845.1. NCBI lineage: Eukaryota > Viridiplantae > Streptophyta > Magnoliopsida > Alismatales > Araceae > Amorphophallus > Amorphophallus konjac. The sequence goes on along the minus strand of CM040123.1, from coordinate 32,911,208 downwards.
TTATCCAAACGAACCCTTAAGATTCTCCGGATTCTAACTTAAGTTGAAATGACACCTGATCAGACCACAGTACATCCGTCTTAATGTTTGCCTCATAGATACCATATTTCCGATAGGTTGGTTTGTGCCCCACACCGTGAAGGATCGCAGAAAAGCACCCAGCATGCAGCTGTAGTATTTCTCAACTGAGAAAAGTCAAAGTCTCCTTATTTGATAACCAGTTAAGTCCGGATAGAATAAATTAATCTAAGTCGGATGGACTATTCTTTGTTTGACATCTTTTTATTAATCGGAGTCGGATAGGGTTAAATTGGATTAACTCGTTCCTAAAAAATAGTTGGAATGAGTTAACCGACTCCGATTAAGATCAAAGGTCGAGTAGACCACTCCATATAGGCCACCTGCCCCTAACTTACTCCATTATCAAACTCGCCTTAATAAAGTCAGAACATTGATTTGTAAAATATGTCTTTAGATATTTATTTTCCTGTCAGGTCCATTCCCTTCCACTCTCCCCAGAAAAGAAAAAATATCGGCATTTTCTTACATTCTCATTGGCCGAATGGAAGATAACAGGAATACATGATGTTGATATCACAAAGCTGCAAGTGAGGATTAAATGTCTCGATAGGCTTATAGCAGCCGTTAGCAGCGTTGCATGCGCCAACTCTGTGTCTTCATCAAGAGAGCCATCCTAGCTAGGCAGCCAAAAATATTCTTGGATCTACGTACCTAGCTGCTAGTGTCTTCTTCATAAAGGGCGAGTTAGAAAACTAAGCAAAAGCTAGGAGATCATCTTGCTCAGTGGCGGAGCCAGACTTGGGTAAATTCTCCTCTCTCTCTCTCTTTTTGCATTTGCCCCTCATCCCTGTTGAGTTTTTTAGGCTTATTAGATGTCTATCGATGGTAGATATTTAAGTTTTACGATTAAGTTAAAATATCTACTGATCGTGGGTATTTATCACCCACATTCATTGGTTGGTTGTTTAACAGTAAATCAACGATGGAGATTTTCTTTTGTAAGATAGAAACTTAAAAGAGGCAAAGAGAATAAAAGCATCACAGTAGAGCCGTAAAAAAGTATTGCAGTTGTCGGCTGAGAAACTTTGTCTGTGACTATGTAGGGTTATTTTTTGATGGTCAAGCATAAATAAAAAAAGGCTATCGGGCCGTGCACATGGTTGATTTGCAAGCTTGTAGAAGGTCTCTCCGATCGGCACGTCTGCCCCCCCCCCCACCGCACTCCACTCTAACGAGTTTCTATGTCAATACGGTGAGTTTTCTCCCTTGCTCAGTTCTCCTATTATCTATTTGGTGACTTTTACTGGAATCGTAGGGCTTTACCTTGGGGTTTTACCTCGGAAAGACATTTCATTCATGACTTTGATTTTGTCTTTCTTTTTAATTCTTGTTTCGTTTATTTTCAATCACGGGGATTTTGCATGTCTCAGTACCTTAACCTGATTCTCCCTCTCAGTTATTTTTTATTTGTGATTCATTATCTCGAGTATATAATACAAAGTCAGCTCCCACTCGTCGGAAATACTACACTTGATTTTGAAGCTGAGGTAATTTTTGTAGTGATCAATAGATGAATTATAATTTTGTGACATATTGAGAAGGAGGCATTCGAGAGTATTGATAATGAGACAATAATGTAACGCTTTCAGAATATGAAGATTCATCGTAGATAATTCACTTATAAAATATTTTCTATTTAAATGAAAATAAATAATTTCAGATAAAGATGCACATTCAGGCGGCGAATCGTTTAGGGCTAGGGTCTTTGAGGATCCCTGACCTGGGAGCGGCGAAGTTGAGGCGGCGACGTTCTGGGCGAGGTGCCATCGGGGATCGCGGCCGTTGACGAGGGAGCGAAGCCGGCGACCGCAGCGAAGACCTCGCCGTGGCGAACAGCGACCTGGAGAGGGAGCCGCGAAAAGCCATCGCCTTTGCTGGGACGGAGATGCAATGAAGAAGAAGAGCACAGCCTCGCGTTTGACCTCGATCTGTTGATAGCCCGATGGGTTTAGGGTTCTTCAGGGTCCACGGGGCCTCGGGTCGGTCCTATTTTGGGTCAGAAAAATGGATCTTGACCTGAGTCTGCCTTCGGACACCATCTATGAGCGGGTCAGAAAATTATTTTTCATCAAGGATAATTAAGTTTATAAATAAATATCTATGACGCTTTTCATAATTTATTGGAATACAAAATGTTCTTAATCATTTTTTAAAAAATAAATTTTAATGTTAATATATTTTGAGAAATATCTGTTGCACCTTTGGTATCGCTTTGATATATGGTTAAATCTGGGTTAGTCATCATTTAATCCAGGATTAACTCTTGTTGAAGTCCAAATTACTTTGATACTTAAACCTAGACTAAACCTGGAGGATGAGTATTAAGCCCGAAATAATCTTGGACTTCAAAATCCACCTCCAGAGGTGGGTTAAGGTGAGTTAACCCAACAATCAATGCTCAATAAATGCATCTTCTCTCTCTCTCACACCCATAATCAATACTCTCTCTCTCTCTCTAAAAATAATAATAATTAATAAATATAATAGTATAATAATAAAATAATTATAATACTGATAAAAATCATAAAAAATAATTAATAAATATAATGCTATAATAATAAAATAATTTTAAAAATGATAAAAATTCATAAAAATGATAACTAATGAGTGTAGTATGGAGAGAGAGAGAGTGACGTGAGAGAGAGGGTTGGGGAGAGAGGGAGAGAGAATAAGAGAGATATTTAAAATTATAAAATGAGAGATAAATATGATATTTTATTTATAAATATTATTAGGTTAATCGATTACCTATCAAATCACAATAGATTGAAACTAAGTTAGTCCACCTACTTACTTATGGGTTAATACTCTTGCTATTAAATCAAAAATAGATTAATCTTAGACTAACATAAGTAATTTAACTTAACCCAAACTCCATACCAAAGCGAGGCTTGGTGTGCAACAAGTTTCATACATTTCCATCTTATCGGTCCAACTTCTACCGATGGAATGAGATCCTAACTAGACCATGGACATAGGGAATGTATTTCCTTCGCTGCACATTAATAAATAGGGCAACAATTACTTCTAATATATATTTGAAGAGAGGAAAGACTAAATTTGTATAGTGGGTTTTTAAGATCACTTTTGGCAACGAGATGGGTGGAGATTTCAATCATTAAAATTTTTGATAATAAATTAACCATTTACATATTAATTTTCTTTTTGAGAGAATTCTTAGAGGAGAGAGACATTAGCATAAAATCTCTCACCTTCTCAAATCATTCAAAGCGCGCAAGACTTTGATTCTCATGATTCGACATCATTCAAAATCTATTACATTACACTCTGCGGCGAGTACGAAAATGAGATTATTTGAAATTTGGATGTTGTGATTGCGTTATCCAAACGAACCCTTAAGATTCTCCGGATTCTAACTTAAGTTGAAATGACACCTGATCAGACCACAGTACATCCGTCTTAATGTTTGCCTCATAGATACCATATTTCCGATAGGTTGGTTTGTGCCCCACACCGTGAAGGATCGCAGAAAAGCACCCAGCACGCAGCTGTAGTATTTCTCAACTGAGAAAAGTCAAAGTCTCCTTATTTGATAACCAGTTAAGTCCGGATAGAATAAATTAATCTAAGTCGGATGGACTATTCTTTGTTTGACATCTTTTTATTAACCGGAGTTGGATAGGGTTAAATTGGATTAACTCGTTCCTAAAAAATAGTTGGAATGAGTTAACCGACTCCGATTAAGATTAAAGGTCGAGTAGACCACTCCGTATAGGCCACCTGCCCCTAACTTACTCCATTATCAAACTCGCCTTAATAAAGTCAAAACATTGATTTGTAAAATATGTCTCTACATATTTATTTTCCTGTCAGGTCCATTCCCTTCCACTCTCCCCAGAAAAGAAAAAATATCGGCATTTTCTTACATTCTCATTGGCCGAATGGAAGATAACAGGAATACATGATGTTGATATCACAAAGTTGCAAGTGAGGATTAAATGTCTCGATAGGCTTATAGCAGCCGTTAGCAGCGTTGCATGCGCCAACTCTGTGTCTTCTTCAAGAGAGCCATCCTAGCTAGGCAGCCAAAAATATTCTTGGATCTACGTACCTAGCTGCTAGTGTCTTCTTCATAAAGGGTGAGTTAGAAAACTAAGCAAAAGCTAGGAGATCATCTTGCTCAGTGGCGGAGCCAGACTTGGATAAATTCTCCTCTCTCTCTCTCTTTTTGCATTTGCCCCTCATCCCTGTTGAATTTTTTAGGCTTATTAGATGTCTATCGATGGTAGATATTTAGGTTTTACTATTAAGTTAAAATATCTACTGATCGTGGATATTTATCACCCACGTTCATTGGTTGGTTGTTTAACCGTAAATCAACGATGGAGATTTTCTTTTGTAAGATAGAAACTTAAAAGAGGCAAAGAGAATAAAAGCATCACAGTAGAACCGTAAAAAAGTATTGCAGTTGTCGGCTGAGAAACTTTGTCTGTGACTATGTAGGGTTATTTTTTGATGGTCGAGCATAAATAAAAAAAGGCTATCAGGCCGTGCACATGGTTGATTTGCAAGCTTGTAGAAGGTCTCTCCGATCGGCACGTCTCCCCCCCCCCCCACACCCCACTCCACTCTAACGAGTTTCTATGTCAATACGGTGAGTTTTCTCCCTTGCTCAGTTCTCCTATTATCTATTTGGTGACTTTTGCTGGAATCGTAGGGCTTTACCATGGGGTTTTACCTCAGAAAGACATTTCATTCACGACTTTGATTTTGTCTTTCTTTTTAATTCTTGTTTCGTGTATTTTCAATCACGGGGATTTTGCATGTCTCAGTAGCTTAACCTGATTCTCCCTCTCAGTTATTTCTATTTGTGATTCATTATCTCGAGTATATAATACAAAGCCATCTCCCACTCGTCGGAAATACTACACTTGATTTTGAAGCTGAGGTAATTTTTGTAGTGATCAATAGATGAATTATAATTTTGTGACATATTGAGAAGGTGGCATTCGAGAGTATTGATAATGAGACAATAATGTAACGCTTTCAGAATATGAAGATCCATCGTAGATAATTCACTTATAAAATATCTTCTATTTAAATGAAAATAAATAATTTCAGATAAAGATGCACATTCAGGCGGCGAATCGTTTAGGGCTAGGGTCTTTGAGGATCCCTGACCTGGGAGCGGCGACGTTCTGGGTGAGGTGCCATCGGGGATCGCGGCCGTTGACGAGGGAGCGAAGCCGGCGACCGCAGCGAAGACCTCGCCGTGGCCAACAGCGACCTGGAGAGGTAGCCGCGAAAAGCCATCGCCTTTGCTGGGACGGAGACGCAGTGAAGAAGAAGAGCACAGCCTCGCCTTTGACCTCGATCTGTTGATAGCCCGATGGGTTTAGGGTTCTTCAGGGTCCACGGGCCCTCGGGTCTGTCCTATTTTGGGTCAGAAAAACGGATCTTGACCTGAGTCTGCCTTCGGACACCATCTATGAGCGGGTCAGAAAATTATATTTCATCAAGGATAATTAAGTTTATAAATAAATATCTATGACGATTTTCATAATTTATTGGAATACAAAATGTTCTTAATCATTTTTTTAAAAATAAATTTTAATGTTAATATATTTTGAGAAATGTTTGTTGCACCTTTGGTCTCGCTTTGATATATGGTTAAATCTGGGTTAGTCATCATTTAATGCAGGATTAACTCTTTTTGAAGTCCAAATTACTTTGATACTTAAATCTGGAGTAAACCTGGAGGATGAATATTAAATCCGGAGTAACTCTGGACTTCAAAATCTACCTCCAGAGGTGGGTTAAGGTGAGTTAACCCAACAATCAATGCTCAATGAATGCATCTTCTTTCTCTCTCACACCCATAATCAATACTCTCTCTCTCTCTAAAAATAATAATAATTAATAAATATAATAGTATAATAATAAAATAAATATAATATTGATAAAAATCATAAAAAATAATTAATAAATCTAATGCTATAATAATAAAATAATTTTAAAAATGATAAAAATTCATAAAAATGATAACTAATGTGTAGCATGGAGAGAGAGAGTGACGTGAGAGAGAGGGGAGGGGAGAGAGGGAGAGAGATATTTAAAATTATAAAATGAGAGATAAATATGATATTTTATTTATAAATATCATTGGGTTAACCCATTACCTATCAAATCACAATAGATTGAAACTAAGTTAGTCCACCTACTTACTTATGGGTTAACACTCTTGCTATCAAATCAAAAATAGGTTAATCCTAGACTAACCTAAGTAATTTATATAACTTAACCCAAACTCCCTACCAAAGTGAGATTTGGTGTGCAACAAGTTCCGTACATTTCCATCTTATCGGTCCAACTTCTACCGATGGAATGGGATCCTAACTAGACCATGGACATAGGGAATGTATTTCCTTCGCTGCACATTAATAAATAGGGCAACAATTACTTCTAATATATATTTGTAGAGAGGAAAGACTAAATTTGTCTAGTGGGTTTTTAATATCACCTTTGGCAACGAGATAGGTGGAGATTTCAATCGTTAAAATTTTTGATAATAAATTAACCATTTACATATTAATTTTCTTATCGAGAGAATTCTTAGAGGAGAGAGACATTAGCATAAAATCTCTCACCTTCCCAAATCATTCAAAGCGCGCAAGACTTTGATTCTCATGATTCGACATCATTCAAAATCTATTACATTACACTCTGCGGCGAGTACGAAAATGAGATTATTTGAAATTTGGATGTTGTGATTGCGTCATCCAAATGAGACTTAAGATTCTCCGGATTCTAACTTAAGTTGAAATGACACCTAATCAGACCACGGTACATCCGTCTTAATGTTTGCCCCATAGATACCATATTTCCGATAGGTTGGTTTGTGCCCCACACCGTGAAGGATCGCAGAAAAGCACCCAGCACGCAGCTGTAGTATTTCTCAACTGAGAAAAGTCAAAGTCTCCTTATTTGATAACGAGTTAAGTTCGGAAAGAATAAATTAATCTAAGTCGGATGGACTATTCTTTATTTGACATCTTTTTATTAACCGGAGTTGGATAGGGTTAAATTGGATTAACATATTCTTAAAAAATAGTTGGAATGAGTTAACCGACCCCGATTAAGATTAAAGGTCGAGTGGACCACTCCGTATAGACCATCTGCCCTTAACTTACTCCATTATCAAACGCGCCTTAATAGATTCAGAACATTGATTTGTAAAATATGTCCTTAGATATTTATTTTCCTGTCAGGTCCATTCCCTTCCACTCTCCCCAGAAAAGAAAAAATATCGGCATTTTCTTACATTCTCGTTGGCCGAATGGAAGATAACAGGAATACATGACGTTGATATCACAAAGCTGCATGTGAGGATTAAATGTCCCGATAGGCTTATAGCAGCCGTTAGCAACGTTGCATGCGCCAACTCTGTGTCTTCTTCAAGAGAGCCATCCTAGCTAGGCAGCCAAAAATATTCTTGGATCTACGTACCTGGCTGCTAGTGTCTTCTTCATAAAGGGCGAGTTAGAAAACTAAGCAAAAGCTAGGAGATCCTCTTGCAGTCTTGCTTATTAATCTCTCTTCTGCTAGAAACCCTCCTTAAAATCTGAGCACACTACACGCTTGTTAAGGGAGACCGACGTACAGAGGGCTCTCCTTTCTGAGTCTCCTAGTGATGAACAGTGGGCAGACATCGATCTGCCCGATGCCCTCGCCGGTGGCCGAACCTAGAGGACGGACATCTTCTCGCGACCACCAGAAGCATCAACTTCCTTCCAAGAACAGTACTTGGACTGGAAGAAGGGTCCTCGTTTAGCCTACGTGAAGAAAACAGGGAGAGCCAAGCATCACACGGCGCAGGAGAATGCCGAGGAAGAAAGAGCCTGCACGCGCAGGAGAACTCCACGGGGCCGGCATCCACTCGCGGTCGGGGGTGGTTGAGGGCGACCGAGGTGGTGGTGGCCGACCTCAGACCCCACTGCGAGGAGCTTGTGTCCGCCATGGACAGTGAACACCCCATGTGTCGTCACACGGCGGAGCAGCCACGGGAAGAAGACTTCCTGGCAGCTGATCAATCGATGACATCCGTAGTGGCGCGCGGTCGCTTCGTCCGATCGAATTAAAGATGCTTGCCTTGATCCGGCTGCTCTCCAACTTGTCTGAGCGTGGCTCGCTAGTGCTCGTTCATATGATTTGATCCTTTTGGGTCGTCCTCGATCGACGACCCACTGTTGTTGGTGGTGGGGGGATCGAATGAGAAGTAGGTATATGGTGCTCCAACAACTGTTGTTGGGAAAGAGAAATCATGGGACTGTGTAGAACGTGAAGCACTTTTTCTTCTGCTCGGGGAGGTCCACCACCACGAGGAGAGACAGGTCCTGGTTTTGCCCCGGGATTGATCGAGATTAACCCTCGTCAAGAAGGCGCTACCTAACATGACACAGCTTTTCAGGTCTAAAGCCAGCTGGTTGATAACGGAGACCACGAACCCTGTAAGCCTGTAGCCAATGCAATGACCTAAACTTAAACGTCAAGGAGATTCCTGCACAAGTGAATCTCACAGAATTAAAGGATGCAGACCATCCCAACAATTGAATTTTATCTCTTAGATGAATGCTTTCGTTCTACTCATTCAGCAAGTGATGAGCTAAATGAAGTTCACATCATAAACATAGCCAGACTGCTCCTGATCAGAAATGAAGCAGAACAATAGAACATGTTGTTAATCTGCTCCTTTCCTGGGCCCCCCCCATTTTGATAGGGCGTTAACTTTTTCCCGAGTTAACTCACTCGATTTAAGTTACCCCCGTTTAACCCAATTTTAGCTTGTAAGTTTAATGGGGTTATCTTATCCCACCGCTCTAGGTGGCCGGTTAGAAAACTCAGACTTAACCCATAGTTAACTCACTTCTAATCAGATTACGAAATCCTATCAATCAAATCAACGAAAGAGATAACCCAGGACTAAAACCCGGAATAACTCCCAATCAAAGCTGGCCGGACCCCAAACAATACCAAGAGAGGTCAAGCACCTGCACTGCAGTGAACGCCCATCTCAGCAACCCAACTTCGCAAGGTGACTGTTAACGGTACTGTGGCATCAAGCTTGACAGAAAGTAATATGATGTGCAGATGGCGAGTCCCAGGCGCATAACCCTAATAAGCTTCTCAGAGTAGGAGGAATAATGGACATAATGGCGCTATGGAGATATTGTGATCTGCCAAAGAGATCGTGCATTGCATTAAATGTAACTTAAAAGAAACAGAAAACCCAGGATACAAGAAGGGACGACGACGTTGCATGCTTCCTTTGATCTAATTGTGTCATTATAATAACATGGTGAATTCTTTGGAAGGAATTCCGTTTGGTAAAAAGAATTAAAAGTCCTTTCTGCTCGGGAGAAAGAAGGTCAACGATACCCCCGCTTTCCTGGGGCTGTGAGGAAGAAATTTTGAGATGTTCAAAGCAGACCATATATTTTACACAAACCAAGAGCTTAAACAAAGCGCTACTCTTGGAACGAAAATTTGTTCTTTTGGGAATATCTATCCTGTAAATTGGCAGACATGGTGGGAGGGTAAGTTAAAAGTAAACTGCTAGACACAAATTAGAGGAATAAGATTTTAAAGGCCAACCAACTACTCTGGGGAGAATCCAATCTAGTACGATTTGACTCAGCAGGATGATGGGTATACGTACACCGACTTATGTGTACGAACAAATCTAGACTGACCGAATAACGCAGCAGAAAAATCAATCGGAACACAACCACGTAGAATACCAGATTTACGTGGAAAACCCTTCCAATGCGAAAGGGAAAAACCACGGACAAGTCAGAGGAGAAACTTCACTATGAATATAATGAAAATACAGATTACTCAAAGTCTCTTACCAAAACTTGAGTTAGGATTACAAGAGAATAACTGGGATTCAAACAGAACTGAACTCTCCTACTCGATCACAGCAGAACCTACTGCAAACTTGATCTTCCCTGTAGTGAGAAACCTGTTCAGCTGATGAAGGTCTTCCCTTCTCTTCACCTTCTCCTATAGCAGCACCTTCTTCCCCGGAACTACAGTAACCCCTTTTCTTCACCCTTGATGGTCTCTTAGATCTCACCTTGCAACCTTAGGTTTTAGATCTCAATGAGATGTTTTATACATCTAGGGTGGTCAAGGGATAACCCAGGAACTAGATCCACCAAACCTGCCAAATCTCAAGACTTTTGGGATTAAATAAACCAAGTATAATACCTCTTTTCGGAAATGGAAAGAAGACAAAATAGGCTGCACCGAGGTTGCCGGTCGACCGGACCCACAGGGGCGGTCGACCGGCAGATTTCTGCTGCTGGGAGCCAGCGGTCTGTCAGTTCCGGTCGATCGGACTGATCCGGTCGGTCGACCGGCTATTTCCAGACAGGAAGCTGTCAAGTGGCAGCGGTCGACCGGCACTGTATGGGCTGAAAAAAATAGATGGGCTAAGTGCCCAACACAGGCATGTAAGTGGACCATTATATATAATGATCCAAGGCTCAATATTTTCTGTCTATCTGCTTCATGACTCATTATGCCCATGTTTGCTTTATGGTGCGGTGCACAGAAATGGAATTCATATGTGCTAAAGGCTAACACATGTTGGAACACTTCTGATAGAAGCACAGAAGCAGTTTAAGTAGGATGCATGACGTTGGGGAAGGGGGATAGAGAAGACAAGGCATGTGTGCGGATGTTTGCTACAGTAGAGGAGAGATCAAGAAATAAGGTCTTAATTTCTATCCTGGGTAGCCAAAGAAAGGATTACGCTTTGTGTCGGTGCGCCTGCCATGGAGGCGAAGTAAGAGAATTACACACAGCTGTTGCATGCAGTTAGAAGGGAAAGCAAAAGAGATTTTGTTCTGCACTTGTGCATACATTGTGGAGGGGAATACAGGGAATCACATGCTGCTTTGCTTGCCATAATTTTACTGGGTTAATTAGAGAAACAGAATAAGAAAAGTGTGCATAGCAGTGCCCAAGAGTGCACACACACCTTCTTGGGAATAATTAAGGTGAAAAACAACGGAGTATTAGTTTTTTTGCAGCACTGCTACTGATCTGACCTGAGATAAGCAGAGATAAAGAGAATACACCATGTAGGTTTAGGGCCTCAAAACCCCTGCCTTGGCTTACACGGGTGGCATGCCCCCTAGAGAATTAAGAAGGCCAAGCCTAGTACCCAAAAGAGAATTCTCAACTGATGAATTAACTAGCATCCATGTCCCCCATTTGGCCATGCCCCATCTCCGTTGCACTGCCTTGGACAGCCCTTTCCATGTGTTGTAGGACTTACAACCAGGAATGCTCAACTTGATTGCAGCCTAGTAATAAAGGGACAAAAAATTAACACACAAATTAAAAACGGTAGAATGCCGGCCCTGACTCTGGGGGAAGGGAGTCACAACCCACCTCCAGTTCTTGTTTGGCACGTCTTCCATATGTTATCACAAAGCCGTCGAACCTTAACCAAAATACTTGTTTTTTTCTGCAGAAATGACCAAAATATTTCTCACAGACTTCTCTACAACCAAATACTCAGAGTGATAACCTTAGTCTACGAAAGGGAGGGAGAGCATTGGGTTTTTTTTGTGTGGGGTTCATTGAGTTTGGAGAAGAGCTTCATTTATTCATTCAAACAGTCTTTCGGTACGTTAGGTTGGATACGATCGAGATGAGCTGTCTGGCCTGGTAAGACTGAACAGGTTCCAGTTAGTTGCCAAGTGCAAATTTTGCGAGAATTGTATACTGCACAGTTGCATTTTGTACGTGCATGTCGAACAGCTATCACAACTATCATATTTTAGCTCATCAGATACAGACACTCACCCCATGTCGATCGGTTTTGATCCACCATGACGTGGGTCTTTTCCCATTGCAGTGTCAAAAGATGATCTTTTTAGCATCTCCCTCAATAGTTACAGGCTGGTTTAATTAGCTCTACTGCCATCTGAAATCCTGTCGGATTGCCAAAGTTTCTACGTACTACTACGTTGATACTTGCTGTAAAGACAGGCCTACATTGAATAAGTTGGCCTTCCCAGTTCCCGAGAACAGCTCCTGCTGCACCTGTAAGCTATGAGCCCATGAACATTGGTATTATATTCACGAGAAATTTTCAAAAATAACTCTGTTATTTGAACAATTGCACAATTGTCCTCCTTGGATAGCTATTGCATGTCATAAATGGCACTCTTGGATTAAAACAAATGCAAACTTGTCCCTGGGATGAGTTGCCATTCAAGATGTCCATTTTAAGATTGGAGGAAAATATTTCTATAAAATAGTGTTATTTGCACTGGCACATTGTGCCAAAGAGAGAGAGAGAGAGAGGGAGAGAGGGAGAGATAAGGAGATAGCTATGTGAAGAGAGAGGAAGAGTTTAAGAGAAATTAAGGATATTTTGATCTTTAGAGTTAAATAAGAGAAGTTAATGGAATACTAACGGCAGGTAATGACGGGTATTTTTTACCAAGTATTATGATATATCAAGATTGAAATCATAGGATTATTTTTGCAAATTTCCCTATATCCATTCTACCTTGGGCGCCTTTCCCTTTTACCTCTGTTTCCTAGGTTGAGGTTGAGCTGGTTAGAGACTTTTAGAGTGAACCCATTTGCCAACTGTGAACCTCATCAGCTCTTTTAGTGCTCCGTTCATGACTGCATATGGGGGGTGGGGGGGGCTCTGTATTCTCAAAGACTCAAGGCACTCGTTTGCATCTGACTTTCCATAGTTGCCAAATGATGCAGGGGCATAAAGTAATGTGGAAACCCTCTTTCCTGGCAACAGAGAAAAGTGGGTAACCAGAGCTTTTCACATGATGGAACAACCTTTGCCAGATCCCCCATTTGTTGGTATTGCTGGTCTAGAAGGCGACATTTTGGATGAGGAAATGACAAGATATTGACCCATCGTACACTGATATTTTACCAACAGCGAACCCCATTTGGTGATAGAGAAGGACTACTAAAGGAACGGAAAGACACAACGTTCAAGTGTATCGCTTGAGAGAGAGAGAGAGGCAATGTGGCATTATTCTTTTCGGATAACATGGCATACTCGACAGCTGTCAGCAGTATTGCGCCAACCCCAGCAACATATCTTCATATATCTTTGTATGCATATATATATATATATATATTCTCTATTGTGGAGTTGGGATAATTTGACCCGAAGAAGATGGGGGGCCAAACACATTGTGAGAAGATGACATTCACTGTGCGAGGTGGGCCTCGGCATAGTATATCACACTTGTTTTCTATTGTTTGATCTTTAGATTGGGTGGTGGAGTATGCTCGAGGTCTCTTATTTTTGACCCGGGAAATGTTGAACATGAATTTTATTTATGAGATTTTCACCATTTGATCCGAAATTTGTAAGTTGCAAAAATGGCATATTGTTGAACTTGAAAGATAAATGCACATTTTGGTAGCTATTTAAATAGCATGCGCATTATCAATTCTGCAAATTTAATTTTATCATACGACTTGTGTAGCGGCAGGAATCTGGTTTCTACGCAACGTACCACACTTCTCTATTTATTGGTTGGGGAAATCGTCCGACACCCGTGGAAGCCTGCAATCACCAGAAGCAAAGGGCGTCAGAAGGAGCCCCGGGTGTTATCCCAGGGGACAACCCTCCGATGCTTAAGTCAGCAACGGTTGTAAGTAGAGAACATAAAAAAGTGGGAGAGAGAGTAGAGAAGGAGGTCGCTGTTGTGGATCTGAGAGACGTGTAGGTCTCCCGGACGAGTGCTCGCTGCTCCCAGTGGTCATCGGAAGGTGCTCGCTGGGTGGTAAGATCGTACTGGAGGAGTTCTCTCTCAAGGGATGGACCGTCGTGACCTCTCTAGTAGCAGGGCGTATAGCTCTCCAATTTACTTCTCTGTGGAAGTTTTGCTGGTGAGATTCACCGTAGGTTGTCCTTCTTTGGGGGTCCCTTTAATAGAGGGTTCTCCAGGGGGAGATAGTCGATCCCTTAACAGGGAAGGGCGTGTGTTGTGGGATAACGTTTCCCGCGATCAGGGCGGGAATTTCCCGTTGAGGGGCGATTACCCCGGGGTCGGCTGGTTCATGGGCGAGTCTCACGGCGCCCGTGGGGCGTGCTCGCCCTAGGTGGAGTCGGTACCCGCATCATGGGGGGTAACAATCGGTCGTCGGAGATTTATCCGACGGTCCTTCCGCCTGGGCCGTCATCTTTTTGGCTGTCGAATCAAAGGATTATAGTCTTGGGCCACCCACTGTGGACCACGGCCATGGTTCGTGGCTGTCGAGGCCTGCTAGGCACCTTGTAGATCGCAAGTTGGGTTGGGTTTGATGTATCTGGGCCTTACTTGGGCCGAATCGGATTTACCCTCCTCAACTTGGATTCAGATACGAGACATTTCCCCATCGACCACAATCGATATTTGTTTATGTCGGTGTAAAGTCTGAATACCCTTGATTAACTGTCAAAGAAACCCTTAACCTCTATCCGTTGTGACATTAGTGATCTTGATGATCGCTCATTACGGGTACATGCTCTTGCAAGAAAGTTTGAAGACTTTTCATTCTTAGAATATATGTGATTTGGATTATAATTAGTCTTTCAAGACTTTGAGACTTAGTCCCGATCTTATGATCGCGTCATTAGGTTTACATTTGGTCATGACTCGAGACCTCTAGATTTGCGTCGGTCTACCTTTGAACCTTAGAATTTGCTTCTGTCACTATCAAACGGTTGAATTTGAGTTTCATCACGATCGGATAGTTGAATCACCAAGATGATCACTATCGGTCCGTCGGATCAGCTTCCGGTCACCATCTAAATATCGGATTTATTCTTGATTGATATATGATAGTTGAATTTGTCCCAAACCAAGATCTGACCGTTAAATTGGCTCCCCATCTCGATCTGGTTGTTAAATTTGCTTTGGATCAGAGTTCGGCCATTGGATTGGCTCTAGGTCAGTAACTGACCAATTTCCTCATGATCGATCCGATGACTCGCCAACATTATCACTATCGGGTCGTCTGAGTGGCTACCTGGCCATGATCGCTCTTTTGACTGTGATCAAGTCCTTGACTTGATTTGGTGTCCATAAAGGACATCCATGCGCAAGGCAGCGGTACGTTTGTAATTTTCTTTTTATCAGGGTATTCCTGACGTTTTCCCAAACATCGGGGTATTCTTGCGATTTCAGAAGAACTCTGGATCTTTCTACCCTTTCTTGACATTTTCGAACATCTGATGATGTCTCATGGTATATTTACAATTTTGTGATATTTCTAGATATATTTATAATTTATCCTTGTCTGCAAATTTCTGGACAACAGAATGTATTTCTACAATTTCTAGACATAATTGGATTCTTCACATGATTTTCAAGGTTTTCTTCATGGACTTTGGTTATTTATGAATTTTAGATGGTTCCATCTTCATTCTAGCAACTTTAATGATCCAAAAGATCAAAAGACCATGTCCCAAGTGTGGGAGCGTGGGATTTTAGTTAACAGTCAAACATCTTGAAGTCTTTAAACCACCAAGGGCTTTAGGAGACAACAAAACATCTTGGCGCTTTGAGCCTCTAAGTGCTCCCTCTTTATCTCCATTTGTTAAATTGTATCCATCCATGGGATCGTATTTTGGAGATGAACTCCATCAGTCTCCTAAGTTTTACTCAAAGAGGTGCACCCATCTGGACATACATTTCTTCTTCTTCTTCTTCTTCTTTTCTTTTACTTCTAGGAGCAGAGTTTTCCCCCTTGTTCTTCATTTGTGCCCGTCCAAGGAATCGTATTCTGGAGATGAACCCCGTCAGTCCCTCGAGATTTCACTCAAAGAGGTGCACCCATCTGGACGGATGTTTGCCCTTCTTTTCTTTTGTCGGTGCAGAGTTTCCCCCCTTCTTCATTTGTGTCCATCCGTGGAATCACGTTCTAGAGATGAACTCTATCGGTCCCCCAAGAATTCTCACAGAGACGCGCCCATTTGGACAGACATTTGTTCTTCTTTTCCTTTGTTGGAGTAGAGTTCCTTCTTCATTTATTAAATTGCATTTGTCCATGGAATCGTGTTCCGGAGATGAACTCTGTCGGTCCCCTGAGATTTCTCACAGAGGCACACCCATTTAGACAGATATTTGTTCTCCTTTTCTTTTAGGCAGAGTTTTCTCCCATTCTTCTTCATTTGTTAAATTATGTCTATCCATGGAATCGTGTTCTGGAGATGAACTCCGTCGGTCCCCTAAGATTTCTCACAGAGGCGTTCCCATTTGGACAGACATTTGTTCTCCTTTTCCTTTAGGTAGAGTTTTCTCTCTTTCTTCTTCTTCATTTGTTAAATTGTGTCTCTCCATGGAATCACATTTCGGAGATGAACTCCGTCAGTCCCCTGAGATTTCTCACAGAGGGGCGCCCATTTGGATAGACATTTGTTCTCCTTTCTTGGATGGCTGCACTCACTCCAGTAGATACGTTCTAGATGCAGCAACCCCTGGAGGCGACATCATTTCCTTTCATTTTCTAATGAGAAGGTGCCCTCATCTTGGGGACACCCTTCTCTCTTTGACAGCTGCATCTGCCCTGGCGGATGTGCATGTCTATGGAACTATTCATTTGCTAGACGTAAGCTCTGCTCTGTGCTTGCCTCCTTAGAGATCCTTGGCAGGGTCTTCAGGCCGCCGTCCTTCCAAGCTCATGTTGGCAAAGAGAGGGAAGTCTCCGAGCTTCAAGTGTGCTCCTTGAATAGACTCCTCCCTTCTCTCCTCTGTGATGAAACTTATGGTCATCGTCGTCTCCCTCGTCTTGGATGGCTCCACTTCTTCTTCTTCTTTTTCTCACGCGTAGGATCTTCAAGCCACCGTTCTTGCGAGCTTATGCTTGCCCATAGAGGTCTCTCAACCACCATTCTTGTGAGCCTTTGCTTGCCAAGTGAGAGCTCTCTCCCTACGCCTAGGTGAGGGGTCCTATTTATAGTGATTTGGTTAAAAAGTTAGTCATTGGCAGGGGCAGAGCCTTCCTTTGCAAACTCCTCCGGGCATGGGGGAGAAAAGATGCTTTTTCTTGTTTTGTGCTCCTGGATACGATTCGGGGTTCAAATCCCCCTTGGGCTTCTCCTTCTTTTATTTTCATATTTAGAGAGTGGCATACAGTCCCCCCTCAGGCTTCTCATTTTTCACTTTCTTCCATTTATGTGATAGAGAGAGAGAGCAATGTACAACTCCCCCTCAGGTTTCTCTTTGGTCACCTTTTTTTCTTTTTGCATTAAGGGGTAGCGTAAGGCTTCTCCCCTGACATTTTAGCAACGCTGGCAACTAGGAACCACACACTGCACCTCCAAGAACGAGGAAGAACAACTACACTTGAAAAGTCAGGGGTGAGCCTCGTCTCACTGGCTCAATAGGGGTCCCGCGGATCCCCACCACGAAACAAAAGCAACAGCAGCAGTGCTAAACTACCATAGTAAAGCAAAGTAGTAACAGCAGGAGCAAGAACAATAGTAAAGAGGGAAGCCGTACTGAACAAAAACACGGCAGCTGATAAAACCTCAGCCCTCTAAACTACCCCTAATCGGCAAGAACACGGATCCCCAGACCCATAGTCAGGAATCACTAAACCGATGCAAGGAACTTTGGTTACCAAACTAGGAAACATCACGACACCTCAGTCGTGTAGGCTCGTCTACCGAGATAAAAGCCCAACTCAAGACCACACGGTCTAAAAGTACTAACACATGCATGATCTCACCATCGTGTACGCTACAATAACCTCGGGTGAAGACAGACACAGACTACCCGATAACTCACGTCCACCATGACAGAAACCGGTCACGAAAGCCACAAGTCAAGTGTCATGTGACAGAAGCATCTCCTCACTAGAAAAAAAGTCAGATGGGTCCACTGACGTCTTACACTACGCCTCAAGTGTCTCCCACTCGTATGGAATGCAGTAACTGAGACACTCAACAAGAACCAAGTACCAAGTAATGAGTGACTAGTCAGGGTCACACCCGTCGGCAATCATCCAACCGCCCCTAACCACGTGTGCACACACAAGCTAAATGCTTTAAGCCAGGCCTCTAGTTAGTTTTCCCCTCCCGTGGGACTCTCACGCCAAGACAAAGGGGCCCACGGCAACCATCCTATGAACCATCTCAACCGGGAACTCGCCCTGCCACCACTCCCAGGTGGGCCGACACACAGGAAAGTGTCGTCAGGCTACGACTAGTGGAGACTCACTGGACACAGAGACTCAAAACAGCGAAGTACAGACAGGCTAAGCACGCACTGTCACAAGTACAACGAAGCACAAGACAACACACAGAACTGTCGCCAGACTCAGTACAGATAAGTAGACCTACTAACACAACGATCCTTGAGTCACAAGACTCGAGTCAAGATCGTCGCATGTCACGACAACCCGCCGTTAATCAGCCTAGTCCCTAAGCTAAAATCACGGTAAAACAACATCATGGAAGCGGTACACAATAGTTGGATCCACAACAATCGAAAGTCCTCGGCCCCAAGGCCACATGACGGACTCACAATTCCGCATAATGAGAAACATAGAACATGAGGGATTATCCAAGCCCTCGAACCACGTGGACATGCAAACTGAGGTAAGATAATATCTCCAAGCATCCAAACCATGTCTTGATCCTCATGGGATAAACGAGACACTCACGAGGTCACGTGTCAACCACTGGGTCACAACTGGGTTGACCAAGAACCATAATGACCCTCGAAATAACACGAAACACTGCTCAGTACAATGGCACTCCCGAACACCCTATAACACAGTCACAACCCTCATAGGACGTCCAAGACATCCACGGAACAATGAGCTAACCAAGGGGTCGAGCCAAGATAACTGGAGGCCAAACGGATGAAGAAACACTCAGACAGGTAGTCGCGGTTGCGAGCTAGCCGCGGTCATCAGGGCCGCGATTCTCGATAAGCTGCGCTCACAAGACAAACACAACCACGGTTGACCAGCCGCGGTTCCAAACAAACCGCTGCTCCATGGGCGCGGTTTCGGGCAAACCGCTTCTAGCCCACGAACGGAAAACACATAAAAAGAGAAGATGAGGATGAGGTCGACGCTTCACGAAGCGGAGTCGACACAAAGCAGAGTCGACACAACGACAGCCGTGGTTCCAAGATAACCACGGTCATCCATGTGAGCGATGTCACACTGAATGCCGGAGGAGGCGAAGCGGAGCGCGCGGGCTCGTTTTGCTGCGACACAGAAAAAAAGAGAAGAGGAGAGGAGAAACCACCACGGGAGATTGCTCCGGCGGGGTGTGCGGAATGGATACAATGTAACAAAATATGGGGATTAAACGGCCATAGCAGGAAATGACTCTCCGCGACCTCGGGGGATGGGAATAGTGTAGAATTTAAATGACATCAATTGAAATTTAAACGGCCATTGCGGGAAGTAACTCGCCGTGGCCTCAAAGATATGGCAGATATAAGAAGCACAGAATGTAAGTGATAGAAATTTAAACGGTCATTGCGGGAAATGACTCGCCGCGGTCTTGAGAATATAACAGATATAAGAACAATACAGAATATAAGTGACAGAAATTTAAACGGTCATTGCGGTAAATGACTCTCCGCGGCCTCAAGAATATAACAGATATGAACAACACAGAATATAAGTGATAGAAATTTAAATGGCCATTGCGGGAAATGACTCGCCGCGGCCTCGAGAATATAACATATATGAACAACACAGAATATATGTGACCGAAATTTAAACGGCCATTGCGGGAAATGACTCGTCGCGGCCTCGAAGATATAACAGATATGAACAATACAAAATATAAGTGACAGAAATTTAAACGGCCATTGTGGGAAATGAGTCGCCGCGGCCTCGAGAATATGATGTGATCGCCAGGGACCAGAGACCCCAAAATAAAAAAAGGGTGATTATGCCTACCTCAAGAGCAGGAGATGGCGGGTTGCTTATTCCTCTCCCTTTGGCCGGCCGATGAAGAGGGCTTTCCTTGGTTACCCTTGCAAAAGAGAGAACAGGCAGATAACAAGTGAATCAGAAAAGTGACAGTGTAGTATTAGTTCCTTGTGACGAAGAATGATGAAATAGTGGCAAGACACACACCTGGTTGGTGTTGTTTTTAAACCCCTCTCGGACACGAGTAAGAGGAAAATGTTATGATGAATGGGGAATCGTGCAAACGTGCATAAAAACGGATCTCTCTTATGAAAGGAGATGATAGATGACGGGATGATGCATGCGATAGAAATGACAAAAGAAAAGGGGAGAGAATGGCTTATTGAGGATGCCGATGACGGGATCCGGCGGAGCTTCGACAGCGTAGGGATGACGTGGAAGCAGAATGGACAGAGCTAGCCTTCCTCTTGCGAGCTAGGACACCTGAGAAGCCGACAGAACCTCCCCCTACAAAACCCCACGGGTTAGAAATGGGATCCGGCAGAGTCTCTCCTTCCTCTGTCGGATCTGAAGCCCCCTTCCTTCGAGGGAGGGGGTCCTCTATTTATAGGGGAAAAGCTGAGTGGGGCATCCAGGATCCTGGATGCCTCAACATTGAGGCGTCCAGCTTCCTGGACACCTCAATGATATTTTTTATTATTTTTATTTCTTTTTATTTCATTGAGGCGTCCAACCATATGGACGCCTTAATACTTTTTTATTTTTTTTTAATTTCTTTGAGGCGTCCGGGACCCTGGACGCGCCTATTTTCGCCCACCGAATTGCCGTCGAAAGCCGTCGACAATGGAGAAGACGCGTGGTTTTGACGGGTAACCGCAACTCTCGAAGGACGCGTCTAGTCTTCAAGACGTCTCTTATGATTGGACTAATTCGAAAATGTTAAAATAAACGGTCGGAGCGACGCCGTGTGCGCACTGCACGAGCCTTCTGAAGAAGGCGTCAAGGGTCCTTGACACGTCAAAGTGAGGCATCTGGGTTCCTTGACACGTCAAAGATTTTTCACAAAAAAATTCAAAAAAATGTAAAATAATTCATAAAAACAGGAAATCACCAAAGTAATTAAAAATGTGAAGGCAACCTTGGGGTATCATAGTGTAATATGAGATTTACTCACTGTAATGTCAAAACGGCGTGTCTACAACTGCCCCGCCTTGGCGTCTGCTTTGCAAGGGAGTGGCACGTAGTGGAGTGACATAGAAATAGAATGAAATGGAGTGAGAGCGGACTGAAAAGTAGATGCCAAGGTGTGATGAGACACGTTCTGAACATTACGGTTTGGAATGTTTTCAGAGTTTCAATGAGGCGACCTTGAAGAAGGTCTTCCGAATTCAACAATTGCTTGGACGGAAATCAAATAAGGACGGAGAAGATGTGCGCTCAGGCACAAGTAGAAAAAAAGGACCAACTTCTATGTGTGGAAGTACCTTGGTCGTAAATCGGCAGGTTTCACCTTTGGGGAGCGGTTACCAGCCAATGTGAAAGTGCTGCGGTCAAGGTGGGTCAAATGGAGTAAAAGTAAAGGAATATTTGAGGATCAGTCCAAACAAAGGTTTCTTTGGAAAGAATATCCCAGGGCTGTCTTAAGGAAACTCAGTACCTCATTCGGAATGGAGTGCCTCATGTTATAAGAACTTAAGCACGGGGGCCTTCACAATCGAATTACCTTGAATGATTTTTCGCAAGGGAATCAAAGTCCTACATGAATGCATCATGGGTTTAAAAGAAAACTTAAAATAAATTAAAATAAAAAATAGTCAAGGATAATATTATCAAGTCGTTAAGAATGGGTCAGGATACCGATCCAATGAGCTAATACTGAGCCGGGGCCCGTTTATCTACGCACCAACTCACTGAATGGAACCATCGTCCCCATGCTTTCACGTCTTAACGGCATATCCGTACAACTTAAATTCCTCTGAAATTGTCACTGTTTTTGTTGAAGGAGAACTCAAATTTCATATTCGTTCAGGTCGCAAGGTCCTTGACATGTTCTAATAGCGTAAATATCATAAAATACAATGCAAGACATGGTGGGACCAATCACGAATGGTGGCACAAGAGGGGACAGCGTTGTCCAAAAGTGAAACATGCACTGATCAATAAAGCAGCAGCAGTGCACCACAGCAGAAGGGAGATCAAGACAAAATATCTTTTGCTAAAGTCAACGACGATGACTCGACATTGACGTGACGCATTCTGGCTTATACACCCCTCCCTTTCTATAAGTACCACCCCTTGCCTGGTTCAACCAAATGTACCAAGGGGAGCTTTGAAGCTTAAGGGGAGGAGGCGAAGAATCTTAGGTTCTTTAAGATAGAAGGCGAGTCTTCCCGCCCTATGAAGAGGAGCAGGCCCAGCGGCGAATTCCGGCGGCTCTCTGACCTCGAAGGACATCTGAGTGGGATGATTCAGTCGCGTCCCGTACGACCTTTCCTTCACCTCTTTCCTCCTTTGTTGTCCTTCTTCTTTTCTACCCGTACCCTCTCTTCCCAGGCCCGAGGAAGTTCTCCAAACTGCCGTGGCTTTCGAAGCTAATTTCCAACATCTCCATCGGCATGAGGGTCATACTCACGAGGTGGCATCTTCAGGGGCTCCTGGTTCACGCCAAGTATTACGAAAAGATTCGCATGGACTGGGCGGCTATGGGTGCGTTGGTGGAGATCTGGCATCCTCAGACTCACACCTTCATTTTCCCCACTTTTGAGGCGACCATTCTTCTTGAGGAGGTGGAACTCCTGCTTGGGTTAAAAAGATTCAAAAGGGATGACAAGATAAAGATTATGCCGATGCTGAAGAGGGCGACCTCCGAGGATGTCCTCGGAAGTTTCATGCCGTCTGGTGCTGTTAGAAATGTCCAGACTCAGAAGGGAATTAACTTGCAAAAGCTCGCGGAATGGGTCATGGATGCCCTGAGAGGATCGCCAGACGATGATCATTTGGAAGAAATTATGAAGGGATTCACAATCTGTTTGGCAGGTGCTCTCTTATTCCCTTATACCGATAACATAGTGGAGAAAGATCAACTGAGTGCCATTTGTGATATTTGGAATGGCAAAAGGGTGGGACATGTCGTTCTTGCTTACCTCTACAGTGGCCTTACTGCTTCCAATATGGGTAAGCCTCCTTTTGGTTGCGCACTTCTTCTGAATTGCTGGGTTAATCTACATTTCAAATTTGATCACCGTGAGGGGATGCCAACTGCTTCGAAGATCCTTCAACAAAGCCCCATTTACCACATAGCCGATGTGTTAGGCTTTGGTGGTAATATAGTGAACCGCGTTCCGTGACTGAGGAAACGTGAAGACTGGAGGTCTCACTTCAGAACTATGACGTAAGGCTTCTTCACTTGTGCACCGGCATGTCTACTCTCGTGCGAACTCCTCACGAGATCTTCCCCCGAGGCTAAACTCCAACTCATTAGCGCGACTGAGTTTGTTCTCTACAAGGCGCATCAGTGCTGTATTCAAATTGGCCTTCCCCGCCATTCGTTCCCACCGTTATCGGGCACTGCTCCTCTAAGGAAGAGAGAGTTGGGCGCAGAAGATGATGCAAAGGAGGTGAAGGTCATCAAAGTGTCATGGAAGACGAGCATTCCGAGAAAGGCATTAGTGCATGTAGAGGAAGAACGCGAGCTGTGGAGGGCTTATGTAACCGAACTGGAGAAGTTAAGGCCTGAAGTGTCTGAGCCCCTGATGTAACTCACTTTGCTGTTTTAATGAAATAAATGTGAAGTTATTGTGCGCAAATGCTTTCTTTCTCTTTTTTTATTTGTATTTATTATTATTATTATTATTATTATTATTTATTTTTTTATTTTTTTTATTTTTATTTTTTATGCGTCCAGATACCTAGACACTGTTATATTAATTTTTATTATTATTATTATTTTAATGGGCGCGTCCAAAATTCTGGACGCCTACATTTTTTCTATTTTTTTCGTCGACATGTTTTTTTTATTTATTATTTTTTTGTTTTGACGCGTCCAGGCGTCTGAACGCGTCAAAAATTTTATATATTTTTTTTAAAAAATAATTTTTGCTGACGCGTCCAGGCGCCTGGACGCGTCAAGCATTTGAATTCCTATTAACAAGGCCGCCCCTGCGCCCTTTTCTCATTCAAACGACCCCCCTCTCTCCTAAGACTCTCTCCCCTCCCATTCGATCTCCCCTCCCCCAATCCAAGCATATGGAGCGCGGTGGATCGAGCCAGGGGGGCGAGAAGCGGAAGCGGATTGGTCGTCGGTCGAGGAGGTCTCGGGATCACGCAGAGGAGGCCGCGGTGGAGGAGGAGGCCGCCGTGGAAGAGGAGGCGCCTCCCTTGGCCGTGGAAGGCCCTGGTGGAGCGGGAGAGGAAGAGCATGACCCGGTAGGCCGTCTAGAACTTTCTTTTTTGCATTGTTTTTTTGTGATTTTATGCGAAAAATGGGGCGAGAGACGGGGGTTGAACGGTTGTGGGAGTGGAATAATTGAGGCGTCTAGGTAGGTGGATGCCTCAACAATTTTTTATTATATAGACAAAATAATAATATTAATAAGAAAAAAATTTATTGAGACGTCAAAATACTTTGACGCATCTATATTATTATTTTTAAATATAATAATAATATATATATATATATATATATAAGAATTTATTGAGACGTCAAAGCGCATTGACGCATCTATTTTTTATTATTATTATTTTAATATATAATAGAAAAAAATAAAGAATTTATTGAGGCGTCAAACTGCTTTGACGCGTCCAATTTTTATTATTATTTTGTTTATATATATATAATAATATTAAAAAAGAAAGAAATTATTGAGGCGTCAAAGTGGTTGGACGCGTCTAAATTTTTTTCTTTTTTTTCTTCTTTTTTTTAAAAAATATATATACATCGCGTTGTTCTTATTATTTGTGGCTCTGATGTAGTTTCTTGTTTTTGTGGTTTGTAGGGTGTGATGAGGAGCCGGATCAGCTGCTTCCTGGTAGTGGCGGCGTACCGAGGGCTGTCGGACTTCCAGAGGGCCCGAGTGGACGTCATGGGGTTCGGGGCGTTCTTGCGGATTGAGCCCTTCCGGCTCGACCTGCCTCTCGTCCAGGTGTTGAGAGAGCGTTGGAAAGCGCCGAGTCGAGCGTTCCTGATGCCCTGGGGGCATATGGTGCCGACGCTGGAGGACGTAGTCCGGATCACCGGACTACAGGTGGACGGTGAGGCCGTCAGTGGGGTCACCTACCCCGATTACAGAGAGAGTGCCCTGGAGCTGTTGGGGCTGGAGACGAGCGCGACTGACAGAGACAGCAGGACAGTCGGCCGGGTAGACATCATGGAGGCGCTCGGATTTGTGGACTCGCGTCAGCACATCAGTGAGAGCGGAGCAGAGTTAGCGCGGCTAGAGGAGGCAGCTAGGAGGGCTTTCAGCCAGGACGTGGGCGACCGAGAGTGGGCAGACCTGGACCTTCGAAGGTTCCTTTCCTTCCTACTAGGCCGCCTTCTACTGGGGACGAAGGGGGACGACATTCACTATCGTTTCCTTGGGATCCTGGTGGATCTAGACCGAGTGGGACACTACGCGTGGGGAGCAGCCCTACTAGCCCACTTGATTGTTGATCTTTCTCAGGGGGGAGAGAAGGAGACGACAGTCGGCGGCTTCGCGCCTTTTCTCCAGGTAAACATTTCATTTATGTATTTTACAATGGTTCCTAATTCAAGTCATGCAATTATTGGTACTAATAATGTATGATGGATGCAGGTATGGAGTTATTACTATCTCCCCCTAGGGAGAGCCAGGCAATGGAACCGGACAGCCGTACCCTTAGCACGGCGGTGGAGGCCGGTCACGACTGCGGCACCGCGCAGCTACCAGCTGACGTCGCTTCGATGTGAGCTGACCGAGTACCCTTAGGCCATGGTATGATGTATATGATTTTTTTGTACATTTTGTTTACTAGAGTGGGGACTGATATGGTGCATGTATGGTGATGCAAGTGGTATGGAGGCCTTACCTGGGCATGGCCGATGCTGGCCAGCCTTGGGTTGTAGCGGGCCGACCTCGTTTCGGGCGGGACCTGTGGGTCCACTGCCTGAACGAGATCGAGCCACTGCGGCTCAGGCTAGTCATGAGGACCCTGGGGCTTGCCCAGGAGTGGGTGGAGGTGGACGAGCCGAGCCATGTCGGACGGAAGATCCGTAGCAAGGCGAAGCTCATGGACTAGCGTACGCGCTTTCCTGCACAGTACCAGGACTGGCAGCAGGGTGGCGTTCCGGTGGTGTCCCACGTGCAGGACAGTGCCGACTACCTGCGATGGTACCGAGACACGTACGCATGATGCCTTTACCTAGGGAGGCCAGCCGGGGTAAGTATGAAACACGGATTTCTTTTTGTGCAAATGCATGCATGTGACATTAATCTATATGCTTATGAACGCAGGATGCTCGTGACACTATCATCACTGATCTGCGGGCCCAGCTGGCAGCTGCCAGGCATCAGTTGGCAGCTACTCGTCAGGAGCTGGACATCCTGGTGAGTTTATGCAATGCATTTTTTTGTGTGTCACGTGGATTCCTGGTGCTTAGCCTCTTACTATCGTTTGTTGTTCTGTGTTTCAGCGTGCCCATCAAGCGGCGGCGACTGAGATGACTGGTGGGGCGGCCTCTAGCTCGTGAGCCCCTCCTCCAGAGGTCTCTTCTCTCCAGGAGCAATTGGCGGGTACGGTGACCCGTGCTGAGGAGGCTGAGCGTGATTAGGCGGCTCGGGTGAGTGTTTGCTTGACACGGGTTCCCTTCCCTTTCCTTTGTTGACTTCAATATGGGCTTTGACAGGTGGTGGAGATTCGAGATGAACTGGCTCGTGCGGTCCGTGCAGAGGAGGCCGAGCGTGACCAGGCGACTCGGGTGGCAGAGCGCGATGCTCGGATAGCGGAGCTAGAGGAGGACCGACGACGACGAGAGGCTGAGGAGCTTTCCCGTGACATACTAGAGCTGCGGATTGCCCTTGAGGTGTCAAGGAGAGAGGCAGAGAGAGAGAGAGAGTAGAGAGGGAGAGGGTGGAAAGGAGGGCAGAGAGGGAGAAGGAGAGGCAGGAGAGGAGGGCCTTGGAGGCCCAGATGACGGAGCTCCGAGTGAGTCTCGGTACGGCAGAGGGGAGGCTGTGAGAGAGCGAGGAGCGGTACCAGAGAGCGAAGAAGTGCGGAACACGCCTTCGACAGTCTGGTTCCTTTTCTGTAGGTAGCTTCCTAGTTTCTTCGGCCGAGGAGCGGCGTCGTGCGTTCGAGGCCGGCCAGGCACCACAGGGTGAGGGGAGCACCACCTCTCAGAGTTCGCGGAGGCCCCCTAGGAATCCGCGCCAGAGGAGAGAGGAGAGGGATGATCAGAGCGATGACCAGGAGGGTGGTGGTGAGAGTTAGTGAGTGATTTGTACACCCGCCATCCTTACTTATGATGTATATGACAAACAGTTTGTTATATGGAATGGTTTCTTTTCTGTCACTTGACTGTCTTTTGTGCACATTCTTTCCCTTACACCTCTCCTTTACTTATTTTCTCGTGACACGCTTTACAGCATCTTACCCCGAAAGTGGAGAAATATGCCTTGTGTGGAGGGTATGCCATCTTCCCCTCCCTCCTTTTGAGGCGTCTAGGCGCGGAGACGCGTTCTAAGCTTGAATTCAAATTTAAATCACCGAGCACCGCGGGACGACCTTTCTCCTTCCTCATTACGCCCACAAACAACTTCTCCTCTCGTCGAGGTTTTCTTGCCTAGCTTCATCTTCTTCCACTCTTGATCCATGGAGTACGGTGGGCCAAACTGTGGTGAAGGGAGAGGGGGGCGAGGAACCCCTCGCCTGAGGAGGGTCGTGCAAGAGCACAGAGAGGCGGCCACGGAAGGGGAAGGGCCTCTTCCTACATTTGAGGGGCCCGAGGGGCCCGAAGACGTGGAGGGAGGCGAGCATGACCTGGTAAGCTCCTTGATTTCCACTCCTTTTAGTTTGGTAGCGAATAAGTAGAGAGGGAGAAGAGGGCTCGATGAGCGTTGCACTCGAATGATGAACGCGTCTTTGGCAGGAGACGCGTTTTTCTTTTAATGATGTGGCCCTCCCCTTTTGATGCGCAGGGTATGACAAAGATCCCGGGCTTGGCCGATGAATGGGCGAGCGCGGATGAGCCGAACCGCGTCGGGGGAGAGAGACGCGGCAAGGCGAAACTTGAAGATTGGCGCATACGTCTCCCTGCTCAGGACGGGCAGCAAGGCGGTGTGCATGTTCAGGAGAGTGCCGACTACTTGCGGCAATGTGGGGAGAGCCATGTGGGACCCCTTCAGCTCGGGAGACAGACAGAGGTGAAAGAAGGGCCCTAATAATTTTTTTTATTTTTATTTTTATTTTTTTATTAAAATCTCGAGACTTAACTGATGGCTGTTGTTTGTCTGTTCCAGCGTGCCTAGCAGGCAGCAATGGCCGGTGGACTGTCTTCCAGCTCTCAGGCCCCTTTTCTGGAGATCGCCTCTCTCCGGGAGCAACTTGCCAGTGCGGTGGCCCACGCGATCCGGGCTGAGGAGGAGCGCGATGCCTGGGCAACAGCCATAGCAGAGCTGCGTCGTCATGATAAGGAGAGGCCGCCTCCAGACATCTTGGAGTTAAGGGTGTTTCTTCAGGTGGCAAGGAGAGAGGCAGAGAGGGAGAGAGAGGAGAGGGAGAAGGAGAGGGAGGAAAGAAGGGTCGAGCGACAGCAGGATCGGGACGAGAGGAGGGCCTTGGAGGCCCAGGTGAGGGAGCTCCAGCTAGCCCTTCGAGTTATGGGGCAGAGGATTGAAGTCATGGAGACGCGTTACGAGAGGGCGCGACTCCGTCAATCTGGCCACCTTTCTATCGGTGGCTTCTTTGCCATGCCAGGGGAGCAGCAGCGAGTTGCCGCTGCTGAGCAGGCTCTGCGGGGTGAGGGGACTGCTGCTTCACGGAGCTCCAGGAGGCCCCTGAGGGACCTTCTACCTTGGGGGAGAGGAGAGGGGGACACCTAGAGTGATGAGTGTGAAGGTGATGGCGAGAGGTGGCGGGCCAGCATACCCGTCTCCTCTCTTGCGATGTTCATGACTGTGATGCTCATGACAGTTTATGTAGACTTATGAATGGAGTGATTTGGTTCCCTGTTGCTTATTTGTTCTCTTGCGTGTTCCTTCTTCCCTACGCTTCTTTTTCTTTACACTGTTCCCATGTGATGTGCTTGCCGAGACCCCGTCCGAAAACGGGGAATCATATCTTGCTCCGACCGTCTTTCGCACGGAAATCTGCCGTCGAAGTCAACAATGATGGCTCTAGCCCCTTATCCCGGACAATCTTTCAATCTTCCCGGACGACCTCTACAACATGACAGGGCCTCCTTAGACTGCATAGGGAGTGAGTCATCATATCGCACCATCAATCAATTACCCTGGACGAGCGGTGAAGTGACACATGTGGGACCGCAAGGAAGGTGCCTTGTCACGAGGGTTATCGTTAACAGTGATGGAGGCAGTCTTGGCTCACCCTTCTCCCATTTCTATAAATACCTCACTCGTTCGTCCTCCCAGGGGCATCGGGGGCCAACTCGAAGAGTACAAGTTTCCACGGAAACAGAAGAACTAAGGGTTCTAAGGTTCAAAATGGAGGGTGAATCTTCCCATTCCTCGAAGAGAAGCAGGTCTAGTGGTAGCAGCTCCAGGAGGCTCTCAGACCTCGAAGGGCACTTCAGTGAAAAGACACAATCGTAACTCGTAAGATGAGCTTTCTTGCCCCTTCTCTCATTCTCTCTTCCTCCCTTTTGACAAAACCCCTCCTTGTGTATGCGCAGGGTGTGATGAAATCACATATCCCATGGGGGTTGGTAGTGGCTGCATACAGGGGTCTCCCGGATTTTTTGAAGGCCTGGCTAGACGTGATGGAGCTTGGAGTCTTTCTTCGGATCGAGCCAATCAAGCTCGACCTTGCCCTCGTCCAAGCATTGCGTGAAAGGTGGGATCTATTGAGCAGTGCTTTCTTGATGCCTTGGGGGCACATGGTGCCCAGCCTGGAAGATGTGGTTCGAATTACGGGCCTGAAAGTGGATGGCGAGGCCCTGACTGGCATCACGTACTCCGATTACAGAGAGGCTGTCCAGAGGTTACTAGGAGTGGACCTGGATGATCGTAAGAATAGGTCCGTAGCCAAGACGCCTATTATGGAGACGTTGGGGCTTACTGACATTCATTCTCGTGATGACGAGTCCTTGGAAGAGTTCATGGAGAGGACTGAAAGAGGATGTCGCGCTGTCTACTGCGTAGATGCGAGCAATTGGAGAGAGCCAACATGGATTTGAGGAGATTCCTCTTCTTCACGTTGGGAAAATTGTTGCTGGGCTCGAAAGGAGACAACATTCATTGCCGCTTCTTAGAATTCTTGGTAGACCCTGAGAAAGTGGGACGATACGCCTGGGGAGTAGCCATGTTGGCGCATCTATTCGCGGGTCTGTCTAAAAGGGCAGACAGAGAGGTAACAGTGAGTGGTTTCACGCCATTCATCCATGTATCCCCTCTATCCTTTTTCTTCTTTTTTTATATATGTGTTAACAACACACGATGGTGCAGTTGTGGAGCTATTATTACCTCCAAATGGGAAAGGCTCGTCATTGGCGTCCAATGGCGGTGCCGCTTGTAGACACGCCATTCCTGACGTCTAATGAGAAAGTCTCATATTACTATACGACGCCCCGCGACGGCTTACGCATTTTGAATCGCTCGAGTGCTTCCTTTTCTCGAGTCTTCTTCCGCCCTTGTCAGCATCCGGAACTGTCTCGTCGCAGCATTCGGACGGCATCAACACCAGTCAGACGCATCGGAACCAGGAAGGGTATCTGCCGGGTGGCTGCCAACGCCTTGTCTGAGGACCCATGCGGGTCTTCATGGGCGCGTCCAGGCTCCTGGACGCCCCCATTATTTTTATTGATTTTTCAAACCACAAAAAATGAAAAATATATATATAGTAATGGAGGCGTCCAGGCCCCTGGACGCCTCCATGAAAATAAATATAAAAAATATAATGCCAGCTTTGACATAAAAAGACAAAACAAAAAATAAAAATAATATATTTATGGAGGCGTCCAGGCCCCTGGACGCCTCAATCAACTCCCTCACGGGCGCCGCCCACCGATTGACGGTTTGTCGTGTATGAAAAAATCCAAATTATGGAGACGTCCAGCCAACTGGACTCGCCCATTTCTGAATCACGAGACGCCGATCACAAAACCACGCGTTGTGCCAAACCACGTGCGGCTTTCGGTGGAAGTCGGTGGGCGTCGTGGAGGCGTCCGGGAACCTGGACGCCTCCACGAAAATATTCGGAAAAAATGAATAAAAATAGAATAAAATATATTTTTTTGCCCTGATGGAGGTGTCCTGGGTCCTGGACGCCTCCACCCTCCGGAGCCCTATAAATAGAGGCCAACCCCCTCAGTTCTGGGGTAGCTTCTAAGAGATCCGATAGGCTGCCGGAGCCCAGAGGCTACCGAAGTCATTTCTAACCCGTGGGGTCTTTTGTAGGTGGAGGTTCCGCCGGCTTCTCGGGTGCCCACGCTCGCGAGAGGAAGGTCGTCTTCATCCACCGCGCTTCCACGTCGTCCCTACGCTGCCGGAGCTCCACCGAATTTCACCATCGGCACATCCAATAAGCCAATCCTTTCCCTTTCTTCGTAGTTCTTTTGCATTCATCATCTCGCATCCTCTATCCCCCTTCATAAGGGCGCCTCTTCTTATATACTTCTTGCATCTATCATCTCATTTTCCTCCTACTCGAGTCCGAGAGGGGTTTAAAAGATAACACCAACCAGGTGTGTGTCTTACCATCATTTCGTTATTTTTATCGCAAGGATTTGAATACTACACCTTCATCTTTCTAATCCACTCGTTACTTGTTTGTCGTTGTTTTGCAAGGGTACCCAAGGAAAGCCCTCTCCGTCGGCCGGCCGAAGGGGGAGGAAGAAGTAACCCGCCATCTCCCGCTCTTGAGGTAGGCGCGATCACTTTCTTTATTTTGGGGTCTTTTGGCCCCTGGCGATCACATCTTGTTCTCGAGGCCGCGGCGAGTCACTTCCCTAATGGCCGTTTAAGTTCCCGTTCTTATATTCTCTTTATATTTTGTTATATTCTTATCTATTCATATTCTCGAGGCCGCGGCGAGTCACTTCCCCAATGGCCGTTTAAATTCCCGTTCTTTATATTCTCCTTATATTCTGTTATATTCTTATCTGCTCATATTCTCGAGGCCGCGGCGAGTCACTTCCCCAATGACCGTTTCAACTCTTGCTATTTAATTTCTGCACCATTCCTGTCCCCCCGAGGCCGCGGCGAGACACTTCCCTCTATGGCCGTTTAACCCCCATATCTTGCTATATTACATTTGTCCCGCTCGCCGCGCCGGAGCAGTCTCCCGTGGTGGCCCCTTCTCTTTTCTCTTATTTCTGTGTTGCAGCAAACAAAAAGGAGCCCGCACGCTCCGCGTCTTCTTCGTTCCCCGAACCGCGTGACGTCGCTCACAGATTGACGATCATGGTGGGACCTCTACTGCTTCCTTTTGGCTACCCTTGCAAGTTCGGCACCGTCCGTGCCTCTCCACCTTGGCGCCCTCGCGCGCCCCCGTTGTGCTCATGGCAGCACTGTCAGTTGTGATTGGTTGGGTGTTCATTATATTTTTGTTATTTCTGTTGTTTTCTTACTCTATATCTCTGTCAGCATTCCATTGCATACATCCATCCCTCTTTTATACCCTTTTTTTTATTTATTTCTAAGGATCACCCTTTCCCGGTGAAAGAAGGACTCTCCGTTTGAGAATTCCTCTCAACGGACTAGAATCTCCTCCACTGGGACCTCTGTAAGTCCCCGACATCGAAGAATCTCCTCTTCGTTCACTGGGCTGGTTGTACCATTGAAGTTCCCCGGAGTTAGTCATCCCATTCGTGGTGAGACGAGAGACCCTAGCTGACACGGCGGTGAAACAAAAATAAACTAGGGTCCCTATTTTGTGTGAACTTCGGATCTCGCTAAAAACACAAAAAAAAAATCATCAAAATCAAAACACAAAAAAGGGCGTAAAGGCATCCACTTGTTTGATAATCTCTGCTACCTGTTTGCTAGTGTATGTTTTTGCGTTCTGGGAAAACTGTGAGCATGGCTCACGAGTCTTTTGAGGAGAACCACCCTAGTCGTGGTTTGTCAGCCGACCCGCGAGTCTATGCTATGGACTCGGGTCCTTCTCATGAGCCCTCGTATGAGGTGCAGGTTATTACCGGGGACACGTCCCCACCACAGGATATCTCTTCCTTATTGGGTGTCCTCGCCAACACGAAGCTTACCTCTGAACAGCTCCGGGCCTTCCAGGCCATTCTGAAGGGGAAATCTGTTTCCCCCACGCCCCAGGAATCAACTCCGGCCATCGCACCTCTCCAAGAGTCCGTGCAGGCCATTCCATCTCCTTCATTGGCGCAAGCCATCCAGTCTCCCTCGCTTCAAGGACAAGCGAGCCAACAACCACCCTCATTCCAGTTCCCGTCACAATCTCAAACTCCCGTTGTTCCCCACATACGGCTTCAACCGGGGCCAACTGTCGGCGGTCCGACAGCTCCCTCTCATTCGGGGTTTCCCCCCCAAGTCTCCGGGAGACAGTTTCTCCCCCAGTGACAAGTGCCACCTTCACCTCCAGAGGAGCTCGCCCAATCGCTCCTCAATAGGTTCAATCGCATGGACGAGCAGTTTCAAAATCTGAGAAGAATGGTGGACGTGAAAGCCACCCCGGAGGTTGCTTTGCCAATCCTTCCCGTCATTCATCTTCCTCCCTCCGAAATGCCCACGTACCGCAGATACAATGGTACCGGCAACCCCTTCATTCACCTCAAGGATTTCATGTATGAATCCTCCTATTGGCAAAACGATCAGAGGTCCCTGGCATACCTCTTTCGGAGATCATTGGATGGTCCCGCGCTAGAGTGGTTCTATTTTTTGGAGCCTCGCGAGGCCAAGAATTTTGAAATAGTCCAGAGAAGGTTCTTGCAGAAATATAGGGATAGGGTCGGTCCCTCACTCTCCATTACTGACCTAGTGGCCGAAAAGATGAAGCCCGACGAGGATTTTGTCTGCTATGCTGATAGATGGAGGTCTCTGGCGGAAAGAATAAGGGATACCCTCTCCGAGCCCGAACAAGTGAAGATGATTGTGTCTAATGCAACCCCATAATTCAGACACGTCCTGGCCATGAATAAACTTACTACAATGGAGGAACTCTATGAAAGGGCCCGGTACATCCAAACCCAGTTAAAAGACTCCCCCATTATGAACATGTTTGAGTCGCCGAAGCCCAAAGTGGTCAGAAAGACAGGCGCTGGTGTCCCGGGCGGAGCCACAGAAGGGGTCGTGACAAATGAGCAAGTGGGTGCGGTCAACAATGCCAACTATGCAGTCAACCCAAGGCCTCCACAAATGCCCCGACTTCCCCTCCAACCAGGTCCTTTCCCTCTTCGTCCTCCACCCCAAAATAATCCACCCCAGGATAATATGCCTCCATTACGTCAACCCCAGCAACAACAACCACAACCTCAGCAACAACAACCATCGCTTCAGTACAACCAAGTTCCACCCCCGGAGAACTATGGTCCCCAACAGCAACAAAGGAGGCCGGTCGGTCCCAAGAGAGCCTACTATCCACCATTGCCAGAAACCTTAGCAGACATTTTTAATGCCCTCATGGCATCAAACCAACTCGCCCTACCCAGAGAAAGGCCCGTGTGGCCCCCGAATGTTGATACCTCCAAATACTGCGTCTACCACAGGCAGCCAGGACACACAGTAGATTACTGCTTCCATTTCAAAGATTACATCCACGATATGAATGATGAACATCAAATAGATTGGGATGAAATGAGATGATACGTCGCCGCTCTCAAGACTAGGAGACCTCCTCATAGGCCACAGCAGCAGTTACAACAGCAACAGCAGCAGCAACCACAACAACAACAGCAGCCTCAACAGGCCCCACAACAACAGCCCAACATGGGCATAATCCAGAATCCATTACCGGAGCACCAACAGCCCAATCATCAGGTTAACCCCATCTCCTCCTTCCCGGAAGTCGGGAGAGAGCAGGTGTGGCACCCGGAAAGTACCTCCATTCTTTCTACCGCCAATCCTATCATCACGCAACACCCTTGCCTTGCCCGGGTAGCACCTCTCTCTCATCAACCCGCGTCAGTATCGCCTTCACCATTTTCACTACCATTACGCCCTCTCATCCGCACCCTGATCTCCTATCAACCGACACTCTACACTAGGCCTTCACACCCCCTCATCTTCTCTCACTCCCCCACTTTACCATCCACCTCTACCACATTTACCCCTACGCCTTCTAAACCCCTTATCATCCGTCAACCATACATAACCCCGTCTTTCTCCACCATATCACCACTAATGCCTTCAAAACCACTCATTACCCATCACCCACCTCAAAATCATTGCCCGCTTCAAGCCCTACCCACTTCTACTTCGTCTCCACCTCCACCTTCTAGACCCCTTATCCTTCATAATCCGTGTGATATCCCCTCTACCTCCACCATGCCCCCACCTAACAAACCCCTCATCAGAATCCCTGCTCCCGTCATCACCCCTGCTTCATCAACCATTCCTCCACCACTACCCCTCAAATCCCTGTTAAAACCCACTGCTACCCCCACAGAGGTACAAAAGCCGCAGGCAATGGTGCTCCGGAGTGGAAGGATTTTCCACAGGGTTTTCCCCCACAACAGTCAGAATCCTTAGCAATCTCAGTCAGAGAAGGATGATGGAGAACAACCAGAAAGAGCTATCCCTGGAACACAGTATGATCTATTGAAACACTTGGACAAGACGCCTGCTCGGATCTCCATCCTGGAGCTACTTTGATGGGAATCAACACCGAGCCTGTACCTTTGTTATTACTTTTATGTCCTTTTAGTTTGTGTTTATATCCTTGGGAAAGTATGTACGCAAATGTAAGGCTTTATAAGCCAAGGAGTCATTCCCATGGATTATGTGGGTTTTTATGCAATTATACAGTAGGACCAGTAAGGGGGCCCTCAGCCCTTTCCCATTGGTCCATGTCACCATGTGGGCCTGGTCAACCTTCCTAGGTGGACATCTAGAATGGTGGGCTGGTCATATGGACACATGTGTCTAAATGGGTCAACATTCTAATAGGTTGGCCACCTACCCCATTCAACCTTACACCTAGTCAAATGGCCGCCCCCTTCCCTTGTATTTTTTTTGTATTTTTTGTGTGTGTTTCACACTAAATCCCAGCCCTTCAACCCCCTTCCCTAGATCTAAGGGTCCATATTGCATTTGGTGTGAATCACATATAAGCTTGTATTTTCATGAGAAAATCAATGGAAAAATCAGAATTTTTGTGAGTGTTCAAGGAGCTTGGTGCGCCCCTCTCTCCTCCCTTGCTGTTCTTCCTTCCCCAACCCCAGATCTAGAGTGTATCCCTCTTCTATCATCCCCTCTCAATCTCCGGTGATCGTCTGTGCCGCCGCCACCGCCGTTCGTGCCGCCTTCGAGCCGCCGTGGAATCGTCATCAAGTTTCTTTCCAGCTGGAAAGAGGTGTAGTTCGAGAATTCCTGAAGCCAGCCACGAGTTCTGATCGATTTGAAATTTTGAGGGTTGGTTCCTATCTTCTAGCCCCTTCTCCAAAAAAAAATTGAGGTTCAAAATCCACCGTTTCATATTTTTACCTTTTCGTTCAACTCTCAATCTCAGATCTGTTCTGTCACTGTCTACAGTGACAGTAGCCCTGAGCCCTCCACCTTCGACAACCCTTTTGATTTTTGTTAGACCTCCCAATTTAACTGGGTGTTCTGTCCATCGTCCCCTATCACCACAATGTTTGTTAAATTTTTATCATCCTTCTACCTATTTTTAAAAAATTCATGATCTACCAAAGCTACAGTACTTTCAGTCAGGTCCCAGATCCGACCTTCGTCCACTAAACAAATCACAGAAAATCATAGACACATCCAAACGTGTCCAAACCAATTTTTCCATCTTCCCATCTCAATTTCCAGCAACTTTGGTGAAGAACACATCTTCAAATGCGGACATCCAATTCACGGTCAAAGGCAATCAACAGGAAAGTTATCTGCAGATCTGAGTCTTCGGTTACTGTACAACAGAAGATTGAAAATTCCATAAGTCAAGATCCGAGCAGATCCAGGCCAGATCTTTAGGCCTAGGTTGAAGAACTTCAAGCTAGCTTTCCAACGGCGCTAGTCTCGTGTCGATCCGACGTCGGGGCTGATCCCAGCGTCCGTTCTCGCCGGAGCGCGCCTTGTAAAACAGCAGCAACCAGTCTGTGGATAGCAAACCCGACGGGTGCCGATCGGAGCCGCCCGACCTCCGGGCGACGTTCCAGCGTGCCGCCAGCCCGGGGATCGCTTCCACCAGTGTCCCCACCACAGTGGTGACACCGGGTCCCACACGGCCCCTCCGGACAGCACGTGGGCCCCACCGTCACTAGTTCGGGTGCTGCCGAAGCTACGCGGAAAGCCGCCCGTCAACCCGTATTCGGTCCTCCCGGGCCCCGTTGTGTCACCCTTTACCTCCCTGCGTGGAGTGGGCATATTTCCATTGCTGTAATATTCATGTATTAACTGTCCCGGGAGCACGAGTTCGGCCGGGCCCGTCGTCCCCACGCCGAGCGCGTGGAGGTATCGCATTCGCTCCCTTACTTGGCATTTTGCTTAATTTTCATATATACTTGCTTATGCCACTGCTAGAGAGCATGATAGGGTAATTAGCTCGCTTTCTATTTATATCACCGCTGCTGCAAGAGAGAGCGTTACCGTCCCGTGACCCGATCCGGGCACGAGTGAGAGCCGACCACCCTAGCTCACAGCCGGTTTCTCAACCGCGCACATCCGACGCTTCCCTCGTTAAGGGGCAGTCACGAGCTTGTCGTGTCCGTGGTCTCGTCCCGCATCAATTTGGTATCAGAGCGAGGTTGAGTCTAGGGTGTCAAAAAGAAAAAAAAGAGTGTCATTTACATCGAGTCATTAGCCGGTCTAAGTCGTGTTTAGAGTCATCATTATTTTTTTTAAAAAAACGTGTCTTTTTGCATTTGCATCCCTTTACTCGGTATATCAAAAGGTGTTGTCCGAATGTTAGGCTACGCCTATCGGGAAGACTGCACACTTGCGCGAGTGATCTTCGGATCGATTAACTCCGCCACGTGCCGAGTTTTGGTTACGTCTAGGTGCATCATATTAGTGTGTGTTTGCTTTAGTCGGCGTCGTCTAGTCGGTTTGTTTGCATGCCCACTCGTCGAGGTACTCAATACTCACCCCCACCACCACCAATGGCGGAATCCCGAGTCTATAGTTCCGATGAGGTGGCCACTATGTTCCGAACTCTTATGGGAAAAATGGATGGGTTGAGTGAGCGCATGGATGAGTTAAGCACTCGAGTGGATAGGATGGAAGAAGCGAGTACCCGAGTGAATGGCCTAGGCACCAGCCTAGAAGAGAGGATGAAAGTTGTAGAGGATAGGGCCGCTGGGTCAAACCAGTCCGTTCAAGGATTGGTCGGGAGAGTTGCCGCACTAGAGAAAGGACCAGCCCAGGCACCCATCCCACCTACCCAAGGTCAACCGGAGCCGGATCACCAACCCGCGACTCCAAGGGTTCAAGGGGTAGCTGCTAGGAGGCACGAAGTCCCTGAGGTGCATGACTACGAGTCCGATAATGAGCATCGGGGACATGGTCGTGATTATCGCCATACACGGCGTACCCACGACCAAGATATGGATGAACGGGCCATTCGGACCGTTCGGGCCGACCCTCCCACCTTTGACGGGTCCTTAGACCCGAAGGTCTACCTTGATTGGGAGGCTGGTATAGACCGATATTTTGAGTGGTTCGAGATGTCGGACCAACGAAAAGTCAAGTATGCCAGGATGAAATTTTTAGGCCAAGCCCAAACCTATTGGAGAAACATGGAGAACCTATTGTTTCATCGTCAAGAACCCCCGATCGATACATAGACCGATATGAGGGAGAAGCTTAGGAAGAAGTACCTCCCTACCTCCTACCGCCAGCGTCTTATAGAGAGGTGGCAAAGTCTCACCCAAGGAGACCGGTCCGTCTCGGATTACATCGCCGAATTTGATGAGTACTACTTGCGATGCGATGCCACGGAGGAGGATTCCCTTACCGTCTCTCGGTTTCGGCGTGGTCTACGCCCACACCTATGGTATGAGCTTCTCCGCCGCAAGGTGGACAAGCTGGAGGATGCATACCAAGTTGCTCTCGAGATGGAGCAATTCGAGGGTGAGTTCGAGTCTATTCCCCGGTGGAGCCCCACTCCACCCCGTAGTGACTCCCGTGGCTCCTTAGGTTCATACCCGAGGGGGCCCATGACCCGTCCATAGGAGCCCGCCCGTCAGGAGCACTTTGCTCCTAGACCTCGACCTCCCCCACCACGGGATCTACCTCCACCCCATCCACCGGCACCCGTTGCCCGTCCCCGGGCACACATGGCCCGCCCCCTGGCCCCGACACTTCCCCCGCTGTTGTCCGCGGCGCCTACACCTCCACCCTTGTTACCTACGCCCCCTACCCGTCGGGAGGATAAGGGTAAGGTCCCTCTTATTGGGGAGAGTACTCGATCACGAGTGCAGTGTTTCCACTGTCATGGATTTGGCCACATTGCCAGCGAGTGTCTCGCTCGCGTCACCCTAGCCTTAGGTGTTGGAGGATCCGTACCTCCCGAGCCCGAGCGTGTTGATTACGAGGCCGATGAAGCACTAGCCGAGGAGTACTATGCCTTGGGAGGGGAAGAGTGGGAGAGCTCTCCTGCCGCTCAGGATGCAGCCACCTAGTGGGCTTGGTGCTACCACCTTCGTCTAGAGTCGTGCATGAGTCAGTGTGTTTTCTTGTGTGGTTTGTTTATGTGGTGTGTTTCGAGTCGATTGTTGTGTGTATTGCATGGTAAGTCTGCATGAGTCTTGTGCATGCTCATTGTCGGTCTCTTATGAGTAAGAGGCGAGTGGACTCACTTGATGAGTATGGGATCGGTTCCACATCTATACCCGGATCAGTCACCTATAGGGACTCAGCGGTGATTCCTAGTGAGTCTTCGAGCTGTTTTCTTCCCTTTTGAGAGTGCCCCTTCGGAGTGACCACCTTTAGCCCATCGCAGTTCGCATATCGAGTATATATGGAATGAGCAGGTGACGATCACTTGGAGCGGAGCATACCCGCGCTACTTGGCATGGTGACGGATCCACCGGAGTACTTGAGCATCCCTACCCTTACTCGATGGGGTCGAGTTCCTCCCACCTGGGGAGAGTTGATGGGAATCAACACCGAGCCTGTACCTTTGTTATTACTTTTATGTCCTTTTAGTTTGTGTTTATATCCTTGGGAAAGTATGTACGCAAATGTAAGGCTTTATAAGCCAAGGAGTCATTCCCATGGATTGTGTGGGTTTTTATGCAATTATGCAGTAGGACCAGCAAGGGGGCCCTCAGCCCTTTCCCATTGGTCCATGTCACCATGTGGGCCTGGTCAACCTTCTAGGTGGACATCTAGAATGGTGGGCTGGTCATATGGACACATGTGTCTAAATGGGTCAACATTCTAATAGGTTGGCCACCTACCCCATTCAACCTTACACCTAGTCAAATGGCCGCCCCCTTCCCTTGTATTTTTTTTTGTATTTTTTGTGTGTGTTTCACACTAAATCCCAACCCTTCAACCCCCTTCCCTAGATCTAAGGGTCCATATTGCATTTGGTGTGAATCACATATAAGCTTGTATTTTCATGAGAAAATCAATGGAAAAATCAGAATTTTTGTGAGTGTTCAAGAGCTTGGTGCGCCCCTCTCTCCTCCCTTGCTGTTCTTCCTTCCCCAACCCCAGATCTAGAGTGTATCCCTCTTCTATCATCCCCTCTCAATCTCTGGTGATCGTCTGTGCCGCCACCGTCGCCGTTCGTGCCGCCTTCGAGCCGCCGTGGAATCGTCATCAAGTTTCTGTCCTGCTGGATAGAGGTGTAGTTCGAGAATTTCTGAAGCCAGCCACAAGTTCTGATCGATTTGAAATTTTGAGGGTTGGTTCCTATCTTCTAGCCCCTTCTCCAAAAAAAAATTGAGGTTCAAAATCCACCGTTTCATATTTTTACCTTTTCGTTCAACTCTCAATCTCAGATCTGTTCTGTCACTGTCTACAGTGACAGTAGCCCTGAGCCCTCCACCTTCGACCACCCTTTTGATTTTTGTTAGACCTCCCAATTTAACTGGGTATTCTGTCCATCGTCCCCTACCGTCACAATGTTTCTTAAATT
The DNA here is from genome assembly GCA_022559845.1 of Amorphophallus konjac. NCBI lineage: Eukaryota > Viridiplantae > Streptophyta > Magnoliopsida > Alismatales > Araceae > Amorphophallus > Amorphophallus konjac. Next base: position 32,869,811 of record CM040123.1, on the reverse strand, counting down.
TTTATCATCCTTCTACCTATTTTTAAAAAATTCATGTTCTACCGAAGCTACAGTACTTTTAGTCAGGTCCCAGATCCAACCTTTGTCCACTAAACAAATCACAGAAAATCATAGACACATCCAAACGTGTCCACACTAATTTTACCATCTTTCCATCTCAATTTCCAGCAACTTTGGTGAAGAACACATCTTCAAATTCGGACATCCACTTCACGGTCAAAAGCAATCAACATGAAAGTTATCTGCAGATCTGAGTCTTCGGTTACTGTACAACAGAAGATTGAAAATTCCATAAGTCAAGATCCGAGCAGATCCAGGCCAGATCTTTAGGCCTAGGTTGAATAGCTTCAAGCTAGCTTTACCAACGGCGCCAGTCTCGTGTCGATCCGACGTCGGGGCTGATCGCAGCGTCCGTTCTCGCCGGAGCGCGCGCTGTAAAACAGCAGCAACCAGTCCGTGGATAGCAAACCCGACGGGTGCCTATCGGAGCCGCCCGTCCTCCGGGTGACGTTCCAGCGTGCCGCCAGCTCGGGGATCGCTTCCACCAGTGTCCCCACCACAGTGGTGACACCGGGTCCCACACGGCCCCTCCGGACAGCACGTGGGCCCCACCGTCACTAGTTCGGGTGCTGCCGAAGCTACGCGGAAAGCCGCCCGTCAACCCGTATTCGGTCCTCCCGGGCCCCGTTGTGTCGCCCTTTACCTCCCTGCGTGGAGTGGGCATATTTCCATTGCTGTAATATTCATGTATTAACTGTCCCGGGAGCACGAGTTCGGCCGGACCCGTCGTCCCCACGCCGAGCGCGTGGAGGTATCGCATTCGCTCCCTTACTTGGCATTTTGCTTAATTTTCATATATACTTGCTTATGCCACTGCTAGAGAGCATGATAGGGTAATTAGCTCACTTTCTATTTATATCACCGCTGCTGCGAGAGAGAGCGTTACCGTCCCGTGCCCCGATCCGGGCACGAGTGAGAGCCGACCACCCTAGCTCACAGCCGGTTTCTCAACCGCGCACATCCGACGCTTCCCTCGTTAAGGGGCAGTCACGAGCTTGCCGTGTCCGTGGTATCGTCCCGCATCATACTTCAAAGATCCACATCCCACCAGGCGGCCTTGATGGAATATCTTCAAAAAGTCATGGTTAATGAAGACCTCCCCGTGGAGAAGATCTCGACCGTCCTGACCCCAACAGACACACAACCGGCCATCATGTTCCACAACTACGAGCTCGCTCCCAAGGAAGCTCGAAAATATGCATTGTGCATTTCCATAAAAATTAATGGGGTATCCATAAATTCGTGTCTTGTGGACACGGGTGCGTCCATAAATGTGATCTCCATGGACACCCTTCAGTTGTGTGGGGTCAACAAGGAACAAATAAGACCTTCCTCGATCACGGTCACGGCTTATGACAATAGCAAAAGGCCGCCGCAGGGGATGATTATTCTGAAGGTAGAACTAGGCCCCATGTCAATTCCCACGGAATTCCATGTCCTCGACATGGACCCCACATTCAAGGCTATACTGGGTCGCCCTTACATCGAAGCCATGGACGCTGTGCCTTCCACCAACCATCAGTGCCTGAAGTTTCCTTACAATGGGAGGATTATTAAAGTGGTCAGAACACATGTCCTTCACACAGTGGATGCTATCAACACCTCTCTGCCCTCTGTTTGGCCGTCTCATCGACCCATATTGTCACTGCTGGACGTGCGTGATCCATCTCACGTTCCACTAGCACCAAAGGAGCCGGTCAGGGCAACTGCAACATCATGTCTCCCCTTTCACTCCAAAGGTTGGGAAATTATGAGGAACATCAGCTATCAACAGGGTAAAGGTCTGGGTGCACAGTTACAGGGTAGACTCAAACCGCCAAAGGAAATTAGGCCGAACCGCAGGTTTGGCCTAGGCTTCAAAGGACCGTTCAAGGCGGATTGGAAGCCCCTCACATGGACTCTATCAAACCACTTCAACAGAGGGCCCGTTGTTCAGATGGGAGATTACCCACGAGAAGCATATGGGGGATCACATGCTGTATATTTAGCTGAAAAATGTCCGAGGATCACCAAAAGAGACATGATCAAAGATCCGGAATGCCAGTGGGACAAATGGTTCGACATACGGGACATTTTCGTTGCACTGGAAAGGATGTTCTCGTCTCCGCAGCTTGAAGGATCACCATTGATCTCCGGAATACCAGAGAATATTACCACTCTTGCCAAGGTTCCAAACTATCCTCGTCCTCGCCAGAAGGACCCTGTCATCGACGGATCTTCATCCGTCCTCAACATTGCCGTCGACGGCTCATTAGTCGCCATCTTCTCCATCCACTCGTCTCAGCCTTTGCTGATATCTTCTTCCTGGGCCAGACAATTGTCTGATGATCTTGCCAGATCCCCTTCTCTGCTTACATACCTACGCAGGCTTTTCAACCCGCGCCAGGTCTTCAACCATGATCTGCTCTATGAGCCTCACAATCCTCTAGCCATAACCACTTTTCTCTCTCCTCCAATCTCTTTTCACTGCTTTGTCATCAAAAATGAAAATGAAAAAAAAAACGTCAATTTTCAAACTCCCCAACAACACATCTTCATTGAGGAAACCTCTTACATCTCCCACGGGTGCGTCCCACCCTGCGGACCACCCGTCCAAGGTCCGATGAGCGACCTTTTCTACCCCTCCTCTGAGGGGTCTTCTCCTGTACATTCTACACCATCCTCTTCGTCTTCCTCTTCTTCTGTAAATATTGTTAGTCAATCTAGGAATGATAGGCCAAGGGTAGTACTTAGGAAGAAATCCAAGGGTAGGCAGATCCCTCGTCGATTCCTTCTAGATTTAGCCGCCAGGTGTCAGGCCCTTCTTGCCATCCCCCAATTGTTAGAAAATCCCATCCGGCTACCGGAAATAGAATGTGAGGGTGACTGTGAATTTGATGAAGGGTATGGAGTCTACAAGATCACGGATGAAGAATGCCCCACTGACGATGAGGGTGAAGAATATGAGGATGCGGTGGGCGCATACGCTAGTGGAATAAAGAGATTCGACGAGCCGTCAACCGCCGTAGAAGAATCCACCAAAGAAGTCAACTTGGGAAATGAGGAAGACCCTAGGATCATCCTCATAAGTGACAACCTACCACCCTCTGAAGAAGAGGCATTAATTGAGGTTCTCAAGAAATATAAGGACACGTTTGCATGGAGCTACGAGGATATGCCGGGTCTAGATTCAACCTTGGTCGAACACCGTTTAACCCTAAAACCAGGGTTCGTCTCGGTAAAACAAAGGTTAAGGCGTTTCCAGCCTCAGATGGCTTTGAAAATGAAAGAAGAGGTCGATAAGCTCCACAAAGCCAGGTTCATTAGAGTCGTCCTTTATCCTCAATGGGTGGCGAACATTGTCCCGGTCATGAAGAAAGATGGGAAAGTCAGGATTTGCATCGACTTTCGGGACCTTAACCGTGCGTGTCCAAAGGATGATTTTCCCTTGCCTCACATTGATGTATTGATCGATAACACGGCAGGATATGAGACCCTCTCATTCATGGATGGATTTTCAGGATATAATCAAATTCGTTTGGCAGAAGAGGACCAGGAGAAGACGTCATTCACTACCCCTTGGGGAACATATTGTTACGTGGTCATGCCGTTTGGGTTAAAGAATACTGGAGCTACTTACCAAAGAGCTATGATGGCCATATTTCATGACATGATGCACATATATCTGGAAGTGTATGTGGATGACTTGTTGGTGAAATCAAGGACCAGGATGGAACATCCAGAAGTTTTGGCTAAGGTCTTACAGAGGTCGAGGGAGTTCCAATTGAAAATGAACCCGAAAAAGTGTGTGTTTGGTGTGTCGTCGGGTAAATTGCTGGGGTTCATTGTGAGTAAAAGAGGGATCGAGATAGATCCCGACAAAGCTAAGGCCATCAGGGATATGCCGCCTCCCAAGAATTTGAGGGAAGTCCGAGATTTAATCGGGAGGTTACAGTTTATTCGTCGGTTTGTGTCCCAACATTCACAAAGGTGTAGACCTCTCTACGAGTTGACCAAGCCAGGAGTAGAATTCCACTGGAATTCTGAATGTCAGAAAGCTTTTGAAGGGTTGAAGGAATATCTGGCTAGTCCACCCGTTCTCATTCCACCCAAACCAGAAAAACCTCTGATCCTTTACGTCTCAGTCTTGGATGACTCCGTGGGAGCCGTCCTCGCACAAGCTGATAAAGAAGGCAAGGAACGGGCAACCTATTACTTATCCAAACTTCTCAATCCCTGTGAGCAGAAGTACACCGTCATGGAAAAAACCTATGCTGCCCTCGTTTGGATAGTGCAGAAATTGAAGCACTACTTCTTGGCTCATGAAGTCCACTTGATTGCTCGAATGAATCCTATCAAATTCCTTCTGGAGAAATCCATCCTTACGGATAGGCAAGCACGCTGGCAAAGTTTTCTCTCTCAGTTCAACATCACCTACATCCAGCAAAAGGCGATTAAAGGCTATGCCATAGCCGAGCATCTCGCTCACCATCCTCTTCCCAAGTTCGATCCCGTCCAATCAGAGTTTTCAGATGAGGAACTAATGTCCGTCAACCAATCAGATGAGCCAATGTGGACGCTATATTTTGATGGAGCTCTGAATTCTCAAGGGAGAGGAATCGGCGTCGCCCTCCTGTCGCCTGAAGGCCTCACATTCCCATTGGCATACCAGCTCAAATTTCCAGTTAACAACAATATAGCCGAATATGAAGCTCTTCTAGCTGGCCTAGAACTCGCTCATTCTTTTCGTATCACTGAGTTGCGAGTCGTAGGTGATAGTCAACTCATCCTTCGCTAGGTGCTCACTAAATATCGCACTCGCGATCCCAAACTCAAGCCATACCAAGAACTCACTGCTGCCTTTGCCAAACTGTTCACCAAACTGATCTTTGTTCATGTCCTCGTCATCAGAATATTCTCGCCGATGCCCTCGCCTCATTGGCATCATCCATAAGATTTCCTCTAGGAATATGGTTTGAGTCCATTTCCATCTACAAACTTCACGCCCCTGCAATCGATGATGCTTCCTACGTAAACATCAAAGACAGGATAGCAAGAAAGATCCTGCAGGAAGATATCCTTGAGAAGAGGGAGATCATGTTGGCAGAGGTTGAAGAAGAACTGGCTGATGAAGAGAAACCATGGTTCTATGAAATCGTCAAATACTGCCAAGATCAGTCTTATCCTAAAGGGGCCACCACAGAGGACAAGAAAGTCATATGAAGGGTGGCTCAGAAATATACATTGGTTGGAGGTCTACTCTATAGGAGAAGCCTTACTGGTATTCTGTTAAGATGTCTTGGTGACGATGAGGTTTGGAAATGTGTAGAGGAGACGCACTCGGGTGTGTGCGGTGGCCACGTGAATAGTCAGATGCTCGCCAAGAAGATCATTCGGCAAGGCTTTTACTGGCCCACTATGGAAGAAGATTGTGCTGTCTATGTCCGTAGGTGTGTCAAATCTCAACTTCACGCCGATAAAATCCATTCACCATCTTCCTCACTTCATCCAATATCCTCCCCGTGGCCTTTCTCCATGTGGGCATTCAACATCATTGGTCCCCTAGGTGATCCCAATTCCCTCACCAAGTAGAAATCTTTCATCCTTACTGCGACGGAATACTTCACCAAATGGGCCGAAGTCGAAGCTTACGCGTAAATCAATGCGTCAACAGTCTGCAAGTTCATCATGAAGAACATCCTCGCCATATTCGGCGTCCCAAGCACAATCGTCACCGACAATGGGCCACAGTTCATTTCTCAGGACCTACAGGACCTCTGCAAAAGGTACGCAATTGCATTATATCATTCATCACCTTATTACCCACAAGGTAACGGCCAAGCGGAGGCTACCAATAAAACATTGCTCAAAATCATCAAGAAAACCTGCGAGTCTAGTAAGTTTTCAGACTGGCCAGAAAAACTTATCGAAGCCCTATGGGCCTATCGCACTTCAATCCGTACCCCCACCGGGCAGACTCCATTTGCCCTTACTTATGGTATGGAAGCGGTAGTCCCGTACGAGACTCTGATCTCTTCTCTCAGGGTACAATTGGACGAGGAATTTCCCCTCGACGATCGTCGTAATTCACTCCTCGCCCAGTTGGAACTCTTGGATGAGAAGCGGCTGGCCGCTGCCGAACACGCGCGTGTGTATCAAAATTGACTCGCTCGCTTTTACCAAAAGAAAGTTGTTGAGAGAAAATTCAAAGTCGGTGAGATGGTCGTAAAAAGAATTTTTGTCAAACCTGGAGGTCCGCGTTCTAAGCTCCAACCTAATTGGGAAGGACCATTTGTAATTCAAGCCGTGTACCCTGGCAACGCCTACAAGCTAGTCAACGCCGAAGGGACCGAGTTATCCCACCCTTGGAACGGGCTTTATCTTAAGAAATACTACCCTTAGCACAAAACACAAAAAAAGATGAAAAGATAGAAAACATCAAAAATAAAGAAATACTGAAAACCACTAAAAATATGGAAAATTCAAAATGCCGATGCCTGGCAGTCACCATGTAGTTAAGTCCCTGCATCTAACCTTCATGTTAGGATAGGGCCCATTAAGGCTTGGTAGGCACCGGGTCTTGGTTTGCCAGAACCGTGGAGATCCCTGTCCGGCCACGTCGGCCTATGCTCGCTCAAAGGAAGCTAACATGTGATCACTTATGTATTTTATTCAAAAAAGTCGGTAGCATCACCTACGGTGAGGAATCCACCCAGAAGATCTCCGGAAGCTGTAATCTTTATTCTTTTCTCTTCGACCAAATGAGACAGTCGGCGCCCTTAAAACACTGAGCATGAGAAACTGAAACTCAAACCCCAAAGGCAAGACTAGGATCCATTTCCTCGAGTATCGATCAGAGCACGAGAAGAGGGCAGTGCCCCCACATGCATACGAAAAGGGAGCCCACAAACGTCAAACGACTATATCTCCCTCACAAAAAGAAATACAAAATCAAAATCGAGAGAAAAGCCTGGTCGTGACCGTGCCTGTTGCGATAAACGGAACCCCTCAAAGCAAAAGTCTGAATACACAAAAGGGGCCGTGGAATGTAAATGCTCGAGATTTGGTCCGAAGTTGTCCGAAAGGAAAGAGTTAATGGGCCCTTATTCGCTCGCCGGGTTAACGGTTTTGCCGATCCTCTCAGGAGGTTTATCCCCCACGCTCTTCCTTCTTCCTCTAAAGATGAAGGTTCGATGGAGTTTCTGAAGGGTGAAAACTGTCCAGGGTCTGCGACCTTATTTTAATATACACATATGGTTGCCTACTTTGAAAAGTAAAAGCTATCGCTGCGAAGGAGTCTCTGTGTTTCTGGCTGGTCAAGACCCATGTTTACCGCCTTGATGTCTTCTTGTTTAACCTCGGGCTTAGGCCAATGCAAGCGCATCACCTATGGGTACGACGGCGTCTGATTCCGGGTCAGCGTCGCGCGGTTAGTCATTAGGGTTCCAGGGTGTTCCATCATATACCATCTAGAGTTGTGAGGAAACTGACCCGGGTCGGGCAAATCATTTACCTCAAACATCTTTTGGGTGAATCCCTGTGGTCGGAAGCGACTGGGAGCCTAAGCATGGCATGACGGTATTGTCATCAAGGTAAGTCTTAGCCGGGGGGATCATCATTCGAGGGGTCTAGAGGCCCAAATCAACCTAGATGTGCACTTAGGATACTTGGGAGGTTAGTAAGAAACCCCTGTTCTCGTATAGGTTGGGTGCCATTTGGGTGCTTGCCAGGCGTTAGCAACAAAAAATTTTATAATAAAAGTAAAAAAAAATGGAAAAGAGAAAATGTACATATTTGTAAACAAAAAATCTTTTTTATAAAACAAAAAAAATGCCAAATATAAAAAAGAAAACAAATCAATTTTGCATGATTGTATTTATGTGCAGCATCTCACTTTTAATACCGCTTGCATTCGTATGCATGCCTGTCGCATTTATCATCACTGCATCTTTCTCTTGCCTTCCTTAAATAAAGGCTTGGCCCCTTGACCAGTTATCAAGGACAGTCAATGTGACCATTTACTTATTGAGCAAGGGGCCAAGTCAGAACAGAAATTCTGATTTGTTTGTTTCAGTGATATGTGCAGGGATTCAGGCGACAGAAGCAAAGGTGAAAACCAAACAAACCGAACCTTGTATTTTATTCCAAAAAAATCAAAAAAAATTACATCAAGTTCCGCCCTCTCTCTGCATTACTCGTCCCACAACTCTCCGGGTAAAACGCTCTCAAAGGTGCTACCCAACTACGAAAAGCGGTACTCCTACCGCTCTGTACTCCCCTTCCTATTCCCACACCCCGGCATTGATCCACGGAAGCAGCAGAGAAGCTACCAACACGAAAGCCACGCTCTCGTGCTCTTCGGTAGCGCTCCTCACCATCTCTCAGCCACTGTTCAGCAAGACCAAGCCTGATTCGGAGTTCGAATAGTTGGGCCTCCATAACCCTTCGTTCCTCCCTTTCAGTCAATCTGTTGGCTCTTTCTCTCTCTGCGTCTCTTTCTCTCTCTGCACGTTCTCTCTCACGGTCTTCCCTCTCCAACTGGAGAGTGATCCTCAGTTCCACGGCATCCCTAGAGGAGTCGTCATCAGGATGACGCCGCAGTTCCCTCTCCAGTTCTGCTATCCTAGCCTCCTTCTGTGCAGCTTGGGCAAGCGCTTCTTCCGTCTCCTTTTCCTGCCGAGTGTACCATCTCAGATACGCGATAAGGCGTAAACAAAGAGAACTCAACACTTTTACCTGTATACAGAGCATCCCTTCTACCTCCGCAGCACGCTGCGTGGTGTGAGCAAGTTGCTCATGAAGTAAGTCAAGTTCTGAGGTGGGAATCCACAAGCTGGAAGAGGCACCACCTACTCCCATCGCTGGGGAAGACGCGCCAATCTGGGCATGCTACGACCGCGTGAATTAGCAGCCAACATCTGGAATCTGCGGTTTTAATTAGGAACGCACTGTACACCTACCAAGGCGCTCGTAGCTCCGCAGGTATCGCCCAACCGTTGCTCCACCTCTGCCAAGCGAGTTCGTAAAGTCGCTATCATGGCATCCCGGACATCCTGCAGCCATACGAGTCAGCATTTTCACCAGAAAACCAGAAAAGGGAGAAAGAAGAAAAGAGGAAAAGGGGAAACCTACCTCCATAAGTCCCCGGGGTTGGAGCCGCTCTGCGTACTTTGTCCTATATAGACGCAAGTAGTCCTCGCTATCCCGCGCATGTGATTCTACAATCGTGCCACCCCGTTGCCAGTCTTCATACTGTTCAGGGAACCGCACGCGCCAGTCAATGCAGGTCGCTGGTCCTCGCGTCTCTCTCCCAACGCGAGGTGGCGCAGCTGAATCCACCCATTCTTTAGCCAGTCCCAAGGACCTCATAACCAATCGTAGCCGAAGCGGCTCGATTTCATTCAGGCAGTGCATCCACAATTCCCGTCCGAACCGGGCACGACTTGCTAGAACCCACGGCTGGTCGGCATCGACCATGTCTGAGTAGGGTCTCCAGTTTACCATCGCTGCAGGGAACTCCTGTAGCTACCGCCTTAGCACCATCAGTTGGTAGGTTAGGGGTGCCGCACTCATGATGGGTTCCCACCGCCTGGCTAGCGGCACCATCGCGGGTCGCCAATGTCGAGCTCTCCCCATCGGGAGGTAATAATAGCTCCACAGCTGCTCGGCGCAGGTCATCAGTACCTTGCAAAAACACAAAAAAAATAATACAAAACAAGTAAAACCAAAAATACCTGGATGAATGGTGTAAAACCACTCACAGCCATCTCACGATCCGCTTCTTGGAACAGGCCTGCAAACAAGTGTGCCAGCATGGCAGCTCCCCAGGCATAATATCCTACTCTTTCAAGGTCTGACAGTAGCTCCAGGAAGCGACATTGGATACCGTCCCCTTTCGAGCTCAGTACCAATCTCCCCAAAAGGAAGAGGAGAAATCTCCCCAAATCTATGTTACATCTTTCTCAGTTGCCGAAATCTGTGCAGTACACGGCACGGCATCTTATTTCCATCCTTTCCATGAACTCTTCTGAGGATTCATCGTCCCGCCGACGAGCGTCGGTGAGCCCTAATGCATCCATGAGGGACGCCCTAGCTACCGACCTGTTTTTTCGACCATCTAGGTCCAAACCCAGTAGCTTATGAGCACCTTCTCGGTAATCTGCATAAGTGACCCCGGTCACTGCCTCGCCCTCCACCTTCAGGCTTGTGATCCGGACCACATCCTCCAAGCTGGGCACCATGTGCCCCTAGGGCATCAGGAATGCCCGACTCACTGGGTCCCATCTCTCAGACAAGGCTTGGATCAGGACCAGGTCGAGCTCGAGAGGCTCGATCTGAAGAAAGGTGTCAAATCCCATCACGTCTAGCCTCGCCTTCTGAAAATCCAGGAAACCTCTGTATGCGGCCACTGCTAACTCCCATGAAATGTGTGATTTCATCACACTCTGTGCATGCATAAGAAATGGAGAAGGGTGTTGTCAAGAGGAAGGAAGAAAGAATGAGAAAAGGGCAGGAAAGCTCAGCTTACGAGTTGTGATTGGGCCCTTTCGGTGAAGTGCCCTTCGAGGTCCGAAAGCCTCCTGGAACTACTACCACTGGACCTGCTTCTCTTCGAGGAGTGGGAAGATTCGCCCTCCATCCAACTCTCGAATTTTGAACTCCTCCTCTCCCGTGAGAACTTGTGCTCCTCGAGTTAGCTCTCGATATACCTGGGAGGATAAAAGGGACAAGAATTTATAGAAATGGAAGGAGTGCGGGCCAAGATTGCCTCCATCACCTTTTAATGATAGCCCTCGCGATGAGGCACCTGCCATGCGGTCCCGTGTGTCACTTCACCGCTCGCACTGGGTGATTGATTGGACGAAGAATATGACAACTAGCCCCCTATGTTGTCTAGGGATACCCTATCATGTTTTGGAGGACGTCCGTAAAACTTGACACAACATCCGGGAAAAGGGACTACGGCCGTCATTATTGACTTCGACGGAAGATTCCTGTGGAAAATGGTCACAACAAGACGCGATTCTCCGCTTGGGGTGGAGTCTCGGCAGGCACATCACATGGAAACAGTACAAAGGAAGCATGGCGAAGAAGGAACACACAAGAGAACAAACAAGCAGCAGAAAATTAAATCACTCCATTCATAATTCTACATAAGCTGTCATAAACACTACAATCATAGAGATGAGGCGAGTCCACTGGCTCGCCAACTCGTGCCATTATCTTCATGCTCGTCCCTCTAGGCGTCCCTCTCCTCTCCCCTGAGGTGAGGGTCCCTCAGAAGCCTCCTGGATCCCCGTGCAGTAACACCCGCCTCGCCTCGTGGCGCCGGCTCCACAGCAATGACTAGCTGCTCCTCCCCTGGCGTGGCAAAGAAGCCACTAGTGGCAAAGCGACCAGACTGACGCAGTCGCTCCCCGAACTCTCGCGCTCTCTCGTAGCGCGTCTCCGTCCCTCCTAGCCTCTGCACGACGGCCTGAAGGCCCAGCTGGAGCTCCCTCACTTGGGCCTCCAAGGCCCTCCTCTCGGTCTGATCCCGCTGTCGCTCGGACCTTCTCTCGGCTTTCTCTCTTTCTGCCTCTCTTCTCATCATCTGCAGAAGAACCCTTAACTCCAGGATGTCTGGAGAAGGTCTCTCCTCACCGTGATGTCGCAGCTCTGCTACAGTCGCCACCCAGACATCACGCTTCTCTTCCACCCGGGCAGCCCGAGCCACCGCACTGGCAAGTTACTCCCGGAGGGAGGTAATCTCAAGAAAAGGGGCCGAGGAACTGGAAGATGCGCCGCCAGCCACTCCCACCATCGCTGTCTGCTGGGCACGCTGGAACGAACAAACAACAGCCGTCAGCTAAGCTCCACATTTAAAAAATAGAAAATGCAGCACTTAGCTTACCAGGAGCGACAGTTCCTGTTGAGTGGCGGCCAGCTGCCGCCTGACCTCGACTAATTGGGCACGCGACCCGTTGACGTCGCGCGTATCCTCAACCTGGGGAAGCCCCGCATAACTCTCTCTTTGTTGCCGCAGGAAGTCGGCACTATCCTGCACTAGTACGCTCCCTCGCTGTCCAGGGAGACATATACGCCAGTCTTCAAGCTTCGCCTTGCCGCGACTCTCCTTCCTGACGCGGCTCGGCTCGTCTGCACTCGCCCACTCATCGGCCAGGCCCAGGGTCCTCGCCATGTCCTGCACCAAGAAAGAAGGGCCTCGCATCATAACAAAGAATGCGTCCCCTGTCTAGGACGCGTCCATCATTTGAGTGCAACACTCGCCGAACCCTTTCCCCTCTCGCGCGGCTCGCTTCAAAACTCAAAATGGATCAAAAGAGGAAGAGATCGGAGGACCTACCAGACCGTGTTCACCTCCCTCCGCGACATCGGGCCCCTCGGGTCCCTCGGGGGCCCGAAGCGGCCCTTCCTCCTCCATGGACGCCGTTCCGTGCTCTGGCGCGTCCCTCCTTGGGTGAGGGGTCCCGCGTCCCTCTCCACCTTCGCCGTGGTCCAGACCGCCGAACTCCATCGATCGAGGGGAAGAAAACAAAGACGGGCGAGCGAATTTTGGCGGAGGCGGGCTCGTTGCAGGTAAGGCACGGACGAAGAAAGGTCGTCCGACGCTTTAAATTTGAATTCGAAGGTTAAGACGCGTCCTCGCGCCTGGACGCGCCCAAAAGAAAGCAAGAAAGGGAACAAAATCCCTCAGTGCAAAGTAGTTCCCTTCTGTCCAGGGCAAAAGTTTCGTGAAGCGTGAACAACGTGGTGCGAAAGAAAGCGCGGGAAAGAAAAGGGAACGCCACACAAGATCTGTTTCATATAATAGTCAAATAGTACATCATACAGTGAGGAAGGTGGGGGTACAAGCAACTCTCTAACTCTCGCTACCACCCTCCTGATCATCTCTCTCCTCTCTCCTCTGACGAGAATCCCTGGGGGGCCTCTGCGACCTCTGCGAACCCTGAGAAGCCGTGCTCGCCGCGCCCTGCGGTGGCACCCCAGCCTCGAAGGCACGACGACGCTCCTCGGCCGAAGAAACCAGATAGCTGCCCATGGAAAAAGAACCAGACTGACGAAGTCGCCCCCCGCGTTCCTTCGCCCTCTGGTACCGCTCCTCGCTCTCTCGAAGCCTCCCCTCTGCGGTGCCGAGACTCAATCGGAGCTCCATCAGCTGGGCCTCCAGAGCCCTCCTCTCGTCCCAGTCTCGTAGTCACTCCGCCCTCCCCTCCTCTCTCTCTCTCTCTCTCTATCCTCTCTCTCCCTCTCCCTCTCTCTCTCTAGGATCCCCCTATCCCTCTCCCTCTCCTCTCTCTCTCTCATCACCTCTCTCCTGGATAGCTCGAGGGCAATCTGCAGATCCAACACGTCACGAGGGAGCTCCTCAGCCTCCCGTCGCCGCTCCTCCTCAAGCTCCACAATCCGGGCGTCACACTCCGCCACCCGAGCATCGCGCTCTTGCTCGGTACGAACAGCACGGGCCAGGGCCTCCCGATTCTCGGCCACCTGCCCAAACACGCACGCACCGTGAGAGGGCAGTGATGGAAGGAAAGCAGCTAGAAGAGGGTCAGGACCAAGCAAGCACTCACTCGAGCCTCGCGGTCACGCTCGGCCTCCTCAGCCCGAGCCACCGCATACGCCAGCTGCTCCTGAAGGGCAGAGATCTCCGAGGGAGGGCCCCACGAACTGGAACCCGCTCCACCAGCCGTCCCGGCTGCCGCTGTCTGGTGGGCCCGCTGAAACACAGAGCAAACGACAGTCAGAGGCCAAGTATCAAAAATCCAGGTCACAAAAATGCATTGCATAGACTCACCAGGATCTCCAACTCCTGTCGGATGGCCACCAACTGCCGCCTGGCGTCCGCCAACTGGGCCCGCAGGTCGGCGATCATGTTGTCACGAGCATCCTGCATTGCATATAAGTTAGTGCCACATGCATATACATATAGAAGGGTGAAGCATTTTCATTTCACTTACCCCTGCCATACCACCAAGGAAGAGGCGGTCCCCGTAAGTAGCCCGGTACCGTCTCAGGTAATCAGTACTGTCCTGTACATGGGACACCACTGGGATCCCGCCCTGCTGCCAGTCCTAGTACTATGTCAGGAAGCGCGTACGCCAGTCCACGATCTTCGCCTTCCCCTTGGTCTTCCGCCCGATGCGGACCGGCTCATCCACATCGACCCACTCTTGGGCCAGCCCCAACGTCCTCATAACCTGCCTCAGTCGAAGCGGCTCGATCTCGTTCAGGCAATGGACCCACACGTCCCGCCCGAAACGAGGAAGACCCGCTACAACCCAAGGTTGGCCAGCGTCGTCCATGCCCAGGTAGGGTCTCCACACCACCTGCATCGCCACACATGCATCATGTTAGGTTAATTGAGTCGCATGCATAAAAACACAAAAAAAAATCATACCATCATACCATGGCCTCGGGATACTCGCTCAGCTCCCGACGAAGTGACGCCAGCTGGTAGCTGTGTGGTGCCGCTACCACGACCGGCCTCCACTGTCGCGCTAGAGGAACGGCTCTCCTGTTCCCCTACCTGGCCCTCCCCATCGGGAAGTAGTAATAACTCCACACCTGCATCCATCATACATCATTAGCACGAGTAATTGCATATTTAACTACGGTAAAATACATAAATAAATTGTGTATCTGGAGAAAAGGTGCGAAGCCGCTGACTGTCGTCTCCCTCTCTGAAGTCTGGGAGAGATCAGCAATCAAATGGGCAAGCAGAGCCGCTCCCCACGCGTAGTGCCCCACTCTGTCAAGGTCCGCCAGGATCCCGAGGAAGCGGCAGTGGATGCCATCCCCCTTCGTCCCCAGCAGAAGGCGGCCCAGGAAGAAGAAAAGAAACCTCCGGAGGTCTAGATCCACCAGCTCCCGCTCGCTCGGGTCCTGGGTGAAAGCTGCACGGGCATCTCCCTCCAGTCGTGCCAGAAACTCCGCTCCAGTCTCGCTAACCCACTGGCGCGGGTCGACGAATCCGAGCGCCTCCATAATCTCCACTCGGCCGACTACCCTGCTGTCTCTGTCGGTCACGCTCGTCTCTAACCACAGCAGGTCCAGGGCACTCTCTCGATAGTCGGGGTAGGTGACCCCGCTGACTGCCTCTCCGTCAACTCGTAGCCCGGTGATCCGAGCTACGTCTTCAAGTGTCGGCACCATGTGCCCCCAGGGCATCAGAAACGCCCGACTCGGCGCATGCCACCGCTCCCTCAATGCCTGGATAAGAGGAAGGTCGAGCCGGAAGGGCTCGATCCTGAGGAAGGCTCCAAAGCCCATGGCGTCCACACGCGCCCTCTGGAAGTCTGGCAGCCCACGGTACGCTGCCACCACTAGAGACCAGCTGATCCAGCCCTTCATCACGCCCTGCACACCACAAAACCAACAGGCCAACACATCAGCAGCATGGTTAGTAATAAACAATAACACTGTATATGCTACTTATTTATTTTATTTTTTATTTTATTTTTAAAAATATTTATGTTTTTATTAGAGGCGTCCAATACCTTGGACGCCTCCTCTTTATTTTCTTTATTTTACTTTTAGAAAAACCCAAAAAACAAAAAAACAAAAATAAATAAAATAATATATAGGCGTCCAAAGCCTTGGACACCTCCTTATTTTTAATCTTATTTTATAAATAAATAGCTTAAAAGAAAAAAAAAAGAAAATGTGGAGGCGTCCAGGCCCCTGGACGCCTCCTTCCCTCACTCCCCGGCGTTCTCCACACAGCCTCTCGTCCGCCGTTTAGCCCAGTGAACCAATAGAATGGAAGTCAAAGGGGCTTACCGGATCGTGCTCGTCCTCTCCCGCGTCACCAGCGCCCGCAGGGTCCTCCACGGCCAAAAGAGGAGCCTCCTCCTCCGCCGCAATCTCCTCCGCCACGGCAGCCTCCTCGGCGTCATCTCTCAGCCTCCTCGACGACGAGCCCGTCGTTTCCACTTCTCCCCACCCTGGCTCGGGCCTCCTTGCTCCATTGGAACTGGGAATGGGTCGTTTAGAGTGAACAAGTCGTCAGAATGAACAGTAGAAGTGGAAAGGGGGGTGAGGCCCCCCTTTATATAATAAATCACCCTTTTTTGGGGCGTCCAGGCGCCTGGACGCCCCCACTTTTTCTTTTTTTTCAAAAATTCAAAAAAAATAGGGGCGTCCAGGCGCCTGGACGCCCCCAAACAAAAATTAAATAAAATAAAAAAAGAAAAATTAGGGGCGTCCAGGCCCTTGGACGCCCCCAAACAAAAATTAAATAAAATAAAAAAAAGAAAAATTAGGGGCGTCCAGGCCCTTGGACGCCCCCAAACAAAAAAATCCAAAAAAATAATAAAAAAGAAATTAGGGGCGTCCAGACCTCTGGACGCCCCCAAACAAAAATATCCAAAAAAAATAATAAAAAAGAAATTAGGGGCGTCTAGGCCCTTGGACGCCCCCAAACAAAAAAATCCAAAAAAATAATAAAAAAGAAATTAGGGGCGTCCAGACCTCTGGACGCCCCCAAACAAAAAAATTCAAAAAAAATAATAAAAAAGAAATTAGGGGCGTCCACACCCCTGGACGCCCCCAAATAAAAAAAATCCAAAAAAAATAATAAAAAAGAAATTAGGGGCGTCCAGACCCTTGGACGCCCCCATTAAAAATATTTTTTTAATACATATATTAACATATGATCATATTATGAATAAATAGGTACATAAAAAGAAAGAAAACACGAAAACAGAAAAACGGAAAAATAAAAATCATAACAAAGGGAACGTGGTCCAAAACATCAAAATGCCAGATTTTATTCCATCAGAAAGCAGAACGAGCTACATCAGGGGCTTAGGCGCCTTAGGCCTTAACTTCCCAAGTTCGGTTACATAAGCTCTCCACAGCTCGCATTCTTCCCCCACTGCGCTAAGGCCTTTCCCGCAACACTTGTCTTCCAAGGTGCTTTGACGGCCTTCGCTTCCTTCGCATCCGCTTCAGTGCCCAACTCTCTCTTCTTCAAAGGAACGATGCCAGTCGGTGGTGGGAACGAATGACGTGGAATGCCGATCTGGAGGCAGCACCGATGCGCGTTGTAAGGGATAAACTCGGTCGCACCAATCAGTTGGAGATCAACTTCACAAGAAGACCTCATGAGGAGCTCGAGCGAAAGTAGACATGCCGGTGCGCAAGTAAAGAAGCTTTGTGTCATGGTTCGAAAGTGGGACTGCCAGTCTTCACGTTTCTTCAGCCACGGAACACGGTTCGCTACAGTGCCACCAAAGCCTAACATGTCGGCTATGTGATGAAGCGGGCTTTGTTGGAAAAGCTTCGAAGCCGTTGGCATTCCCTCGCGGTGGTCAAATTTGAAATGCAAATCAAGCCAGCAATTCAAGACAAGTGCGCAACCAAATGAAGGCTTACCCATGCTTGAGGCAGTAAGGCCGCTGTAAAGATAGGCAAGGACGGCGGGTCCCACCCTCTTTCCACTCCAGATCCCACGAATAGCACTCAGTTGGTCTTCCTCCACCATGTTGTCGGTATAAGGAAACAAGAGAGCACCCACCAGACAAATGGTGAACCCTTTCATGATTCCCTCCAAATAGTCATCGTCTGGTGACCCTCTCAGGGCCTCCATGACCCATTCCGCGAGCTTTTGCAAATCAATCCCCTTTTGAGTACGAACCTTTCGGGCTACATCGGGCGGCATGAAACTTCCAAGGACGCTTTCAGAAGCCCCCCGTGTCAGCATCCGCATAGCCTTCACCTTCCCGTCACTCTTGAATTTCTTCAATCCGAGCAGAAGTTCCACCTCCTCGAGGAGGATGGTCGCCTCGAAGGTCGGAAAGATAAAAGTGTGGGTTTGGGGATGCCAGATCTCCACTAGTGCGCCCATAGCAGCCCAGTCCATGCGAATCTTCTCATAGTGTTTGGCGTGAATAAGGAGCCCCTGCAGATGCCACTTCGAGAGTATGGCCCTCATACCGATGGATATGTTGGAAGTTAACTTTGAAAGCCATGGCAATTTGGAAAACTTCCTCGGGCCCGGGAAGAGTGGATATGGCTGGAAGAGAAAAGAAACAAAAAGAAAGGAAGGAACTAAGAAGAAGGTTCACGTGGAGAAATTTGAAATGAATCAACTTACCATATGCGACATGATCGTCCCACTCAGATGACCCTCGAGGTCGGAGAGTCGTCTGATCTCGCTGCTAGGCCTGCTCCTCTTCATAACGCGGAAAGACTCTCCTTCCATCCTGAAATCTCTAGATTCTCCTCTCCTTCCTCTCCTGAGCTTCCAAAACCCACATTGGTGCATTTGAATGAACTAGCCTAAGTGGAGTTCTTATAGGAAGGGAAGATCGCTACAGGACAGAACATGTCACATCAGCAGTCAATGTCAGGATTTTGACTAGATCTCCTTTCCATTGTGGTGCAATTCTGTTACGATTCTGTTACTTTCTGATGTTATTAATCCATGCTGGCCTGTGCAGGTTTTACTAACGGACGTCTTTGTCCTATCTCCTATCCCGCCTTTCATTGGTTGGTCTCACCTTGTCATGCATCGTAGTATATGATACCTACGCTACTAGAACATGTCAAGGACCTTGCGGCCCGAACGAATCTGGGATTTGAGTTCCCCTTCAACAAAAACGGTGAAGATCCCGGAAGAATTTGGGTTGTACGGATAGGCCGTCAACTTGTGATAGCATGGGGACGACGGTTCCATTCAGTGAGTTGGTGCGCGGATAAACGGGCCCCAGCCCAGTGTCGGCTCACCGGATCGGTATCCTGACCCGTTCTTAACAAGTTGACAATATTATCCTTGGCTATTTTTTATTTTAGTTTATTTTAAATTTTTATTTTAACCCAGCATGCATTCATATAGGACTTTGAGTGGTTTCACGTCATTCATCCATGTATCCCCTCTATCCTTTTTCTTCTTTTTTTATATATGTGTTAACAACACACGATGGTGCAGTTGTGGAGCTATTATTACCTCCAAATGGGAAAGGCTCGTCATTGGCGTCCAATGGCGGTGCCGCTTGTAGACACGCCATTCCTGACGTCTCATGAGAAAGTCTCATATTACTATACGACGCCTCGCGACGGCTTACGCATTTTGAATCGCTCGAGTGCTTCCTTTTCTCGAGTCTTCTTCCGCCCATGTCAGCATCCGGAACCGTCTCGTCGCAGCATTCGGACGGCATCAACACCAGTCAGACGCATCGGAACCAGGAAGGGTATCTGCCGGGTGGCTGCCAACGCCTTGTCTGAGGACCCATGCGGGTCTTCATGGGCGCGTCCAGGCTCCTGGACGCCCCCATTATTTTTATTGATTTTTCAAACCACAAAAAATGAAAAAAAAATATATAGTAATGGAGGCGTCCAGGCCCCTGGACGCCTCCATGAAAACAAATATAAAAAATATAATGCCAGCTTTGACATAAAAAGATAAAACAAAAAATAAAAATAATATATTTATGGAGGCGTCTAGGCCCCTGGACGCCTCAATCAACTCCCTCACGGGCGTCGCCCACCGATTGACGGTTTGTCGTGTAT
Organism: Amorphophallus konjac; assembly: GCA_022559845.1. NCBI lineage: Eukaryota > Viridiplantae > Streptophyta > Magnoliopsida > Alismatales > Araceae > Amorphophallus > Amorphophallus konjac. The sequence continues at coordinate 32,850,257 of CM040123.1, read as the reverse complement.
GAAAAAATCTAAATTATGAAGACGTCCAGCCAACTGGACGCGCCCATTTCTGAATCATGAGACGCCGCTCACAAAACCACGCGTTGTGTCAAACCAATTTCGGTGGAAGTCGGTGGGCGTCGTGGAGGCGTCCGGGACCATGGACGCCTCCACGAAAATATTCGGAAAAAATGAATAAAAATATAATAAAATATATTTTTTTACCCTGATGGAGGTGTCCAGGGTCCTGGACGCCTCCACCCTCCGGAGCCCTATAAATAGAGGCCAACCCCCTCAGTTCTGGGGGAGCTTCTAAGAGATCCGAAAGGCTGCCGGAGCCCAGAGGCTACCGGAGTCATTTCTAACCCGTGGAATCTTTTGTAGGTGGAGGTTCCGCCGGCTTCTCGGGTGCCCACGCTCGCGAGAGGAAGGTCGTCTTCATCCACCACGCTTCCACGTCGTCCCTACGCTGCCGGAGCTCCGCCGGATTTCACCATCGGCACATCCAATAAGCCAATCCTTTCCCTTTCTTCGTAGTTCTTTTGCATTCATCATCTCGCATCCTCTATCCCCCTTCATAAGGGCACCTCTTCTTATATACTTCTTGCATTCATCATCTCATTTTCCTCCTACTCGAGTCCGAGAGGGGTTTAAAAGATAACACCAACCAGGTGTGTGTCTTGCCATCATTTCGTTATTTTTATCGCAAGGATTTGAATACTACACCTTCATCTTTCTAATCCACTTGTTACTTGTTTGTCGTTGTTTTGCAAGGGTACCCAAGGAAAGCCCTCTCCGTCGGCCGGCCGAAGGGGGAGGAAGAAGTAACCCGCCATCTCCCGCTCTTGAGGTAGGCGCGATCACTTTCTTTATTTTGGGGTCTTTTGGCCCCTGGCGATCACATCTTGTTCTCGAGGTCGCGGCGAGTCACTTCCCCAATGGCCGTTTAAATTTCCGTTCTTATATTCTCTTTATATTTTGTTATATTCTTATCTATTCATATTCTCGAGGCCGCGGCGAGTCACTTCCCCAATGGCCGTTTAAATTCCCGTTCTTTATATTCTCCTTATATTCTGTTATATTCTTATCTGCTCATATTCTCGAGGCCGCGGCGAGTCACTTCCCCAATGGCCGTTTCAACTCTTGCTATTTAATTTCTGCACCATTCCCGTCCCCCCGAGGCCGCGGCGAGTCACTTCCTGCTATGGCCGTTTAACCCCCATATCTTGCTATATTACATTTGTCCCGCTCGCCCCACCGGAGCAGTCTCCCGTGGTTGCCCCTTCTCTTTTCTCTTATTTCTGTGTTGCAGCAAACAAGAGGAGCCCGAGCGCTCCGCGTCTTCTTCGCTCCCCGAACCGCGTGACGTCGCTCACACCACTGGCGAGGCGGTGGTAACCCATCACGAACCCAGCCCCTCTATCCTACCAGCTGATGGTGTTAAGACGCGAGTTGCAAGAGTTCCCCGTGGCGATGGTGGTTATTATTCTACCTCTCTCTCTCTCTCTCTCTCTCTCTCTCTCTCTCTCTTTTAAATAAGATGTGTGTGACCTGACCTAGGTGGTATGGAGGCCTTATGCGGGCATGACCGACGCCGATCAGCCATGGGTCATAACTAACCGTGTCTGATTCGGACGCGACCTCTGGATGCACTGTTTGAACGAAATCGAGTCACTTCGGCTACGATTGGCCATGAGGACTTTAGGGCTCGCCCAAGAATGGGTGGACATGACTACAACACCACGTGTCGAGAGGAAGACGTGTGGGTCGGCTACCTCCGTTGATTGGAGAGTGTGGTTTCCCGAGCAATATGAGGACTGGCAACAGGGTGGCACTCCCGTAGAGTCACATGCTCAAGACAGCGAGGATTGTCTACGCCTCTATAAGGCGATGTATGCAGAGCGACTCTATCCTGAAGGGACCATGGAGGTAAGCATATTTTCCTTTTCCTTTTTTTTTTAACCTATGCCCTGGCCATAGAATGTTCGCGACACTATGATAGCGAACCTGCAAGCTCGCCTGATAGGCACAGAGCGGCAGTTACATGACACTCACGCAGCCTTGAGTTCCTCGGTAAGCCTACATACACACGATCATAGACCAAGATTCCTTGTGCTAGGTCCTCAGTGTCACCTTATGTGCGTTGCAGTGCGCCCAGCTTGATGCGGTTTCCTCAGCAATGGGGGCGGATGGTGTTTCTTCCAGTTTATGGATCCCCACTTCCGAACTTGATTTGCTTCATGAGCAGCTTGCTCATATTACGCAGCGAGCCGCGGAGGCAGAAGGAATGCTCCTCGCACAGGTGAGAGTCTCGCCACTGAATTTCACTTATCCGTGCCTCCACATATCTGAGATGATGGTTATGGCAGACGAAAGAGGTGCAAGATGCACTTGCCCGCATTGCGCAGGGGGGAGGCAGAATAGCGGAACTGGAGGAAGATTTGCGGCATCGTCCAGACGATGGCTCTTCTCGAGATGCCGTGGAGCTGAGGATTACCCTTCAATTGGAAAGGGAGGACAGAGAGAGAGAACGCGCGGAAAGGGAAAGAACCACTGAAAGAGAGAGAGCCGACAGATTGGCTGAGAGGGAGGAGCGTAGGGCCATGGAGGCCCGAGTGTTTGAACTTCGGACTAGCCTCAGTCTTGCTGAACAATGGCTGAGAGATGGTGAAGAGCGCTACCGAAGAGCACGAGAGCGTGACTTTCGTGTTAGTAGCTTTTTTGTCGCCCCTGTCGATCGACGGGGAGCAGAGACGGGAAGGGGGGTACATAGCAGTAGATGCTCCATCTTGCATGGTTTAGCAACACCCTCCAGGGTTCCTTGCCTGAGGAGTGGAGAAAGGGGTGACACTGAGAGAGAGGGCAGAACTTAATGTACAATTTCTAGAAGGAAATAAAGGAAGGAATGTTTAGTTTCTTGTCTCCTACCTTCGTTCCTACTTTTCAATTCTGTACACATTGCTCAATGAAACAAGTCAGTTCTTCCATTCTGACTTGGCCCCATGCTCAACAAGCGAATGTTTGTTTTGACTGTCCTTGATGACGGGTCAAGGGGCCAAACCTTTATCAATTAAGACGAGAGTAAAGATGATGAATGCAACACACGGGCATGCAAACGGGAACAAAATGTAAAAATGTAGCACACAAATGAGATCACACTGATGCAAAATTGTTGTTGTTTTTTTTGTGTGTTTTTTTTGTGTGTTTGTTTTATTATTATTTTTCTGTTTGTTTCTTTTTGTTTTTTTATATTTTTTATATTTTTGTTTTTTGAAAGACACTTATTATTAAACAGGCGTGGTTCGGGGACCAAGGGTGTTTAAATCGTTCCTAAGTAGGTTAATGCAGGGTTAACATGCTCTGAGAGAATTCCCACTTGGGGACTCGCCTGATGACGTCTTCCGAGTGCCACTTCAATATATATATATATTTTGAGACAACTAATGCCTAGTGACCATTCTTATGGCACCTGACTCTTATGAAGACAGGGTTTCTTACTAACCTCCTAGGTATCCTGTGCGCAAATCTAGATTGATTTGGGCCCCTAGACTCCTCAAGTGATAATCATGTCGGTTAAGACTTAACCTGATGACAAAACCTTCATGCCATGCTTAGGCTCCCAGTTGCTTCCGACCGCAAGGATACGCCGAAAGAGTGTTCGAGGTAAAAGATTTGTCCGACCCGGGTCTAATTCCTCACAATTCTAGATGGTATAAGATGGAACACCTAGAAACCCTAACGGTCAACCACGCGACGCTGACCTGGAATCAGACGCCGTCGCACCTATTGGTGACGCGCTTGCATTGACCTAAGCCCGAGGTTAAAGTAAGAAACCACCGAGGTAGTAGATAGAGGTCTTGACCGGCCAGAAACACCGAGACTCCTTCGCGGCGATCGCTTTTGCTTTTCGAAGTAGATAATTATGTGTGTGTTTTGCTAAAACGAGGTCACTTGCCTTAGCGGGGTGCGCCTCTTGGGATTTCCATTGAGTCTTCATCTTTGAGGGGAGAAAGAAGAGTAGTGGGGTAAACCTTCCGAGAGGACTGGCAAAACCATTAACCCGACGAGCTAACCGGGACCTACTCGACCTCTCCCTTTTGGGCGATTTTGGACCAAACCTCGAACAGAATTACGTTGCCCCTTTGTGGAATATAGCTTTTGTTTTGAGGGGTTTCACTTGTTGAAATCAGGCACGGCCACGACCAGGCTTTCATTTGACCCCCCCCCCCTTTTTTTGAGGGAGACATGATGATATGTAGGAATCCGTCTTGTATGCCTGCGGGGACACTACCCTCTTCTCATGCTCTGACTCAAGTTCGAGAAGATAAATCCTACTCTCGCCTTCAGGGTATGGTATTTTGGTTCCCTTATGCTCAGCGTTTTAAGGGCGCTGGCTGTCTCATTGGGTCGAGAAAGAAGAGAACAAAGATTACGGCTTTCTTGGAGACCTTCGAGTACAGCCTCACAATAAGCAATACTACCAAATTTTGGCAAAAACAGTTGTGTGTGTGCGTGTTGCCTTCTTTTAGTGGGCATAAGCCGGCATGACCGGACAGGAATCTCCGTGATTCTGGCGAGCCAAGACTCGAGACCTACCGAACGTTAATGGGTCCTATCCTACATGAAGGACAGATGCAAAGACTTAACTGTATGACGAACACTAGGCACTCTTTTTTCTTTTTATTTTTTTTATTTTTTATTTTTTGTTTTTGTTTTTGTTTTTGTTTTTGTTTTTTGTTTTTTTTGTTTTTTATTTTGGCTTCCCTCGAGCTCCGCCTCGTTTGATCCCGAAAGCGGGGTGTAGGGGTACGCGCAGGTTAACCCTGAGTTAGACTACAAAGACCGCAGAGTGACTTTCTAGCCCCGATAGTCCTCGTTCTATGCCAGTTGTTATAGTTATCTACGGGTAATATTTCTTAAGATAAAGCCCGTTCCAAGGGTGGGATAACTCGGTTCCTTCGGCATTGACTAACTTGTAGGCGTTGCCGGGGTACGCAGACTGAACCTTATATGGTCCTTCCCAATTGGGTTGGAGTTTGGAACGCGGCCCTTCAGGTTTGACAAAAATCTTTTTACGACCATCTCGCCAACTTTGAATTTTCTCTCAATGACCTTCTTTTGGTAAAAACGAGCGAGTCTATTTTGATAAACACGTGCATGCTCGGTAGCGGCCAGCCGCTTCTCATCTAAAAGTTCCAACTGGGCAAGGAGTGAATCACGACGTTCGTCGAGGGGAAATTCCTTATCCAATTGTACCCTGAGAGAAGGAATCAGAGTCTCGTACGGGACTACCGCTTCCATCCCATAAGTAAGGGCAAATGGGATCTGCCCGGTGGGGGTACGGATTGACGTGCGGTAGGCCCATAGAGCTTCGATAAGCTTTTCCGACCAATCTGAAAACTTACTAGACTCGCAGATTTTCTTAATGATTTTGATCAATGTTTTGTTGGTGGCCTCTGCCTGGCCATTATCTTGTGGATAATAAGGTGATGAATGATGTAATGCAATTGCATACCTTTTGCAGAGGTATTGAAGGTCTTGAGAAATGAACTGTGGCCCATTGTCGGTGACGATTGTGCTTGGGATGCCAAACATGATGAGGATGTTCTTCATGATGAACTTGCAGACTGTTGACGCCTTGATTTTCGTGTAAGCTTCAGCTTTGGCCCATTTGGTGAAATACTCCGTCACAGTGAGGATGAAGGATTTCTACTTGGTGAGGGAGTTGGGATCACCTAAGGGACCAATGATGTCGAATGCCCACATGGAGAAGGGCCATGGGGAGGATATTGGATGAAGTGAGGAAGATGGTGAATGAATCTTATCGGCGTGAAGTTGACACTTGACACACCTACGGACATAGATAGCACAATCTTCTTCCATAGTGGGTCAGTAAAAGCCTTGCCGAATGATCTTCTTGGCGAGCATTTGGCTATTTACATGGCCACCGCATACACCTGAGTGTGCTTCCTCTACACATTTCTAGACCTCATCGTCATCAAGATATCTTAATAGAACACCAATAAGGCTTCTCTTGTACAGTAGACCTCCAACCAATGTGTATTTCTGGGCCACCCTTCTTATGGCTTTCTTATCTTCTGTGGTGGCTCCCTCAGGATAAAAATGATCTTTGCAATACTTGACGATTTCATAGAACCAAGGTTTCTCCTCATCGGCCAGTTCTTCTTCAAATTCTGCCAACATGATTTCCCTCTTCTCAAGAATTTCTCCTTCCTGAACCTTCCGTAAGACTCCTTCTTTGATTTTTAAGAGGTAAGATTCTTGAACGGCAGGGACGAGACGCTTGTAGATGGTGATGGATCTAGACCATGCACCTAAAGGGAATTTAAAGGATGACGCCAAGGAGGCGAGGGCATCGGCCAGAATGTTTTGTTCGCAAGGAACATGGACAAAGATCAGCTTGGTGAACAATTTTGCATAAGCGGAGACCAGCTCTTGATAAGGCTTAAGTTTGGGATCGAGAGTGCAATATTTGGTAAGCACCTGGCGGAGAACAAGTTGACTATCACCCACAACTCGCAATTCGGTGATATAGAAAGAATGTGTTAGTTCCAGACCAGCTAGAAGAGCCTCATATTCAGCAATGTTATTGGTGACTGGGAATGCGAGATGAAATACCTCTGGAATAGTAACGCCTTCGGGCGTCAGAAGGACAATGCCGATACCCCTCCCTTGAGAATTCAGAGCTCCATCAAAATATAATGTCCACATTGGCTCATCGGATTGGGTGATGGACATTAGTTTCTCGTCTGGAAACTCTGATTAGACAGGGTCGGACTTGGGGAGAGGGTGATGAGCGAGATGCTCGACTATAGCATAGCATTTGATTGCCTTTTGTTGAATGTAGGTGATGTCAAACTGAGATAGGAAACTCTACCAGTGTGTCAGCCTATCAGTAAGGACGGATTTCTCCAAGAGGAACTTGGTAGGGTTCATGCGGGCAATCAAATGGACCTCATGAGCCAGGAAGTAGTGCTTCAATTTCTGCACTACCCAAACGAGGGCAGCACAGGTTTTCTCCATGGCTGTGTACTTCTGTTCACAAGAATTGAGGAGTTTAGACAAGTAATTGGTTGCCCGTTCCTTGCCTTCTTCATCGGCTTGTGCGAGGACGGCTCCTACGGAGTCATCCAAGACTGAGATGTAAAGGATCAGAGATTTTTCTGGTTTGGGTAGAATGAGAACGGGTGGCTTAGCCAGGTATTCCTTTAACCCTTCAAAAGCTTTTTGACACTTAGAATTCCAATGGAATTCTACTCCTAGCTTGGTCAACTCATAGAAAAGTCTACACCTTTATGAGTGCCGAGACACAAACCGACGGATGAATTACAGCCTCCCAATTAAACCTCGAACTTCCCTCAAATTCTTGAGAGGTGGCATATCCCTGATGGCCTTAGCTTTGTTGGGATCTATCTCAATCCCTCTTTTACTCACGATGAAACCCAGTAATTTACCCGATGATACGTCAAACACACACTTCTTTGGATTCATTTTCAATTGGAACTCCCTTGATCTCTGCAACACCTTAGCCAAAACCTTCGATGTTCCACCATGGTTCTTGATTTCACCAATAAATCATCCACATACACCTCCAGATATATATGCATCATGTCATGAAATATGGCCATCATAGCTCTTTGGTAAGTGGCTCCAGCATTCTTTAACCCAAATGGCATGACCACGTAACAATATGTTCCCCAAGGTGTAGTGAATGACGTCTTCTCCTGATCCTCTTCTGCCAAACGAATTTGATTATATCCTGAAAATCCATCCATAAATGAGAGGGTCTCATAACCCGCCGTGTTATCGATCAACACATCAATATGAGGTAAGGGAAAATCATCCTTTGGACACGCGCGGTTAAGGTCCCGGAAGTCGATGCAAATCCTGACTTTCCCATCCTTCTTCATGATCGGGACAATGTTCGCCACCCATTGAGGATAAAGGACGACTCTAATGAACCTGACTTTGTGGAGCTTGTCGACCTCTTCTTTCATTTTCAAAGCCATCTGAGGGTGGAAACGCCTTAACCTTTATTTTACCGAGACAGACCCCGGCTTTAGAGTCAAGCGGTGTTCGACCAAGGTGGAATCCAGCCCCGGCATATCTTCATAGCTCCATGCAAACGTGTCCTTATACTCTTTGAGAACCTTAATTAATGCCTCTTCTTCAGAGGATGGTAAATTATCACTTATGAGGACGATCCTAGGGTCTTCCTCAGTTCCCAAGTTAATTTCTTTGGTGGACTCTTCTACGGCGGATGACGGCTCGTCGAATCTCCTCATCCCACTAGCATATGCGCCGGCCGCGTCCTCATATTCTTCATCCTCATCTCCAGTAGGGTATTCTTCATCGGTGATTTCATAAACCCCATATCCTTCATCAATCACACAATTCCCCTCACATTCTATCTTCGGTAGCTGGATGGGATTTTCTAGCAACTGAGGGATGGATAGAAGGGCTTGACACCTGGTGGCTAAATCTAGAAGGAATCGACGGCGGATCTGTCTACCCTTGAATTTCCTTTTGGGTACTACCCTTGACTTATTATCACTAGCTTGACTCACATTATTTACAGAAGGAGAAAATGCTGAAGGGGATGGTGAAGAATGTACAGGGAAAGACCCCTCAGAGGAGGGGTAGAAAAGGTCGCTCATAGGACCTTGGATGAGTGGCCCGCACACTTGTGGGAGATGTAGGAGGTTTCCTCAACAATGATGTGCCGTTGAGGGGTTTAAAAATTGACGTTTTTTTTCATTTTCATTTTTGATGACAAAGCAATGAAAAGAGATCGGAGGAGGGGGGAAAGTGATTATGGCTGAAGGGTTGGGAGGCTCATAGAGCAGATCATGATTGAAAACCTGGCGCGGTTTGAGAAACCCGCGCAGGTATGTAAGTAAAGAAGGGGACCTAGGAAAATCATCAGACAACCGTCTGGCCCAGGAAGAAGACAACAACGAGGGCTGAGGTGAGTGAAATGAGAAGATGACGGCTAACGAGCCGTCGATGGCAATGTTGATGATAGATGAGGATCCGCCGGTGACAGAGTCCTCTTGACGAGGATGGTTTGGAATTATGACAACAGTAGTGATATCCCCTAACATTTCAGAGATCAATGGCGGCCCTTCCAGCTGCGAGGGCGAGAACATTCTTTCTAGTGCAATGGAAATATCTTATATGTCGAACCATTTGCTCCATTCGCATTCCGGATCCTTAATCTTGCCTCTCTTAGTGGCCCTTGAGCATTTTTCAGCCAAGTATACAACATGCGATTCTTCATGTGTTTCTTGCGGGTAATCCCCCATCTGAACAACAGGTCCCTTCTTGAAGTGAGAGGACAAGGTCCATGTGAGGGGTTTTCACTCCGCCTCGAGTGGTCCTTTAAAACCTAGTCCAAACCTGTGGCTCAACCTTATTTCCTTTGGCGGTTTCAACCTTCCTTGCAATTGCGCGCCCAGGCCTTTGCCTTGTTGATAGTCGATATTCGTCATTATCTCCCATCCTTTAGAATGAGAAGGGAGATGTGACATTGGTACCGAAAGTGGCTTCTTTGGTGTTGGCGGAATGCGGGACGGGTCATACACATCCAGTAGTGATAATATGGGCCGATGAGATGGCCAAACAGAGGGCAAAGAGATGTTAACAGCATCCACTGTATGAAGGACAGGCGTGCTGACCACTTTAATAATCCTCCCATTGTATGGAAGCTTTAGGCATTGGTGGTTGGTGGAGGGTACAACATCCATGACTTCAATATAGGGGCGACCCAATATAGCGTTAAATGTGGGATCCATGTCAAGGACATGGAATTCTGTAGAGACTGACGCAGGGCCTAATTCTGCCTTTAAGACAATCATTCCCTGTGGTGGCCTTTTGCTGTTGTCATATGATGTGACTGTGATTGAGGACGGTCTTACCTATTCCTCAACGACCCCACATAACTGAAGGGTGCTCATGGAGATGACATTTATGGATGCACTCGTGTCCACCAAACACGGGTGTATGGACACTCCATTGATTTTTATTGAAACACATAATGCATATTTTCGAGCTTCCTTGGGGGGGAGCTCATGGTTGTGGAACACAATAGCCGGTTGTGTGTCTGTCGGCGTTAGAACAGCCGAAATCTTCTCTACAGGGAGGTCCTCATTCACCATGACCTTTTGAAGATATTCCATTAAGGCTGCCTGATGGGATGTGGATCTCTGAAGCAGCTCAAGAATGGAGATCCGAGTAGACGTCTTGTCCAAGTGTTTCAACAAATCATATTATGTTCCAGGGATGGGTTTTTCTGGCTGTTCTCTATTGTCCTTCTCTGGCTGAGACTGCTCGGGGTTCTGACTGTTCTTGGAGAAAATCCTGTGGAAAATCCTTCCACTCCAGAGCACCATTGCCTGCGGCTTTTGTACCTCTATGGGTGTAGCTGTGAGTTTTAACAGAGGTTTGAGGGGTAGCGGTGGAGGAATGGTTGATGAAACCGGGGTAACGATGGGAGCAGAGATTCTGATGAGAGGTTTGTTAGGTGGAGGCATGGTGGAGGTAGAGGGGATATCATATGGGCCATGGAAGGTAAGGGGTTTGGAAGGTGGAGGTGGAGGCAAAGTGGAGGTGGATAAGACTTGAGATGGGTAATGGTTTTGAGATGGATGGCGTGTGATGAGCGGTTTTGAAGGCATTGGTGGAGGTATGGTGGAGACAGGCGGGGTCACACACGGTTGACGAATGATAAGAGGTTTGGAAGGCATAGGGGTAGATGCAGTAGAGGTGGATGGCAAAATGGAGGGGTGAGAGGAGATGAGAGGGTGTGAGGGCATAGTGGAAGGCGTTAGTTGATAGGTCATTGGTGAGTCAGTGTGATGCGGGACGGGACCACGGACACGACAAGCTCGCGATCGTCCCTTAACGAGGGAAGCGTCGGACGTGCGCGGTTGAGAAACCGGCAGTGAGCTAGGGTGGTCGGCTCTCTCTTTCGCCCGGATCGGGTCACGGGACGGTCACGTACTCTCTCGCAGCAGCGGTAATGAACATATAAAGCGAGCTATATATCCCTACACATGCTCTCTAGCAGCGGCATAAATAAATATATATGAAGTAAGCAAAATGCCTAGAAGGGAGCGAAAACGATACCTCCACGCGCCCGGCGTGGGGAAGACGGACCCGGCCGAAACTCGTACTCCCGGGATAATTAATACACTATATTACAGCAAATGAATTACTGTCCACTCCATGCAGGGAGGTAAAGGGCTACACAAACGGGCTCGGGAGGACCGAATTCGGGTTGACGGGCGACTTCTCGCGTCTCTTCGGTAGCACCCGAACTTGTGACTGTGGGGCCCACGTGCTGTCCGGAGGGGCCGTGTGGGACCCGGTGGCACCGCTGTAGTGGGGACACTTCGGGAAGTGCTCCCCGGGCGGGCGGCACGCTGGTTCGCCGGCCGGAGGCCGGGCGGCTCCGTTCGGCACCGGTCGGAATAACCGGCCACGGATCTGTAGCTTCTGGTTTTCAGCACGCGTCCCGGCGAGAACGGGCGCTGCGATCAGCCCCGATGTCGGATCGACACGAGACTGGCGCCGTTGGAAAGCTAACTTCAAATCCTTCAATATAGGCCTAGAGATCTGATCTGGATCTGCACGGATCTAGACTTATGGAATTTTCAAGTTTCTATTGTACAGTTCCTGAAGTCTCAGGTCAGTAGAGAACTTTCCTGTGGATTACCTTTGACCGCGAGGTAGACGTCCAAATCTGGGGTTGTGTTCTTCAGAAAAGTTGTGGGAAATCAAGCTACGAAACCAGGACTATTCTTGGATCTGGATTTGAGGAAGGCTACGAATTTCTATGATTTTTGCACTAGAAGTGGGTCGGATCTGGAATCTGGCTGACAACACTGTAGCTGAGGAAGAACACGAATTTCTAAAAATATATAGAAGGCTGATAAAAAATTAATAAAATTTGTAGATGTAGGGGGGATGGACAGAACTCCCAGTAAAATTGGGAGGGTTTGGAAAAATTAAAAAGATGGCCGGAGGTGGGAAACACAGGGCTACTGTCACTGTAGACAGAGACAAAATAGAACTAGGAATGAAAGATGCACGAAAATGGAAAAATACTAAACGATGGAATTTGGTCGTGAAAATTTAGGTGAAGCTTGGGATACAAGGGACGAAAACACCATAAAAATTGCAGATCACGAAGAGGCCGTGGCTGATAACAGGAATTTCTGGAAGATACCTCTGTCCAGTAGGACAGAACACCGAGAACGGTTTCGCGACGGCTCGAAGGCGGCACGAACGGCGGCGGCACAGATGATCACCGGAGGTGAAGAGGGGATGATAGAAGATGAAATCACTTTAGAACTAGAGGTTGGAGGAGATGAACACCAGGGGAGAGGGGAGGGGCTCAAGAATCACTCTTGATTTTCCAACAATTTTCTCTTCATTAATACCAACAAATGGAAAATACAACCTTTTATATGCCTTACATCAAACCTAATCTACACCATTAGATCTAGGGGAGGGGATTGGATGGCTGGGATTAAGTGTGATAAACACACAAAAAATATTAAAATATGCCTAGTGGAATGGGGCGCCCCCTTGACCATATGTAAGGGTTGAATGGGTAGGTGAAGGTAGGTGACCTACCTTGGACCAATGTAACCACTTGTCTACCCATGTGGCATTTTGACATTCAACCCTTCTAGATGGCCACCTAGGATGGTTGACCAGCCCCACATGAGTGACATGGACCAATGGGAAAGGGCTGAGGGCCCCCCTTGCTTGGTCCTACTGGAATTTTACATATAAACCCACTAGGACCTACAATTCCGTACCCATATAACACAAGGGTATACATACAAATATGAAAAGACATAAATGCAAACAAAATACGTACGGTCTTGCCTCGATGTCCCCATCAATTCTCCCCGGGTGGAAGGAACTTGACCCCGTCGAGTAGGGGTATAGATGCTCGAATACTCCGGCGGATCCGTCACCGTGCCAAGTAACGCAGGTACGCTCCACTCCAAGTGACCAGCACCTGCTCATTCCATATGTACTCGATATGCACAAGCTGCCATGGGCTAGAGGTGGACACTCCGGGTGGGGCACTCTCAAAGGGAAGGAAGCAGCTCGAAGACTCACTAGGAATTACCGCTGAGTCCCTGTAGGTGACTGATCCGGGTATAGATGTAGAACCGATCCCATACTCATCGAAGGAGTCCAATCACCTCTTACTCATAAGGGAACGACAACGAGCTTACACAAGACACATGCAGACTCTCAAACTACACACAAACCATGCAAACAAACCACACAAGGAAAACACACGGACTCATCTATGACCCTAGACACACCTAATGTTAGTCCGACCCGTACATGGATGACGGCGGACCAGGACACCCGAACGTGTGCCATGCATGCATTTGACGTAACCGGAGGTTGACGTCATGGGGAACGCCTAGACACCCTACGATGCACCAATCATGGACATTGGGCTTGGATGTGGGAAGTTCGGGAGGTGCGGGTGGTTTGGATGGATCGGAGAAACCAAAGTTTTCATTACCCCCATATGAAAATTCAGACCTATGGCTATGTGGAGGTTGCTTGGCCCGAGTGGAAAAGGTGTGATAGTGAACTCCGCGGAGGAAGTGGAGTGAAGATGGGGGCTCGGGAGATTCACTAGTGAGGGGGTCAAAAGGGTCGAAGAAGGTATGACCCCGTGAGGTGGGCTCCAACATGACATGGTCCCAAGTTTGGAATTCATAATCACCGCCATACATTATGATCGGTGGGACGACGGACATGTGTATAAAATAGGACTCCTCCCTTGAGCAAAAGGGAATGAAGTCGGACTCGGCTGGCATCGGGAGGAGTAGAAGAATCTCCGTGGTGACACACCCCACGGTGCACACGGAGGTAATGGACCCTAAGGCCGGATGGGTGAAGCTAAGACTAGCGGGTTGGTCAAAGCCTCGGGCCAGTAGGTGCGTCAACTTCCATTGTGAATCTAATCCCATGACAAGATCATCCAACGTGTCAACATGGTGACTAGATCGAAAAGTTGTGTGGTAGGAGTTGAAGGGTACCAATGGTAGTGTGGGGTCCATAGATGGAAAGGGAGGTGGGACCAAGCCATCCTTGAGCCAACTAAAAAGCGGCTCGGCGATGTATAGCGTTCCCGTAAGAAACACGGGTGGCTCGGGGTGAGACGGCTCCAAGCATAATGGTTCCGAATGTGGAGTGGACCGCCGGGGTTGGGTGGCTGGACATGTGAGGGTGATCTTGTCGGGTAGGTAAGGTGGGTGTAAGGTGCAAGTCCTCTTGCCCCAGTCAAGATTGGCTCTTCGTTCTCCTAACCACGTTTGTCCTAACATGATGTATGAACCAGCAAGTGTGCCGATCCTACACCATGTGCCATCGGCGTAGAGAACAGAGCCGATCCTCTTATAGAACTCAACACAAGCAAAATCACCATCGCGGACAATCTCGCCTGTCTTGGAGAGAGACTCCACGATGTCAAGAGAAACCCAATTATCCGACTCCCTATCGGTGAAATGGAGTTCCGTTGTGGACCCGTTGGGTAGAGCGACTTTCATAGTGAGAGGGGTAAAACCAAGGGCTCGGTCCATGAGGACATTGACTTTGGCCACAAAGGTTGACCACTCGGATGTGTGGTCTTGGAGAACGGCCATGGGTAGCGGACATGGACATGCATAAGCACGGTGACAAGACAGTAGACCGACTATGCAAGTTTGGAATGCATGCACACTAAGGACCCTAGACGTAAACCAAGACTCGGTACGTGGCGGAGTTAACCGATCTGAAGATCACTCGCGCAAGTGTGCGGTCTTCTCGATAGGCGTAGCCTAACGTTCGGACAACACCTTTTGATATACCAAGTAAAGGGATGCGATGCCAAAAGACACTTTTTTTTGTTTGTTTTAAAACAATGATGACCCTAAACACGACTTAGATAATGACTAATGACTAAATGACACTCTTTGTTTTTTTTTGACACCCTAGACTCAACCTCGCTCTGATACCAAATTGATGCGGGACGGGACCACGGACACGACAAGCTCGCGATCGTCCCTTAACGAGGGAAGCATCGGACGTGCGCGGTTGAGAAACCGGCAGTGAGCTAGGGTGGTCGGCTCTCTCTTTCGCCCGGATCGGGTCACGGGACGGTCACGTACTCTCTCGCAGCAGCGGTAATGAACATATAAAGCGAGCTAGATATCCCTACACATGCTCTCTAGCAGCGGCATAAACAAATATATACGAAGTAAGCAAAATGCCGAGAAGGGAGCGAAAATGATACCTCCACGCGCCCGGCGTGGGGAAGACGGACCCGATCGAAACTCGTACTCCCGGGACAATTAATACACCATATTACAGCAAATGAATTACTGCCCACTCCACGCAGGGAGGTAAAGGGCTACACAAACGGGCCCGGGAGGACCGAATTCGGGTTGACGGGCGGCTTCTCGCGTCTCTTCGGCAGCACCCGAACTTGTGACTGTGGGGCCCACGTGCTGTCCGGAGGGGCCGTGTGGGACCCGGTGGCACCGCTATAGTGGGGACACTTCGGGAAGCGCTCCCCGGGCTGGCGGCACTCTGGTTCGCCGGCCGGAGGCCGGGCGGCTCCGTTCGGCACCGGTCGGAATAACCGGCCACGGATCTGTAGCTTCTGATTTTCAGCACGCGTCCCGGCAAGAACGGGCGCTGCGATCAGCCCCGATGTCGGATCAACACGAGACTGGCGCCGTTGGAAAGCTAACTTCAAATCCTTCAATCTAGGTCTGGAGATCTGATCTGGATCTGCACGGATCTGGACTTATGGTATTTCTAAGTTCCTATTGTACAGTTCCTGAAGTCTCAGGTCAGCAGAGAACTTTCCTATGGATTACCTTTGACCGTAAGGTAGACGTCCGAATCTTGGGTTGTATTCTTCAGAAAAGTTGTGAGAAATCAAGTTACGAAACCAGGACTATTTTTGGATCTGGATTTGGGGAAGGCTACGAATTTCTATGATTTTTGCACTAGAAGTGGGTCGGATCTAGAATCTGGCTGACAACACTGTAGCTGAGGAAGAACACGAATTTCTAAAAATATATAGAAGGCTGATAAAAAATTAAGAAAATTTGTGGATGTAGGGAGTGATGGACAGAACTCCCAGTAAAATTTAGAGGGTTTGGAAAAATTAAAAAGATGGCCGGAGGTGGGAAACACAGGGCTGCTGTCACTGTAGATAGAGACAAAACAGAACTAGGAATGAAAGATGCACGAAAATGGGAAAATACTAAACGATGGAATTTGGGCGTGAAAATTTAGGTGGAGCTTGGGATACAAGGGAAGAACACACCATAAAAATTGTAGACCATGAAGAGGTCGTGGCGGATAGTAAGAATTTCGGGAAGAGACCTCTATCCAGTAGGACAAAACACCGAGAACGGTTTCGCGGCGGCTCGAAGGCGGCACGAACGGCGGCGGCGGCGGCGGCGGCACAGATGATCACCGGAGGTGAAGAGGGGATGATAGAAGATGAAATCACTCTAGAACTGGAGGTTGGAGGAGATGAACACCAGGGGAGAGGGGAGGGGCTCAAGAATCACTCTTGATTTTCTAACAATTTTCTCTTCATTAATACCAACAAATGGAAAATACAACCTTTTATATGCCTTACATCAAACCTAATCTACACCATTAGATCTAGGGGAGGGGATTGGATGGCTGGGATTAAGTGTGATAAACACACAAAAAATATTAAAATATGCCTAGTGGAATGGGGCGCCCCCTTGACCATATGTAAGGGTTGAATGGGTAGGTGAAGGTAGGTGACCTACCTTGGACCAATGTAACCACTTGTCTACCCATGTGGCATTTTGACATTCAACCCTTCTAGATGGCCACCTAGGATGGTTGACCAGCCCCACATGAGTGACATGGACCAATGGGAAATGGCTGAGGGCCCCTCTTACTTGGTCCTACTGTAATTTTACATATAAACCCACTAAGACCTACAATTGCGTACCCATATAACACAAGGGTATACATACAAATATGAAAAGACATAAATGCAAACAAAATACGTACGGTCTTGCCTCGATGTCCCCATCACAGTGGGAGGGGTGCGAATGAGAGGACGTAATGGCTGTGGAAATGGTGAAGGCCGTACTATAGGTTGTGATGTGGGCTGATGAGAGAGAGGTGCTACCCGGGTGGGGCGAGGGGGTTACCTGACGATAGGGTTGGTGATAGCAAGAACGGAGGTACTTTCTGGGTGCCACACCTGCTCTCTCCCAACTTTCGGAAAGAAGGAGATGTGGTTGACCTAGTGATTGGGCGGTTGGTGCTCCGGTAATGAATTCTGGATTATACCCATGTTGGGCTGTTGTGGTTGTGCTTGCTGAGGCTGTTGTTGTTGTTGTTGTGGTTGTAGCTGTGGCTACTGTTGTTGTTGGAATTGTGGCCTAGGAGGAGGTCTCCTGGCTTCGAGAGTGACGATGTATCGCCTCATTTCATCCCAGTCAATTCCGCATTCATCATTCATATCGTAGATGTAATCTTTAAACTGGAAATAGTTCTCTACTGTGTGTCCTGGCTGCCTGTGGTAGACGCAGTATCTGGAGGTATCAACATTCGGGGGCCACGCGAGCCTTTCTCTGGGTAGGATGAGTGTGTTTGAGGCCATGAGGGTGCTGAAAATATCTGCCAAAGTTTCTGGCAATGGTGGGTAATAGGCTCTCTTGGGACCAATCGGCCTCCTTTGTTGCTGTGGGGGGCCATAATTCCCTGGGGGTGGAACTTGGTGGTACTGAGGTGGTGGTTGTTGTTGCTGGGGTTGAAATGGTTGAGGCATATTGTTTTGGGGTGGATTGTTTTGGGGTGGAGGACGAGAGGGGAAAGGAGTTTGCTGGAGGGGAAGTCGGGGCATTTGTGGAGGCCTTGGGTTGGCTGCATAGTTGGCGTTGTTGACTGCACTTACTTGATCATTTATTACGACCCCTTCTGTTGCTCCACTTGGGACACCAGTGCCTGTCTTTCTGACCACCTTGGGCTTCGTCGGCTCAAACATGTGCATAATGGGGGAGTCTTTTAATTGGGTCTGGATATACCGAGCCCTTTCATAGAGCTCTTCCATTGTGGTGAGCTTGTTCATGGCCAGGACGTGCCTGAACTGTAGGGTTGCATTGGACACAATCATCTTTATTTGTTCGGGCTCTGAGAGGGTATCTCTTATCTTTTCTACCGGGGACCTCCATCTGTCGGCATAGCGGACAAAATCTTCGTCGGACTTCATTTTCTCGGCCACTAGGTCGGTAATGGAAAGAGAGGGACCGACCCTATCCCGATACTTTTGCAAGAATCTTCTTTGCACCGTATCAAAATTCTCAGCCTCGTCGGGTTCCAAAGAATAGAACCACTCTAGCGCAGGACCATCCAATGATCTCCGAAAGAGGTATGCCAGGGATCTCTGGTCATTTTGCCAATAGGAGGATTCATACATGAAGTCCTTGAGGTGAATAAAGAGGATGTCAGTGCCATTGTACCTGCGGTACGTAGGCATTTCGGAGGGAGGAAGATGGATCACCGGAAGGATTGGCAAAGCAATCTCCGGGGTGGATTTCACGTCCACTATTTTCTTCAAATTCTGAAACTGTTCGTCCATTCTATTGAACCTGTTGAGGAGCGATTGGGCGAGCTCCTTGGGAGGTGAAGGTGGCACCTGCCACTGGGGAGGAAAATGTCTCCCGGAGACTTGAGGGGGAAACCCCGAATGAGAGGGAGCTGTCGGGCCGCCAGCAGTTGGCCCCGGCTGGAGCGGTATGTGGGGAATAGCAGGGGTTTGAGACTGTGAAGGGAATTGGAACGAGGGCAGTTGTTGGCTCGCCTGCCCTTGAAGCAAGGGAGACTGGATGGCTTGCGCCAGTGAGGGAGATGGGATGGCCTGCACCGACTCTTGGAGGGGTGTGATGGCTGGAGTTGACTCCTGGGGGGCGGGAGAAACATATTTTCATTTCAGAATGGCCTGGAAGGCCCGGAGTTGCTCAGAGGTAAGCTCCGTGTTGGCGAGGACACCTAGCAAAGAGGAGATGTCCTGTGGTGGGGATGTGTCCCCTGCGGTAACCTGCACCTCACGTGAGGGCTCATAAGAAGGACCCGAGTCCATAGCATGGACTCGCGGCTCAACTGACTGACCACGACCAGGGTGGTTCTCCTCAAAAGATTCGTGAGCCATGCTCAAAGTTTTTCCGGAACGTAAAAATATACACCGACAAGCAGATAGCAGATATTGTCAAACAAGTGGATGCCTTTACGCCCCTTTTTTTGTGTTTTGATTTTGATAATTTTTTTTATGTTTTTAACCAGATCTGAAGTTCACACAAAAATAGGGACCCTAGTTAGTTTTTGTTTCACCGCCGTGTCAACTAGGGTCTCTCGTCTCACCACGAATGGGTCGGCTAACTCCAGGGAACTTCAATGGTACAACCAGCCCAGTGAACGAAGAGGGAATCTTTCACTGTCGGGGACTTACGGAGGTCTCGGTGGAGGAGATCCTAGTCCGTCGAGAGGAATTCTCGAACGGAGAGTCCTTCCTTCACCGAGAGAGGGTGATCCTTAGAAAAGAAATAAAAATTAAAAAAAAGGGGTAGATGTATGCAATGAAATGCTGAACAGATATACAGAACATAAGAAAACAACAGAGATAACAAAGATATAATCAACATCCAATGAATTATAAGGGATTAGGAGTGAAGTGCACGAGGTGCACGAGGGATAAGAGCTGAGAGTGCTACCATGAGCACAACTGGAGCGCGCGAGGGCGCAAGGGTTGAGGAGCACACGGCGGTGCCAAAATTGCAAGGGTAATCGAGAGAAGGCGAAAGAGGTCCCACCGTGATCGCCAAGATGTGAGCGACATCACGAGGAATGCCGGAGGAGGCGAAGCAGAGCGCGTGGGCTCATTTTGCTGCGACACAGAAAAAGAGTGAAGAGGAGAGGAGAAACCACCACGGGAGATTGCTCCGGCGGGGTGTGCGAAATAGATACAATGTAACAAGATATGGGGATTAAACGGCCATAGTGGGAAATGACTCTTCGCGACCTCGGGGGATGGGAATAGTACAGAATTTAAATGACATCAATTGAAATTTAAACGGCCATTGCGGGAAGTAATTCACCGCGGCCTCGAAGATATGGCAGATATAAGAAGCACAGAATGAAAGTGATAGAAATTTAAACGGCCATTGCGGGAAATGACTCGCCGCGGCCTCGAGAATATAACAGATATAAGAACAACACAGAATATAAGTGACAGAAATTTAAACGGCCATTGCGGGAAATGACACTCCGCGGCCTCGAGAATATAACAGATATGAATAACACAGAATATAAGTGACAGAAATTTAAACGGCCATTGCGGGAAATGACTCGCCGCGGCCTCGAGAATATAACAGATATGAACAACACAGAATATAAGTGATAGAAATTTAAACGGCTATTGCGGGAAATGACTCGCCGTGGCCTCGAAGATATAACAGATATGAACAACACAAAATATAAGTGACATAAATTTAAACGGCCATTGCGGGAAATGACTCGCCGCGGCCTCGAGAATATGATGTGCTCGCCAGGGGCAAGAGACCCCAAAATAAAAAAGGGTGATCACGCCTACCTCAAGAGCAGGAGATGATGGGTTGCTTCTTCCTCTCCCTTCGGCCGGCCGATGAAGAGGGCTTTCCTTGGTTACCCTTGCAAAAGGGAGAACAGACAGATAACAAGTGAATCAGAAAAGTGACAGTGTAGTATTAGTTCCTTGTGATGAAGAATGATGAAATCGTGGCAAGACACACACCTAGTTGGTGTTGTTTTTACACCCCTCTCAGACACGAGTAGGAGAAAAATGTTATGATGAATGGGGAATCATGTAAACGTGCATAAAAATGGATCTCTCTTATGAAAGGAGATGATAGATGATGGGATGATGCATGCGATAGAAATGACAAAAGAAAAGGGAAGAGAATGGCTTATTGAGGATGCCGATGACGGGATCTGGCGGAGCTTCGGCAGCGTAGGGATGACGTGAAAGCAGAATGGACGGAGCTAGCCTTCCTCTTGCGAGCGCGGACACCTGAGAAGTCGACAGAACCTCCCCCTACAAAAGCCCACGGGTTAGAAATGGGATCCGACAGAGTCTCTCCTTCCTCTGTCGGATCTGAAGCCCCCTACCTTCGAGGGAGGGGGTTCTCTATTTATAGAGGAAAAGGTGAGTGGGGCGTCCAGGATCCTGGACGCCTCAACATTGAGGCGTCCAGCTCACTAGACGCCTCAATGATATTTTTTATTATTTTTATTTCTTTTTATTTCTTTGAGACGTCCAACCATATGGACGCCTTAATACTTTTTTATTATTTTTATTTTTGTTAATTTCTTTGAGGCGTCCGGGACCCTGGACGCACCTATTTTCGCCCACCGAATTGCCGCCGAAAGCCATCGACAGTGGAGAAGACACGTGGTTTCGGCGGGTAACCGTGACTCTCGAAGGGCGCGTCTAGTCTTCAAGACGTCTCTTATGATTGGACTAATTCGAAAACGTTGAAATAAATGGTCGGAGCAGCGCCGCGTGTGCGCTGCACGAGCCTTCTGAAGAAGGCGTCAAAGGTCCTTGACACGTCAAAGTGAGGCGTCTAGGTTCCTTGACACGTCAAAGACTTTTCACGAAAAAAATTTAAAAAAATGTAAAAAAATTCATAAAAATAGGAAATCACCAAACTAATTAAAAATGTGAAGGAAACCTTGGGGTATCATAGTGTAATATGAGATTTACTCACGGTAATGTCAAAACGGCGTGTCTACAATCCATACTCGGTTAAGCGTTACCCGCGGGCATCCTAGCCGCGGTACGCCACTAACCGTGTCTAGAAGAAGACAAGGCATGGGAACAAAGACTGACAGACGCGGTTTCAATATAACCGCGGCCGTCAAACGCGGTTGAAGCCTAACCGCGCTCTTCCACCGCCTTACACGTCAAACCGACAAGGACTGAAAGGTAGACGTGTGTTGCATCCCCTAGTTCGTGTTTGGTTTCAATGATATCAAAACGATTGTGTTTGCGTGTGTATGTGTTTCATTGAGTAACATGTTTTATATCTTGAGTTGAAAGATGGATTCAATGAAGCTCTTCTTCTAAAAGGGAATTAACTCTGTTCATATTTGAACGTCATATGAATGATTTGTATTTAAGGAACTCATGCTTTGAATATTTTGATTTGTAGGATAAAAATCCATGATTCATGTTTAGAACTCAAAGGAGTGCATCAATGAAGATCTTATTAAAAAAGAGAGTTGACTCACTCATTGCATTGCGTTGACTCTTCTATGTTTCATGCATTTCATCAAATAGGTTTTCAAAGTATTGGTCTTGATTTTCATGCATATCTCTTCATTAGCTCTTAAGGTTGATGAATGTATTTCATGCATATTTTTCTAAGGCTTTATGAGCTAGCAAAGTGGTAATGACCTCCTCATGCGAATCTTTGTATATATATGAGTGAATGATATTTTTATGATCTATGATACTTAGTTACTCAATGCTCACATCATTCTTGGAAGATTTGGCTTGATGCTCATACAACTTGCATATGTTCATGCACATTCTCATTGAGATCTTTATGGTCTTGAATTCAAATGGAAGGGGATTTGTGAATCTTGGTAGGATATGGTTGATATGTGTTCTCACATTGCATAGATACCAAGGTATGTGTGATTTTTTCAATGCTCACATCAATCATGGAAGTCTTGGTTACATGATGATCTTTTATGTATTTAAATGAGATGAACTTGATCTTTTGGTGTGCAGATTTAACTTGAGAATGAGATTGTTTTTATCCTCCTTGATTCATAAGTTTTCATGATTGTGTTTTAAGTATTTGAACTTGGGGTGATTGAGTTATATCTTTACATGTTCATTCATGTGAGTTGATTTGCATGTCACATTGTTCGTATTCATTCTAGAAATGGTAGTTTCAAGAGAGAAGTTCATTTGATTTTCAAATCCATATTAATTTGGTTTTTCTATGGTTTTGCAAGGTCAAACCATTGAAATTAATCATCTAGAATCAAGGGACATTGGTTGCATTTACACCATTGGGTTTGCATAAGTTTTAGAGCCTAAAAATGTGTTTATGTGAAAGTGCAGAACCAGACCGGTCGACCGCCCCACCTAATCCGGTCGACCTGCCAAGTAACACCGGTCGACCGGTTTCGCACCGGTCGACCGACCCTATGTAACCGGTCGACCAGTTTTTCTCTGCTACCCCAAAACAGAATGGGTGATTAACCCAGTCGACCGCCCTAATGAATCCGGTCGACCGGCAATTCTCTGCTACGCGAATGGGATTTTCGGGAGCGTCCAAAACCTAATGAAAACCCTTCTAAACTTTACCAAACTACCCCCCATTAGTTCCTAAACATATTAGGGGGTTTCTAACATGTATTGGGAGGGTTTTATGTGTCTTTTGTCCACTCCTCTATATATATGAATGTGAACTCCGAATTTGGAAGATGAGAACCCTAATGTTGCTGTGTTCTTCCTTGTAGGAGAAGAAAAGGGGGAAACGGTGGAGGAGCTCTTGCGAGGATGATATCATCTACATCCGTGAAGATCTGGAGCTCGTGGAAGAAGAAGAAAAGGAGCGGATCAACGAGAGGATCAAGAGGACACAAGAATCATCTTCATCCGGCATCCCTCTAACTCGTGGTTCAAGGAACATCATCAACCAGCCTTGGAAAATAAAGGGGGACCATTTCTATGTCTTCTATCAGTTCTTTGTAATGTGTTCTATGATCTATATTTTGGGTTTGAGCATGCTTGAATATTTGTGTTTATTTTTTGAACATTAGAGATATTTGTGTGTGTGACCGGCTATGTATACGGTCGTGTTTGATCGCATGCGTGCGGTCGTGTGTGTGTCATTGTGCTGCGGTTGTTGCAGCGTGTGTGTGTGTGTATTGTGATCCGGTCGTCAGATCGTGTGTGTGTTTGTGATCCAGTCGTCGGATCGTGTGGGAGACTTTGTCTCCGTCTGTGTGTGTGTTGGGGCGTGTCCCCGTGTGTGTGCGGACGTCGTCTCGTGTGTGTTTGGAGCGTCATCTCCATTTGGCGATTTATCCCCGAGTGAAGCCTCACCGGGTTTGGTGAGCGGTGGACGTAGGGAGCCCGTCGTGGTCCCGAACCACCTTAAAAATTTTGTGTCTTGTGATTTACTTTTGTGGATGCGTGCTTAAGTGTTTATATTGGTTGAATGTTCGTGTGTGAACTGTGAGATTGAGAGAACCTAGTTATCGTGTTTGGCTAATATCTTCAATCTTGTCAATATACTAATTTTTGTTGCATAAGCATTTAAATTTACCATCGTTCGTAGGGGACAATTCAACCCCCCTTCTTGTCCACTCGCCTATCCAGGGACCCAACAATTGGTATCAGAGCCACAGCTCTATCTTATAGAGTCTAACGACCTTTAGAGTGATCCCTCGACGAGTTGCATTGAGCATCATGTCTTGCAATAGTTCGTCTGCTCTTCCTCCTCGTTTTGATGGTCATGATTTTATTTCTTGGAGAAACATCATGTGTGCATATCTTGGAGTTTATGAACCAGAACTGTGGAAAGTGATATGTAATTGTCCATATAAACTCCCTACAAATGAAAACAAATGGAATGAAAAACACATCAAGAAAAATGCTATAAATGATACTGCATTAAATATTCTGATGAATAGCATAGAATTTGATGTACTTATATTTGTTTCAGCATGCAGGTCAACAAGTGAAGTCTGGAAAAAGTTGGCATGCAAGTATGAAAGAAATGGAATGGATGCTTGCATGATGGCTCATGGAGAGAGCGAGGTTGAGGTAAATTCTGATTCTGAAGAATTCTCTATTGAGTAATGGCAATTGGCATATGTTGAAATGCATGACAGATGTAAGAAATATAAATCTAAAAATAAGAAAATGAAAAAGAAACTTAAAGAAATTCTGAGTACATATGTTTCTTGTGTGAAATGCAAATTACTTGAATCAAGAATTGAAAACATCATGCACGCTAATACTTCTTGTGAAAACTGTAAAACTTGGAAAAAGAAAATGAAGCTTTGAAATCAGAAAATGAATGCTTGGAAAAATAAAATGAAGACATGGAATCTAGAATAGATGAGCTTGATAAAGAAATTTTTGACATGCGCAAAGAACACACCTTGGTTGCAAAATGTGATAAATCTTTGAATCTTGAAAATGAGTGTGATGAATTGAGGGAACAGAATAAATTCTTGATGTCTCAAATTTCTATGCTTGAGAAAAATGAAGAGCCTCTTAAGATCAAGCTAACTTCATTGTCTGATGATGATAAGATATTTGAAAAATTTCTTGATTCTAAAATTGATAGCAAGAGCATCATGAATGAGAATGAGGAACTTAAAAAGAAAAATGGTGCCATTCTAGTTCAAATTTCTCTGCTTGAAGGTAGCTTGAAAAGTTTTGATAAACTTGAAAAATAAAATGTTTTGTTGAAATATAAAAATGAACAAATACTTGCTAGGATTTCAAAACTTGTTGAAACTGAGAAAGTCCTTGAGAAAGTGACTGAAAAATTATATTCTATGAATGTTATAAATAAAGAACTCAAGGAAGAAAATGAAAACTTCAAATCTGTGAATTGCTTGTTGAATGGTAAAGTTTGTGCATGCGAAGAAGAAATCATGAGTGCCGAATTGCATATTTCTGCTCTTGAAGAAGAAGTGCAAAACTTAAAAGATGATTTGTCTAGATTTGTCAAAGGGAAATAAAATTTAGATAAAATATTAGGTGTTAAGGTGAACTTTCAAAAAGAGGGTCTTGGATACACCCCAGTCAACAAAAAGTCTTTTGAATCTAAATTGAAAACTTCATTTGTTCATGCATCCGATATTCTGAGCACTTCTAAAGCACCGCCTCCAATTGTACAAACGAAAAATTTTGAAAATGGTTTTACGAAAAGGAAAAATGTCAAACCAACCATGCCAAATAGATTTCAAAAATCGAAGTCTAATGTTGAATGTTTCTATTGTGGTGGGTTTGGACATGTGATGGATGATTGTGCTCTCATGAAAGAGGATGACAAATTTACATGCAAAGAGAAAAATATTTTCAAATCACAAAGAAATGTTTCCTACTTTTATTGCGGTAAGCTAGGCCACACGATGAAAAACTATTTTTCAAAGCAGAAAGTTGAACAAAATGCTTTCAAGGGAAAGATGAATGTTTCTTATTTCTATTGTCACAAACTTGGCCATGTCATGGATGATTACTTTGTGAAATAAAATGATGATTATCGTGCCATGAATGCTAAGTTTAACTTTCAAAGAAAATTCAGAAATGAATATGTCTTTCATACTCAAAGGTTTACATCCTCTAAGAAAAATTTGTTTACACAAAATCATGCAAACAATGGAAAATCATTCCGTAGACCCACATATTCTTGTTGCTTCCATTGTGAGAAATACAGTCATGCTATGAATGAATGTTGGTTTTTGAAAACTGAGAATTTCCATGTTTCTAAAATGAATGCTAGGTTTGATTTTGTTAGACCTAAAAATTTTAGAAATAGAAGAAGGAATATTTTTGAAAACTCTCTTGATCATGTTAAAAGAAAATCTTTTGCCAAAAATGCCATCCCTCAATGCTTTTATTATGGAAACTATGGACATGTCATTGAGGATTGCAGGATCATGAAAAGTGATGATAAGGTGGAAATAAAAAGGTCAGGAAAAATATTTGGAAGAAATACTTCCAACCTCCAGGGACCCAAGAAGGTTTGGGTGCTAAAATCCGACAAATGAGTCGGTTGCGGTGAAGGTGTGCCTTGAGGTAAACAAAGAACTAGTAAAATGGAACAAGGTACACTCATATGGTAAAACCCCAACTTTGCTCCTTCATTGTCAAACTGGATGGTTTTGATGTTTTGTATGATATTTTGGTGTGTTCTCATGTTATGTTATGAATTCTTCACAAGCCATACATGCTCTTATTGGATGAATATTTGGTATATAAAATGATGATATGTGAAATGACAGATCAAGTCTGTCAGGAAGCTATCACTATGCGTGAGTTAATCCTCGGATTAAAGCTCTCTGCCTTGTACCAAATTCAGAAATTGAATTGTTTGGCCTGTGAGGAATCATGTGTTTGGAATGAATTGAATTTACCTTTGACTTGTATAGCCTTTAAATTCAATCTGAAATCCTTCTTGTTTCAAAAGGTAAAACTTCTGAACTGTGAACTTGCTTGATCAAATGCAAC
The DNA here is from genome assembly GCA_022559845.1 of Amorphophallus konjac. NCBI lineage: Eukaryota > Viridiplantae > Streptophyta > Magnoliopsida > Alismatales > Araceae > Amorphophallus > Amorphophallus konjac. The sequence goes on along the minus strand of CM040123.1, from coordinate 32,822,926 downwards.
AATATATTAACAATTGGTATTGAATGTTGACCTTGGCTCAGTTTAAAGCTCAATGACTTTATGTGTTTTCCTTGAATCGGTGATAAGTTGTTTGACATGTTCATCTTGATAATAGATGTTCACACACTAATCTTGCTTGATTATCAAACTCTGGTTGAAACACATAAGTCATATCATGTTCAAACTGAAACTCATATCTAATCCAAAGTTGCTGTTGAATGATCATGGTTGAATGTTTGGGTTCCAAGGAAATTGGTTCATCATGAAAAATCTGAAATAAAATGCTCATGATTCAGTGCTAGATTCATTGAAAATCCATCTCATGCATTCACTTGCTTCATGCTCTTCTTAAATGTTCAAGTCATTACAAAATCTAAAAACTTGCATAAAAATAATGCATTGACATATTTACATATCATTCATAGATCATGCATACACTGTGAATATGAATCTCATGTATTTGGTAATTTCAAGCTTGCTTGAATATTCAAGAACGCACAAAAATTGAAAACTTGCATAAAAAGAATGCATTGTCATCTTTGCATATCATTCCCATACTATGCATATAAAATGACAAAAAGAAGTATATTGCATATTCATGCATATAGAGCATATGCATATATTTCATGATAATCGCATATCATGACTCGTGAATGCTTGCATGAATGTTTCGTGAATCCTTGCATGTGTGTATGTATTTATCTTATAAAAACTGTCTTGAAAAATTCTAAGGCCTCACCTCCTTGCTAAACAACAATGCAATGATTTTATTCATATGTGATACATGTCATATATTAAGGGGGAAGATTTAATTCCGACAGTGCATACATTTAGGGGGAGTCATAGCCGTGTATTGTTGAATTCATTTTATACATGCAAAATAAAAACTTACCCCCACACTCTTGCACATAATGAATTTAATGACTTTCATTGATAAAGATTTAAGAAATTCCTTCCAATACTTTAAAGGGAACTTGAATCTCTACATGGACATTAAAAAGTAATCGTGAGGAAAAGCTGCCTACCCCACAAAAATAATAAGTGGTATGTGTAACCGAGTAGTCGGGAATCTCCACTGAAATAAATCAAGAAACTCGCGTCGAAAGGTAAAGCAAAAATCCACATGTGTGACGAATCTAAGTAGCCGGGAATCTCCATTGAGACATATGAGGAAACTCGCGCCGAACGGTGAAGTCCCTTAAAAGAAATAAAATAGGGGTTGTGCGAAGCTACCGAAAGTCGAGAATCTAAAATGAAAGTGTAGAGAGGAGATTACCTTCCAGTGTTCTTTAGAAAATCTGAAAATCCATATGTTTTGAAGCTCATTAGTCATTGCCTCACATTTCACATGGGCATTTTTGTGATGTATGTATTTTATGAATTTGCCTACATTCATGGTTTATGTAGTACTCCTAGTTGTGTATGCACAAATCTCTTAGTTATGCTTCATGTCTTACATTCTTAAATTTGAATCACATGCTCTTTTGTTAACCCGTGCTTCATATAAGGGGAGTTACTATATGTACTATATGTGTGCATGACGATTGTGTTTGTGTGCTTGCATGTTCATGCATTCCCTTTTAGTCTAATTCTGAGCATAAACTTTACATTTGATAGAAGTCATCATGTGTATACCTTCATATCTTGTATGATTAGTATTCACATAGTGCATTTTCATTACATTTGAAAGATGAAGCTCATCATGTGCATATTTTTCATGTATGGCATTTTCAGCATGCATATAGTTCACACATGAAATCATCTTAAGAAATTCATACTTTCCAACGATTGGTATTCAACAGTTGGTATAGTTCATTTTGAAATGCATCATTTTGAACACATCATGTTGCATGAATGCTAAAATGAGTTCTTCCAACTTTTGGTATCATATCTTTGAGCAAATTAATCAGGAATTAAACTTGCAAATCTTTGGGCCTTTAATTTGACCAACAATTGGCATCTAAACAACATTTGGTATCATACTTTTGGGCCTTTGATTAGCATCACTTGGTATTTACATTGGTATCATATCTTTTGGCCTAACACGTTCATGTCTTATCACATAACCCCCTATCTTTTTGTAGATGACAAAAAGGGATAGAATGTTTGGTGTGTGCTCAATGCTTTATGAATGATGTTATCTTGGGGGAGAATGGGCGAATTGGTGTATGCTCAATGTTTACAAATATTTGAAAATTTGTATTATCACACACATTGTTTTGTCATCATCAAAAAGGGGGAGATTGTTGCATCCCCTAGTTCGTGTTTGGTTTCAATGATATCAAAACGATTGTGTTTGATTGTGTATGTGTTTCATTGAGCAATATGTTTTATATCTTGAGTTGAAAGATGGATTCAATGAAGCCTTTCTTCTAAAAGGGAGTTAACTCTGTTCATATTTGAAAGTCATATGAATGATTTGTATTTAAGGAATTCATACTTTGAATATTTTGATTTGCAGGATAAAAATCCATGATTCATGTTTGGAACTCAAAGGAGTGCATCAATGAAGATCTTATTAAAAAAGGGAGTTGACTCACTCATTGCATTGCGTTGACTCTTCTATGTTTCATGCATTTCATCAAATAGGTTTTCAAAGTATTGGTCTTGATTTTCATACACATCTCTTCATTAGCTCTTAAGGTTGATGAATGTATTTCATGCATATTTTTCTAAGGCTTTGTGAGCTAGCAAAGTGTTAATGACCTCATGCAAATCTTTGTATATATATGAGTGAATGATGTTTTTATGATCTATGATACTTAGTTACTCAATGCTCACATCATTCTTGGAACATTTGGCTTCTTGATGCTCATACAACTTGCATATGTTCATGCACATTCTCATTAAGATCTTTATGGTTGATGGGAATCAACACCGAGCATGTATATTTTATTTTTGTATTTGTGTCCTTTTATTTATTTTTATATCCTGGGAGAAGGAGATTCGCAATTGTAAGGCTTTATGAGCCAATTTGTTATTCCTTAGGATTGTGTGGGTTTAGGTGCAAACTGTCAGTAGGTCCAGCAAGGGGGCCCCCAGTCCTCCCCCATTGGTCCACCTAGGCCATGTGGGGCTGGTCAAACCATCCTAGGTGGCTTCTAGAAGGGTTGAATGTCAAATAAACACATGGGAGACAAGTGGTGTAAAATGTCAAAAGTTGGCCACCTACCTTACCCCATAGTCAAGGGGGCGCCCCCCATTAGAATTAATTAGAAATTTTTATTTTTTTTGTTTGATCACATTTAAATGTGAAGTCCCTTAAGTACCCCTCCTGACCCTAGATCTAAGGGTAGATTAGGTCATTTGTCATTTATTATAAGTACCTTGTATTTCCATTTTTGAAGAATTAATGAAGAAGAAAATATTGTGAATTGTGTAAGGAGCCTGGTGCGCCCCTCCCCTCTCTCGCTTCTGGTTCCTCCTTCCTCCCTCTGTATTTTAGGGTTGATAACCCTTCTACCTTAGCCCCTCCATCTTTAGATTCATCTCTGGTGCCGCCGCCGCCGTTCGTGCCGCCATTGAGCCACCGCGAAGCCGCTTCAGAAGTGCTGTCCAAGGTTCTGTTCTGCTGGACAGAGGTTCACTCCGAGATTTTTAACTCCCAACTCCCACATCATCTGAAGTTGAGATTTTCAGGGTTGGTTCCTATCTTGATCCCCAACAAAAACACATCCTTTAGACTTCATTTTATATTTTCCCATTTTCGTGTCTTTCTGTCTTCCAGATCTGTCCCTTTTCAGATCTGTGTAGCATAAGCTTAGTTCTTCCCCCTTTCGACCCTCTTTTTGATTTTTTTTAATCCCCAAATTTATTGGAGGTTCTGTCTACCATCCCCACCCTCCACAAAATTTTGTCGAATTTCTAAAGCTCTCTACCTATTTTTAGAAATTGTGTCTTTTCTCCAAATTCAGTTCTATCTCTGCTGTCCAGATCCGACCCCGGGTCAGTATAAAATGCCCAAAAAATCAAACGTCCACCAAATCTTGCATAAAATATATCCCCGTTTTTCTCTCTTCGGCCTATACAACTTTCATGAAGGGCTCAAAGGCTGAATCGAAGGTATACATCACGGTCAATGCCAACTCTCAGGAAAACTTGGTTCTGCCCTGAGTTTTCAGATCCTGTGAGTCAGCAGCTTGAAAATTCGACAAAGGCCATCAACGGGAAACTCAAATTTCTTTCTTCGGCCATAGATCGAAGGGTTTCAAGTCAGCTTTCCATCGGTACCTCTTGTGCGTCGATCCGATGTCGGGAGTGACCGCAGCAGCAGATCTTGCCGAGTCACGCGCTGTAAAACAGAATTACAGATCCGTGGCCAACAACTCCGGCGAGTGGAGATCGGAGCCGCCTGGCCTCCGACCGGCGAATCAGCACACCGCCGTCCCAAGGAGTGCCCCTCCAGGCGTCCCCACCACAGTGGTGCCACCCCAGTCCCACACGACCCCTCAGACCAGCACGTGGGTCCCACAGTCGCGAGTACGTGTGCCGCCGAAGCTACACAAGAAGCTGCCCGTCAACCCCAACCCGTTACTCCTAGGTCCCATTGTGTCGCCCTTTACCTCCCTGCGTGGAGTGGGCATTCATATTTGCTGTAATACTTGTGTAATAATTATTCCGGGAGTACGAGATCGGCCGGGATCGTCTTCCCCACGCCAGGCGCGTGGAGGTATCGTATTCGCTCCTTTACCCGGAGTTTGCTTTATTTCGTATATATTTCTTTATGCCGCTGCTAGAGAGCATGCTAGGATCGTAGCTCGCTATACTTTTTATATCACCGCTGCTGCGAGAGAGAGCGAGACCATCCCGTGACCCGATTCGGGCACGAATTTGTTCCACCCTAGCTCATTGCCGATTTCTCAACCGTGCATGTCCGACACTTCCCTCGTTAGGGACGATCACGAGCTTGCTTAGAGTCCGAGGATCGCATATCCATTTGGAGTCGAGTCGCGTGTCCGTCCCGCATCAATTTGGTATCAGAGCGCCAGTTGAGTCTAGGGTGTTTAAAACTCCAAAATAACAAAAAAAGAGTCGTTTACGTCTAGTCATCGTCTAAGTCGGTCTAGGTTGCATTTCATCCCAATAACCCGGTATATAAAAAGGTGTTATCCGAACGTTAGGCTACGCCTATCGGGAAGGCCGCGCACTTGCGCGAGTGATCTTCGGATCGATTAACTCCGCCACATACCGAGTCTTGGTTGTGTCTAGGTTGTAGTCGAGTCTCATTTTAACTTTGCATGTGCATCTTATTCTAAGTCGTGTCTAGGTGCTTGCATTAAAAAAAACAAAAAAAACTGGCCTTGCATATCCATTCCTAGGGGATCCAACCCCCTCTTTGCAACCATGGCCGCACCCCGAGTCCATAGTCCCGAGGAAGTGGCCGAAATGTTCCGAGCTCTTATGGGAGCAATGAAGGGGTTGAGTACAAGCCTGGATCGGTTGACTACAGGGGTAGATCGGATGGAAGGGTACTTCCCGGTGCCACTCCAGTCGGGGAATCCTTCCCCACCCATGAGAGCTCCATTATCATCACCCTCATCTTCCGATCTTATTTCGGAGCCCTCTCATTTGGAGCCACCAAGGTCCGAGCCACATGTGTTTCTAACGGGTACGCTTTTCATCGCCGAGCCCCTACATAGTTTGTAAGGCCCGTGTCTTAACAGATCTTTGATGTTTCGGGTTTAGGATTTATTCTGCGAACTTCGACTATTTTTTCGGATTTTTAGGCAATTTACTGGTGTTTATTCGGATTAAGTTATAATGTTTATAGAGTTTATTGGGCATTTTCATAATATTGGAGGTTTGGGGATCTTTTTGCAAAAGGTTGTTTTTTTTTTAAATATATATATATCTCAACCCCTTTTTCTTCCTCCCCACGTTCACCACCTCACCCCCCCTCTCCACCCCTCTCGATCTCTCTCTCTCTCCCCATTTCCTCTCCCCCTCTCCCTCACGATCTCTCTCTCTCTCCCCTCGGGTAAGCGGGCGAGACAGCGACGGATCGCGACGTGGAGGGCGCCGTTGGACTCATGGAGACGAGTGGAGCGCGTTGACGCCCACCTCGGCACGGATCGTGGCCCCAGGAGACGGGACGGGGCGAGGAGGAGCGTAGAGGTTTCACCCTTGCATGCGGCCGGTCGTCCACTTTCGGCTTGAATGAGGTAGGGGGATGGAACCCTTACCTGGCTAGGATCGTCTGGACACCACTTGCACCGCCATGCACGGCCGTTTTCCTCATTTTTGGTGAAATCCCCATGTTAGTGTGATTTAGTTCAATTTCATGAAAAAACACTCCTTGGGCTTTGTTTTTATGTTTCCTAGTGTTTAATTGATGTTATGGATATATGCATGAGCAGGGAACATGTTTTTAGCGTGAGCCCCGTCGATTTCGGTCGATCGGGGGATGTTCTGATTTCAAACCGGACATACTTGCAACCCAGCTCGTGTGACGGTCATCCTAGCGACCGTCACACGCGTAACGCACCCTACCCGGTGCGTTACGTGAGTGTGACGGCCCCGTCCGGGTGCGTCACAGCTTCTGGGCAGCTGGGCGGAGGTTTAACCTAACAGACATAGCTAGGGCCGTTAGGGTGTTGTAACGCACCAGCCTAGGTGCGTTACATTCCCCTGATACCTGCGTGTAGTTTACCCCTCGGGTGGGTGTAACGGCCTCGGATGGTGCGTTACATCAGTGTAACGCCCCTACCTTGGACCGTCACACCCTGTGTTTCTGTATTTCAGTGAAATAGCCCTCGGGTGCCTCTAACGGACTTAAGGGGGTGCGTTATAGTCATGTAACGCACTGCCCCTGGTGCGTTACGCACTGCTGTACCCTGTGTGTGGGGAAGTAGCCTCAGGTGAGCCTGACGGTCCCCGGTAGGCGCGTTACAGAGAGGTAACGCACCTACCCTAGATCGTCACACTCTGTAACGGTCTAGGCTAGACCGTCACACCCTCTGGCATTCAAAAAGATGGTCGGTTCATCATCTTCTAATGCATTTCATGTTGCATAACCGCTATGTTTAAATTATTTTATAAACAATGGCTCACTTTTAGATCCCGATAAAGTACTTCCTCTTTCCTTGTGATGGAACCACTAGACTTAGCCCTGAGACTTTTAGTGTCGCTCCGCCTGGCAAAGGTGGAAGGGCGTACCCGTTGAGCGGTTTGTAAGCTAGTCACTGTGGGCCCCCGACTCTTTACCGTAGCGTCCTACGAAGGGGGGGGGGAACTAGCTAAAGGCCTGGCTCTAGGCAGGAGTCAGTGTGTGCACACGTGGTCAGAGGCCTGGACTGACACTGACGAGTGTTACTCTGACTAGTTCTTGGTTCGGTACTGTTACGTCTCTCGCTTGTTGTCAGCCTAACTTGCGAGTTCCTTGAGACGTAGTGTAAGTCGTTAGTTGACGCTTCTGGTCTCTATTTTCTAGTGGGTGCCTTCTGCGGTCTCTTGTCACCTGGAGTAGTTGGGATTCTTTCTACTGGTAGATTTAGCTTCAGTCGCTAATGTATACATTTGTATTGGCATATAGTTAGCTGTTTAGACTGTTTAGCTAGGCCTTACAGCTTTGCTATACCTGTGTTGTTATGTCAATGCACGTTTGTTGTATTAAATGCATGCTCTAATTGCTTTATATTTGCATGCCTGCTTGTTGGTGCGAGGTAGGGATCCGCGTGACCCCTACTGAGTCTGGCTGTGACTCACTCCTTCTCTTTTCAGGTGAGCAGCCGCAGCCTCCCGTCGACGGTTCCCGCATTTTTTGGGATCGTGTATAGAGTGCCAGCGATAGTTCGACAGTCCTTTTTGGGTGCTTTTGACCGGGGTATGTCCCATGTAGTTGTACTTTTGGACTTCCTTTGTGTCGTGGACTTGTACTTTTGTGACTCTGGACTAGTGTAAATTTTGGCTATCACTCTGACATTATGAATTGCTTCCGCTTAAATCTTCATGTTATAAATCTAATCTTTTCGCGTGCACGTGATTCCAATTCGTTATGCGACTCCTCAGCAAAACTTCCAACCCTTCAGGGGCCTCATCAGCCTCTTGGGTGGCTTCCCCAGTTCTTGGTATCGGTATATCGGTATCCGGATCTCTGGGTCGTCACAGTTGGTATCAGAGCGGTTTTGAGGACTCGTACAAGGAATTGAAATCCGTGGTGGTCCAGAGCAAGTCCATTGTGTCGTCTATTGCTGGCTTAGGTTGTTTCTTGCGATTATTGATGGATTTTCTGTTATTCCGTGTTTTCTCAGATTCTAGATGTTGCCTCGTGGTTGGCGGAGAGCTCGGGCACCTCGAGAGGAGAGTGGCACCTTTTCTACCCCAGATGCGCCGGCTCCTGTAAGTCCTGCCCCACGTGATGTTTTGCCTGGTGGTCGTGGTAGAGCGTTGAAGGAATTGTTGCTTTTCCACCCACCTATTTTTGAGGGTCAATCAGACCCGGAGGCAGCGAGAGCGTGGCTTGATGCCACCGTGAGCGCGTTCCAGTCAATGGAGTGGGCAGAGGATGAGAGGGTCATGCTGGCAACCTATCAGCTGCAAGGTACCGCGCGCACCTGGTGGACTACGGAGTGAGAGATTGCTTTCCATTCCCGTCCGCTCCAACAAATCACCTGGGCGGAGTTTGTTGCTGCTTTTGAGCGTGCTTATACTCCGGCCTGTCTTAAGCTTGCTAAGATGTATCAATTTCTGGAACTGACGCAAGGTGATCTGACCGTGCTGCAGTACCGAGAGAAGTTCTTTGAATTGGGCCGGTATGCACCCCACATCTTTGCTGATGAAGCGATGAAGACTCAGTAATTTCTGCGAGGGCTGAAAGCGGAGTTGAGCCTGCCATTGTTTGCAACTCGGGTAACGGACTTGGATGCGGCATACCAGGCAGCTGTCGCTCTAGAACTGGAATTGGCAAGGACTCGGGGACTTTCTCAGACTGGGATAGTCCAACAGGCGATGCAGTTTCAATCGACGTACCAGCCGACTGTTCCAGGAGTTTCCCCTGTGTTTCCTGCTACTGGTGGTGCTTCTTTTTCTAAATCCAAGGGCAAGAAGTTTAAATTCAAGAAGTCCAAGAAGAAATTCGACCATCAGGCCTCTCCTAGTGTTGTTCAACCTGCTGCCCCTTCTTTTCCTCAGCGCCAGGGTTCCTCGTCTAGTCAGCCTAAGCGGTGCTGGAGGTGTGGCGGTAACCACCCGGGTAAGCCGTGCTCATTGCCGGTGGTTTATTTTCGTTGTGACCAGCCGGGTCACATTGTTCAAGACTGCCTAATGAAGTCGATGCCAGTGCAATTCTCTCAATCTGTACAGCCTCAGCAGTCTCAATTCAGACTCCCTCCGCCACTTCTACCTCAGCAATTCTATCCTCAAGCCTCGGCGTCTTCCCAACAATCTTCTGCGACAGCCAGGAAGCAAAAAGGGAAGGTTTCTCACATTACTCGCACGGAGGCTGTTGCATCTCACCTAGTGGAAGGTACGATCATGCTTTATGGTCATGCAGCTCGCGTATTATTTGATTCGGGTGCTTCTCACTCCTTTATTTCTAAGGATTTTCTTGCATGTATTGAGGAGCCCACCACTGAGGTCACATGTGATTTGTTGGTTGAGTTGCCATCTGGAGATTTTATGTTCACTCCGTTGTGTCTCGAGGAGTCTCCTGTTGTGGTCAGTGACCGTCGGTTGCCAGCAAGACTATATGCTTTGCAGTTGTCAGAGTATGACGTTATTCTGGGCATGGATTGGTTGGAACAATATGGAGCCGTGGTTGACTGCAGATCCAAGAAAGTCTACTTTCAGCCACCTGGGAAACCAACATTCTATTTTCAAGGTATTCGGTCCCGTTCCTCTCGCTTGATTATTTCTGTTATTCGAGCCCGTAGATTGCTTGATGTAGGTTGTCAGGGGTTCTAAGCTTCAGTGGTTGCTGTTGAGACACCTCAGCAGGATGTCAGTGGTATTCCTGTTGTGTGTGAGTTTCTCCGATGTGTTCCCTGACGAGTTGCCGGGCTTACCTCCACAGCGGGATATAGAGATGATAATCGACTTGATTCCGGGTACGGCACCCTTGGCCAAGGCACCGTACCGGATGGCTCCAGCTGAATTGAAAGAACTGCGGGCGCAGTTGCTTGAGTTGCTAGATAAGGGTTATATCCGACCCAATTTTACTCCTTGGGGTGCTCCTGTTCTATTTGTGAAGAAGAAAGATGGGAGCCTGAGGTTATGTATTGACTACAGGCAGTTGAATCAGGTGACTATCAAAAACAAGTATCCTTTGCCCATGATCGATGATTTGTTTGATCAGTTACAGTCTGCCTCTGTCTTTTCTCGGATTGACCTCCGCTCTGGTTATTACCAGTTAAGAATCCGGGAATCTGATGTCGAAAAGACTGCTTTCAGCACGCGGTATGGTCATTTCGAGTTTTTGGTTATGCCTTTTGAGTTGACCAATGCTCCTGCAGCTTTTATGGACTTAATGCAGCGTGTGTTTCGGCCATATTTAGACCAATTTGTTGTAATCTTTGTCGATAATATTCTTGTCTATTCGGCTTCCGAGGAAGAACATGCACAGCATTTGAGGATCGTGTTGCAGACTCTATGAGACCATGAGCTCTTTGCTAAATTCAGTAAGTGTGAGTTCTGGCTTTGGGAAATTCATTTTCTAGGCCACGTGATTTCTGGTGATGGAGTCGCAGTGGATCCAGCTAAGATTGAGGCTGTTCTTCAATGACAGAGACCGAGGACAGTGATAGAGATCAGAAGTTTTCTGGGTCTTGCAGGTTATTACCGCAGGTTCATTCAAGACTTTGCAAAGATTGCAGCACCAATGACTAGACTGACTCGTAAAGATGTTCCTTTTGTCTGGTCAGATCAATGTGAGCAGAGCTTTAATGAATTGAAAAGGCTTCTCACTTCTTCTCCAGTGCTGGTGTTACCTTCTGGCTCGGGTGGATTTGTGGTCTGCACAGATGCTTCTCGGGTTGGCCCGGAGGCAGTGTTGATGCAACATGGTAAAGTTATTGCTTATGCATCCCGACAGTTGAAACAGCATGAGGAGAACTATTCGACTCATGATTTAGAACTTGCTGCAGTGATCTTTGCTTTGAAAATCTGGAGGCACTATCTGTATGGTGAAAAGTTTGAGATCTTTACAGATCACCAGAGTTTGTAGTATGTGTTCTCTCAAAAGGACCTCAATCTCAGACAACGCCGATGGATGGAATATATGAAGGACTATGACTTTACACTCTCCTATCAGCCAGGTAAAATGAATGTTGTGGCTGATGCTCTGAGCAGGAAAGTGCAAGTCTATCAGCTATTGCTTCAGGAATGGAAATTGTGGGAACAGCTTCCTAGTGAGGCAGTCAATGTGGACATTCCAACCGATCCAGTGACAGCTGTGTGTGCTAGTTTGGCCATGTCTTCAACTCTATATCAGCAGATTAGAGAGGCCCAACAGGTTGACTCTGATTTGACCCACGTCATATCGATGCATGACATTGAATTTGATGATGAGCTAGTTGTCAGTTTTCGTGGCCGGTTATATGTTCCCGCTGTTGAAGAGTTAAGAAATGCAATCCTGAGCGAGGCTCATGGATCCCATTTCCCTATTCACCCCGGCACTACCAAGATGTATCAGAATCTAAGAAGGCAGTTCTGGTGGCCAGGCATGAAGCGAGATGTGGCTGTGTTTATTTCTAAGTGTTTGACTTGCCAGCAGGTGAAAGTCAAACACCAAAAGCCAGGTGGATTGCTTCAGCCGTTGGAAATCCCGCAATGGAAGTGGGATCATGTCACAACCGATTTTGTGGTAGGTTTGCCTCAGACTTCTCATGGCTTTGATGGAATCTGGATGTTAGTTGATAGATTGACTAAGACGGCTAGACTTTGCCGATTAAAGTTACTTGGAGTGTGTAGAGATTGGCCGACCTATACATTGAGAAGATCGTGCCACTGCATGGTGTTCCAGTCTCACTTGTGTCAAATCGTGACCCACGTTTTACCTCCGACTTCTGGCGCAGTTTCCAGAAGGCCTTGGGCACTGAGTTGGCTTTTTCTTCAGCTTATCACCCTCAGTCTGATGGTCAGTCCGAAAGGACAATACAGACTCTTGAGGATATGCTGAGATCGTGTTGCCTTGAGTGGCAGGGTTCATGGGGTCAGCATTTGCCACTTGTGGAGTTTGCTTATAATAATAGTTTTCACTCCAGCATCGGCATGGCACCTTATGAAGCACTATACGGCCGTCCTTGTCGTACCCCTTTGAACTGGTTTGATGCCGGTGACCGGATTTTGACAAGACCTGACATGGTGCAATAGTGTGCTGATGTGGTCCGTCTGATCAAGCAGAAAATGTTGACAGCTCAAAGTCGACAGAAGAGTTACGCGGATCAGCGTAGGCGACCACTGTAGTTTGAGCCTGGAGATAAGGTGTTTGTGAAAATATCTTCGATGAAAGGAGTTTCCGGGTTTGGGAAGCGTGGGAAGCTCAGTCCGCGGTACATTGGTCCGTTTCCTATTGTGGATTGTGTGGGCCAGGTGGCTTATCGGCTTCAGCTACCAGCGGCAATGCAGGCTATTCATGATGTATTCCACGTCTCCCAGTTGAGGAAATATGTCTCTGATCCATCTCATGTCCTCGATGATGCTGTTTGGCCAGAAGTGACTGCTGACCTGTCTACACCAGAGTATCCCATCAAAATTGAAGACCGTCGTGAGCAACGGTTGAGAAATAAAGTGATTCAGTTTGTTAAGGTCGTCTGGCAACGTCACTCAGGCAACGAAGCTACTTGGGAACGTGAAGATGAGATGAGACATCTTTTTCCTTTCTTGTTCGCTTGAGGTATGATTCCTTTGCAGTTTCCTCTTTGTTCTCCTACTTAAATTTCGGGGTCAAAATTTTTAATAGGAGGGAGGGACTGTAAGGCCCGTGTCTTAACGGATCTTTGATGTTTCGGGTTTAGGATTTATTCTGCGAACTTCGGCTATTTTTTCGGATTTTTAGGCCATTTGCTGGTGTTTATTCGGATTAAGTTATAATGTTTATAGAGTTTATTGGGCATTTTCATAATATTGGAGGTTTGGGGATCTTTTTGCAAAAGGTGGTTTTTTTCAAAAAAAAATATATCTCAACCCCTTTTTCTTCCTCCCCACGTTCACCACCTCACCCCCCCTCTCCACCCCTCTCGATCTCTCTCTCTCTCTCCCCATTTCCTCTCCCCCTCTCCCTCACGATCTCTCTCTCCCCATTTCCGCTCCCCCTCTCCCTCACGATCTCTCTCTCTCTCTCCCGGGTAAGCGGGCGAGACAGCGACGGATCGCAACGTGGAGGGCGCCGTTGGACTCGTGGCGACGAGTGGAGCGGGTTGACGCCCACCTCGGCATGGATCATGGCCCAAGGAGATAGGACGGGGCGAGGAGGAGCGTGGAGGTTTCGCCCTTGCATGCGGTTGGTCGTCCACTTTCGGCTTGAATGAGGTAGGGGGATGGAACCCTTACCTGGCTAGGATCGTCTGGACACCACTTGCACCGCCATGCACGGCCGTTTTCCTCATTTTTGGTGAAATCCCCATGTTAGTGTGATTTAGTTCAATTTCATGAAAAAACACTCCTTGGGCTTTGTTTTTATGTTTCCTAGTGTTTAATTGATGTTATGGATATATGCATGAGCAGGGAACAAGTTTTTAGCGCGAGCCCCGTTGATTTTGGTCGATCGGGGGATGTTCCGGTTTCAAACCGGACATACTCGCAACCCAGCTCGTGTGACGCTCATCCCAGCGACCGTCACATGCGTAACGCACCCTACCCGGTGCGTTATGTGAGTGTGACGGCCCCGTCCGGGTGCGTCACAGCTTCTGCGCAGCTGGGTGGAGGTTTAACCTAACGGACCTAGCTAGGGCCGTTAGGGTGTTGTAACGCACCAGCCTAGGTGCGTTACATTCCCCTGATACCTGCGTGTAGTTTACCCCTCGGGTCGGCGTAACGGCCTCGGATGGTGCGTTACATCAGTGTAACGCCCCTACCTTGGACCGTCACACCCTGTGTTTCTATATTTCAGTGAAATAGCCCTCGGGTGCCTCTAACGGACCTAAGGGGGTGCGTTACAGTCATGTAACGCACTGCCCCTGGTGCGTTACGCACTGCTGTCTCCTGTGTGTGGGGAAGTAGCCTCGGGTGAGCCTGACGGTCCCCGGTAGGCGCGTTACAGAGAGGTAACGCACCTACCCTAGACCGTCACACTCTGTAATGGTCTAGGCTAGACCGTCACACCCTCTGGCATTCAAAAAGATGGTCGGTTCATCTTCTAATGCATTTCATGTTGCATAATCGCTATGTTTAAATTATTTTATAAACAATGGCTCACTTTTAGATCCCGGTAAAGTACTTCCTCTTTTTCTTGTGATGGAACCACTAGACTTAGCCTTGAGACTTTCAGTGTCGCTCCGCCTGGCAAAGGTGGAAGGGCGTACCCGTTGAGCGGTTTGTAAGCTAGTCACCGTGGGCCCCCAGCTCTTCACCGTAGCGTCCTACCGGGGGGGGGGAACTAGCTAGAGGTCTGGCTCTAGGCAGGAGTCAGTGTGTGCACACGTGGTCACTGGCCTGGACTAACACTGACGAGTGTTACTCTGACTAGTTCTTGGTTCGGTACTGTTACGCCTCTCGCTTGTTGTCAGCCTGACTTGCGAGTTTTCTTGAGATGCAGTGTAAGTCGTTAGTGGACGCTTCTAGTCTTTGTTTTCTAGTGGTTACCTTCTGCGGTCTCTTGTCACCTGGAGTAGTTGGGATTCTTTCTACTGGTAGACTTAGCTTCAGTCGCTAATGTATACATTTGTATTGGCATATAGTTAGCTGTTTAGACTGTTTAGTTAGGCCTTATAGCTTTGCTATACATGTGTTGTTATGTCAATGCACGTTTGTTGCATTAAATGCATGTTCTAATTGCTTTATATTTGCATGCCTGCTTGTTGGTGCGAGGTAGGGATCCGCGTGACCCCTACTGAGTCTGGATGTGACTCACTCCTTCTATTTTCAGGTGAGCAGCCGCAGCCTCCCGTCGGTGATTCCCGCGTTTTTGGGGATCGTGTATAGAGTGCCAGCGATAGTTCGACAGTCCTTTTTGGGTGCTTTTGACCGGGGTATGTCCCGTGTAGTTGTACTTTTAGACTTCCTTTGTGTCGTGGACTTGTACTTTTGTGACTCTGGACTAGTGTACATTTTGGCTATCACTCTGACATTATGAATTGCTTCCGCTTAAATCTTCATGTTATAAATCTAATCTTTTCGCGTGCACGTGATTCCAATTCATTATGCGACTCCTCAGCAAAACTTCCAACCCTTCAGGGGCCTCATCAGCCTCTTGGGTGGCTTCCCCAGTTCTTGGTATCGGTATATCGATATCCGGATCTCTGGGTCGTCACATAGTTGGCTCAAGGATGGCTTGGTTCCACCTTCCTTTCCACCTATGGACCCCATACTACCAATAGTGCCCGTCAACTCCTACCACACAACGTTTCGGTCTAGTCACCATATCGATACATTGGATGACCATATTAGGGGATTAGACTCACAAATGAAGTTGACGCATATGTTGGCCCGAGGCTTCGACCAACCCACGAGTCGTAGCTTCACCCACCCCGCCCTAGGGTCCATTACCTCCGTGTACACCGTGGGTCAAGTCACCATGGAGGTTCTTCTATTCCTCCCCATGCCGGTCGAGCCCGACTTCATACCCTTTTGCCCAAGGGAGGAATCTTATTTTTTTCACATGACCACCATCCCATTCACCATGACGGAAGAATGTGACCACCCACACCTTCAAAAATTTCACAATTGGGACCGTGTCATATGGGAGCCCATCTCAGGGGGTCATACCTTCTTTGACCCTTTAAACCCCTTCACTAGTGAACCTCCCGAGCTATCGTCATCACTTCACTTCCTCTGCGGAATTCACTATCACACCTTTTCCATTCGGGCCAAGCAACCTCCACATAGTAATAGGTCTGAACCAACATTTGGGAACAAGGAAGGCTTTGGTTCCCCCGGCCCACCTAAACCACCCGAACCTCCCGGACTTCCCATGTTCAAGCCTACTGCCCTTGAGTGGTTCATCGTAGGATGGCTAGGAGTTCCCCATGACGTCAACCACCGATTACGTCAGATGCATGCATGGCACACATTCGAGTGTCCTGGTCCACCATCGCCTATGCGTAGGTCGGAATAACATTAGGTGTGTCTAGGGTCTTGTGTGTCTTGTGCAAGCTCGTTGATGCCAGTCCCTTAAGAGGCGAGCAGATTCGCTCGAGGAGTATGGGATTGGTTCTACATCTATACCCGGATCTAGTCACCTACAGGGACCCAGCGGTGATTCTTAGTGAGTCTTCGAGCCGCCTCCTCCCATTTGAGAGTGCCCCACCCGGAGTGTCCACCTCTAGCCTCGTTCCCACAGCAGCTTGTGCATATCGAGTATATACGGAATGAGCAGGTGACGGTCACGTGGAGTGGAGCGTACCTGCATTACCTGGCACGGTGACGGATCCGCCGGAGCGACTCGAGCAGCCGTACCCCTACTCGATGGGGTCGAGTTCTTCCCACCTGGGGAGAATTGATGGGAATCAACTCCGAGCATGTACATTTTATTTTTATATTTGTGTCCTTTTATTTATTTTTATATCCTGGGGGAAGTAGATTCACAATTGTAAGGCTTTATGAGCCAATTTGTTATTCCTTAGGATTGTGTGGGTATATGTGCAAAATGTCAGTAGGTCCAGCAAGGGGGCCCTCAGTCCTCCCCCATTGGTCCACCTAGGCCATGTGGGGCTGGTCAAACCATCCTAGGTGGCTTCTATAAGGGTTGAATGTCAAATAAACACATGGGAGACAAGTGATGTAAAATGTCAAAAGTTGGCCACCTACCTTACCCCATGGTCAAGGGGGTGCCCCCCCATTAGAATTACTTAGAAATTTTTTATTTTTTTTGTTTGATCACATTTAAATGTGAAGTCCCTTAAGTATCCCTCCTGACCCTAGATCTAAGGGTAGATTAGGTCATTTGTCATTTATTATAAGTACCTTGTATTTCCATTTTTGAAGAATTAATGAAGAAGAAAATATTACTCGATCTCTCTCTAAAAATTCTAGTGAGAGAAGCTCTCGTCTGATACTTCCCGCCTTCATTTTTAGCTTTCTTCCTGGTGAGCTCCCCTCCTTGCCGGCCATGGCAGGCATGGTGGGCGAGATCAAGATCCCTCTGGAGAGTAATGAAGCTAGTGCCACAGAAGCTACAGTGGTTGTTCCTCGGAAGACTTTTGCTCAGACACTCATGGAAGATTGCATTCGGCCGCGCCTTCCTCTCCAGATGAAACCTCCAGCATTTACGGATCAGGGCGAACCCGCTGTATTTTTCTCGCAAGAAGATATCCAGGTATCATGTACGCCCTTTCTGAACGTGATTATTGCCAAATGTTCTTATGGTCGCCCATCCATTCCGAAAATCAAGGCATGTCTCTCGCTACGACTTCATTTGAGATCTGAGTTTATCATTAGCAGATTGAATGCAAGACACATTCTGATTCAGATGGGTTGTGAAGCGGATTTTCTTAGAGTTCTTCTATAAAAAAAATCTTTATATCAAGGGCTTTTTGTTCAGATTCTTTAGATGGACACATGACTTTGATTTCGAAGCAGATCCCCCTACTACTCCAGTCTGGATTGGATTCCCCTCCCTTCCTGTCAATTTCTATCATGAGGAAATGCTTCGATCAATAGCAGGCAATATTGGTCCAGTGCTGCGAATTCATGATGCTACAACAGCTATGTCTAACACCTCTAAGGCCTTGGTCTGTGTTGAAATTAATCTTGAATTACAGCAGAAAACTCGAATTTGGATTGGAAAAGGTAATGGTGGCTTCTGGCAATCAATCAATTATCATAGAGTGCCGCACTTGTGTTCCCATTGTCATAAGATCGGGCATCAAGAAGGGGACTGCAAGAAGAAACAGAGAAAGAATGAAACTCGAAAGCAACAGATGGATCACATTGCTTACCGTGGGGGCTTGCTGAATCCACCAATAAATTTCAGACAGGTCTTTCGGCCCCGACAAGTGGATCCTCCGGTTGCTCGGTAAAATGTGGCAACGGGAAATAAATTTGAAATTCTTCATCAGGTCGTGGAGTCTCTTGAATTGCAGCAAATAAATTCTGGTGAAAATGTCACCGTTGGGGCATCCCAGGATCGGGTGCAGGTGATTGGGGAGACCTCGGCCTCAATTATATTGCAGTCTACACTTGTGGAGCCCCCCTCCTCTTCTAAGTCAGCTTTTGATGGATGTACAGATAAAGGACCTAATGGTTTCCAGGCACTGGATGTTTGTGAATTACTAGTCAGTGAGGGGGATCCAGTTTCCTCTCTTTTGAACAGTCTTGCTGGTGAAGTTGAAGTGGAAAATCAACAGAATCATGCTGAGCCTAAAGAGATATCAATTTTAGATTCTGAGGCTTTGGTTGTGGTCTGTGATGTGGAGGTTCCCAGCAATGTTGAGGAGATAGATTTATTCTCAGCTTGCATTTCAGTGGCTGACAAGGCGCGGTTAGATAATGAGATATTGCAAGTCAAACTGCTTGGAAAAGGAAGTGAGAATTTAAATAAGCCTCCTGATGGTGGGGTCATCACCAGATCTAAAGCCAGATCGATGGAGGACATTATTTGGAATCCCCAATGATACAATATATTAGTTTTTGGAATATACATGGGGTTGGGAATTCTATCTCTCGTAGATGCTTAAAACAAATTGTGCAGTCAAATAAGGCCAGCCTGGTGGCCATTTCAGAACCAATGATCTCTTTCAACTGAGCTCCCCAATTGGGAAGATATCTCAATCTCAGGGGCTGTGCTGGCAATAATTCAGAAGAATCCAAGATTTGGGTCTTCTGGCATGAAAGCAACAATTTGGAGGTAATAGTCTCCTCTCCCCAGCTTATTACTTTGGGTCAAAAAATTGGCAATTCTTTTTGTACATATTATACATTTGTATATGCCTCTTGCAATCCTCGAATAAGACAGGATCTCTTCAATGACCTAGCTAATTTTGGTGCCTCGGTGTCGGTTCCATGGTTGGTGGGGGGAGATTTTAATTGTATAGCTAGTTTGTCTGAGAAGGTGGGTGGAGACCCCCCGGCCCTAGCATCAATGTTGGATTTTAATTCCTTATCCTGCTCTGCTGGTTTGATTGATGCTGGATTTCAAGGACCATGTATGACTTGGACAAATAACAGATCTGGTGCTGCAAATATCCGGGCCAGGCTTGATCGAATTTTTGTAAATAGCAACTGCCTTTCTATGGATTCCCATCTTACTGTTAAGCATTTATCAAGAGGCCCTTCAGATCATGCTCCTTTACTGATCTTTCTGGACAGCTTGCCTAAATGGCCTGGTCGTTTTGTCTTCCAAAAAATGTGGTGCACTCATGACTCTTTCAAACAATTGGTTTCTAATGTATGGAAGCAGGCCCGGACCAACCATCCTAATGCCTTGGACAGGCTTTTCTTTAAGTTGAAGGCTGTCAAGGAAGCCCTTAGAAAATGGAACAAAGAAGTTTTTGGGGATATTTCTTTGAATAAAAGCCAAGTTGAAGCTGAAGTTGAAATTAAACAGAACCTATATGATACAGATCCTTCCCCCATAAATAAAGAGGGTCTCTCTGCAGCAAATGCCAGGCTCCGTCAAGCTCTTTTTAGAGAGGAGCTTTTTTGATAGATTGGATTGAGAGTGGTGATAGAAACACTTCTTTTTACCATGCAATTGCTCAGTGTAACAGAAGAAGGAATTTTATAACTAGACTTAAGGTTGGAAGCCCAGCTGAGTGGTGTAATGAGCAGGCAACCCTTCAGAATCATGCAGTAGCCTATTTCAAACAACTTTTCTCATCAGAGGAGCATATGATAGATCATTCTATGTTGAATTACATCCCTCGGGTTATAACTGAGGCTCAAAACCTGTCTCTTTGTGCTTTGCCAGATGCAACTGAGGTCCGAAATGCAGTCTGGTCTTTAAAAGGCTCTAGTTCCCCTGGCCCGGATGGTTTTAGTGGAGATTTCTTTACCTCTGCTTGGGACATTGTGGGGGAAGATGTAACAGCAGCGGTATGTGCTTTTTTAAAGGATACCCCCTTCCAAGCGGAATTTCCTCTTCCCTCATTACTTTAATTCCCAAGGTGCATGAACCTAAGTCTTTCAATGATTTTAGACCTATCAGCCTATGCAATTTCTCATACAAAATCATTACCCATATTATTTCTGAAAGGCTGGCTCCACTGTTGCCAAGTATAATCTCTTTGGAGCAAGGAGGTTTTGTGAAAGGCAGATACATTCTGGACAATATAGCACTAGCTTAACAACTTATGATGGATTTAAACAAGAAAGTGAGAGGCCATAATGTGATTTTTAAACTAGATATGGCTAAAGCCTATGATATGATGGAGTGGGACTTCATTATAGCAGTTTTGAAGAGAATGGGTTCTAACTCTAGATTTACTTCATATATTGGTATGATTCTTTATAACAGTTGGTTCTCGGTCAACTTTAATGGTATGGCAACTGGTTTCTTCCAGTCTAGCAGAGACATAAGACAAGGAGATCCACTTGCCCCTTTCATGTTCATAATAGCATCAGAAGTCTTAAGTAGAGGCCTTTCTACTTTATTTCAATCAGGTCATCTGAAAGGCTATAAAGGGCCGAGGCATAGTAAACAGGTTACTCACTTACTATATGCAGATGACACCTTGGTTTTTCTAAATGCTAGTAGGCATAATAGTGAGGCTTTCAAACATTTTATCAGCTGTTATGAAAATAGTTCAGGGCAGAAAGTCAATGCTACAAAGAGTAGTTTTATTTTATCCTCAAAGGCTCCTAATTCTCTTAGACAATCTATCCGCTCTCTTACAGGCTATAAGTACCAGTCTGATGGCTTGAATTATCTGGGCATTCATGTTAAGAAAGACAGATATCTGTGTTCAGATTTTCAATTCCTAATAGACAAGATACAAACCAAGTTGGAAGGATGGCAGTCTAGTCTTTTGTCAGCAGTAGGAAGGGCAGTGCTAATTGATTCTGTCCTTCACAGTGTGCCAGTCTATCTTGCCTCAGCATGTTTTATACCTAAGAAGGTAATACATATCATTGAAAGTCTGAGTGCTAATTTTTTTTGGCATGGTCAAAGCATAAATAGGAGACATTGGGTAGCTTGGCATGCTATCCAAAAGCCTCGGGTGGAGGGGGGACTGGGAATCAGGGATTTGATAGGAGTTCAAATTTCCCTGGCTGTTAAGATGCTGTGGAATATTTTACAAGGGTCATCTCTTTGGTCTGCTTATGCCAGGTGCAGATTCATCAAATTTCACTTTGCTAGCTGTTCTAAGCCATTTCCTGCTGGTATGCCTGCGGCTGTTTTCAGGCAAGCTAGAGATATTATTCTACAGCATAGCAGATGGCTTATTGGTTGTGGGGATGGACCTGATTTTCTGAGGGACAACTGGATTGGGAATGGGCCTTTGTATAGAGTAGTCTCAGACAGTGGTGCTAATGGGGGTGCAGGTCCCCCCCTTGGCTTCAGTAAGAGAGGTCTTGTTGGACCCTCAACATGCTGCTAGGGATTTCAGTGGTCCTTCTCAACTTCCTAACATTCAGTTGACCAATGAAACTGATATATGTGTATGGACTGGAACTCTAAAGGGTAATTTTTCTGTCAAGTCAGTATACAATATGATTCGGTCTAAGGGCCTGAGGAGGCCAGCCGGGGCCAAGTTATGGCATTCTGCCATACCCCCGAGGGCTGCTTTATTTGCTTGGAAGATTCTACATCGAGTTGTCCCGATTGATAGCAGGGTTATGGACTGTGGGATCCATATGGCTTCCAGGTGCAATTGCTACTCTCACCCAAGCCAGGAAGATCTTAATCATGTTTTTATCACTGGAGAGATGGCTACTGAATTATGGAGATGGGTGTATCCTCTGATCAATAACAGAGCCTGGTTTAGAAATCAAATTATAGCTCGATTATGGAATCTCATTTCTGTTACAAATATGCAATCAGACTTTAGCTTCATTGGGATCCTCGCTGTTATTCTGATGCTATGGGAAATATGGAAGTTCAGATGTGCAGCTAGATTTGAAGGTGTGCCTATCAACTGTGCAGTTATCAAAAGGAAAATTATATATTCTATTACCATGGTTCTAGACAGATTAATCTTCCATAGACCTTTGTCACCTATCCAATCCAGATGTCTTGCTGGTCTAGATTTATTCCCCCGAATAGTAGTCAAAAAGCCAATTATTGTCTCATGTAAATTAGCTGTGCAAGGCTATACTTTACATTTTGATGGAGCCTCGAAAGGTAATCCTGGTAGAAGTGGGGGAGGAGGTTGCATAAGAGATGCAGCAGGAAGATTGTTGGCAGCTTTTACTTTCACTTATGGCATTGGGTACAGCCTTGTGGCTGAGACAAGAGCACTACATGATGGCCTTGCTGTTGCAAAGCAGTGTGGCATTAGATTAGCAGCCATTTTTTTGTATTGTGCTGTTCTTGTGGAGGAAGCAAGGAAGGAAACTACCCCAAGTTGGATGACATTTCCATGGTGGAAGAGGATTATGCTGCTACTTCAGGAGAATAGCTGCCCGGTCCAGCACATATACAGGGAGGGGAACCAAGTGGCTGATTCCTTGGCATCCTATGCATGTAATGCATCTTCTAACTCAGTCTTTATTCGAGATAGAGATCTTCCATGGCCGGCCAGGGGTGCTTTTAGGATAGATAAGGCAGGACTGCCAGCTTTTCGTTTCTAGTTTCTCCTGGTTATATTTTGTTTTTTTTACTCTTTTGTTGTTGGGTTCATAAGGGCCTGTGCTATGACTCCTCTTTTCTTCAAGGGTATGCCCCAAGGATTTTGTAATCTTTTCAGCAAAAGTAATAAAATCAAGGGCCCTGGTGCTGCCTAGGGGAGTGAGAACACTCTCCCTTTCTGAGGAAGGGTGCACTCGATCAGCTCCAGCTCCAGATTGGCCAATTTTTTGCTTTAAAAAAAGAAGAAGAAAATATTGTGAATTGTGTAAGGAGCCTGGTGCGCCCCTCCCCTCTCTCCCCTCTTGTTCCTCCTTCCTCCCTCTGTATTTCAGGGTTTAGAACCCTTCTAACTTAGCCCCTCCATCTCTAGATTCATCTCTAGTGCCGCCGCCGCTGTTCGTGCCGCCATTGAGCCGCCGCGAAGCCGCTTCCGAAATGCTGTCCAAGGTTCTGTTCTGCTGGACAGAGGTTCACTCCGAGATTTTTAACTCCCAACTCCGACATCATCTGGAGCTAAGATTTTCAGAGTTGGTTCCTATCTTGATCCCCAACCTCCAGTAAACAAATCATGTCCTTTAGACTTTGTTTTATATTTTTACATTTTCGTGTCTTTCTGTCTTCCAGATTTGTCCCTTTTCAGATCTGTATAGCAGAAGCTTAGTTCTTCCCCATTTCGATCCTCTTTTTGATTTTTGTTCGAATCCCCAAATTTATTGGAGGTTCTGTCCACCATCCCCACCCTCCACAAATTTTCATCGAATTTCTAAAGCTATCTACCTATTTTCAGAAATTATGTCTTTTCCCCAAATTCAGTTCTGTCTCTACTGTCCAGATTCGACCCAAGGTCAGTATAAAATCCCCAAAAAATCGAAATGTCCTCCAAATCTTGCATAAGATATATCCCCGTTTTCCTCTCTTCGGCCTCTACAACTTTCATGAGGGACTCATAGGCTGAATCGAAGGTCTACATCACGGTCAACGCCAACTCTCAGGAAAACTTGGTTCTACCCTGAGTTTTCAGATCCTGTGAGTCAGCAGCTTGAAAATTCGACAAAAGCCATCAACGGGAAACTCAAATTTCTTTCTCTAGCCATAGATCGAAGGGTTTCAAGTCAGCTTTCCATCGGTACCTCTTGTGCATCGATTCGACGTCAGGAGTGACCGCAGCAGCAGATCTCACCGGGTCGCGCGCTGCAAAATAGAACTGCAGATCTGTGGCCAGCAACTCCGGCGAGTGGACATCGGAGCCGCCCGGCCTCCGGCCGACGAACCTGCACACCGCCATCCCAGGGAGCACCCCTCCAGGCATCCCCACCACAGTGGTGCCACCCCGGTCCCACACGGCCCCTCAGACCAGCACGTGGGTCCCACGGTCGCGAGTACGTGTGCCTCCGAAGCTACACAAGAAGCTGCCCGTCAACCCCCACCCGTTACTCCCGGGTCCCATTGTGTCGCCCTTTACCTCCCTGCGTGGAGTGGGCATTCATATTTGCTGTAATACTTGTGTAATAATTATTCCGGGAGTACGAGATCGGCCGGGATCGTCTTCCCCACGCCAGGCGCGTGGAGGTATCGTATTCGCTCCTTTACCCGGCATTTACTTTATTTCGTATATATTTCTTTATGCCGCTACTAGAGAGCATGCTAGGATCGTAGCTCGCTATATTTTTTATATCACCGCTACTGCGAGAGAGAGCGAGACCGTCCGGTGACCCGATCCGGGCACAAATTTGTGAGGTGACCACCCTAGCTCATTGTCGGTTTCTCAACCGTGCCGTTCCGACGCTTCCCTCGTTAGGGACGATCGCGAGCTTGCTTAGAGTCCGAGGATCGCATATCCATTTGGAGTCGAGTCGCGTATCCGTCCCACATCAATGGTCTTGAATTCAAATGGAAGGGGATTTGTGAATCTTGGTAGGATATGGTTGATATGTGTTCTCACATTGCATAGATACCAAGGTATGTGTGATTTTTTCAATGCTCACATCAATCATGGAAGTCTTGGTTACATGATGATCTTTTATGTATTTAAATGAGATGAACTTTATCTTTTGGTGTGAAGATTTAATTTGAGAATGAGATTGTTTTTATCCTCCTTGATTCATAAGTTTTCATGATTGTGTTTTAAGTAAATGAACTTGGGGTGATTGAGTTATATCTTTACATGTTCATTCATGTGGGTTGATTTGCATGTCATATTTGTGAGCGACGTCACGCGAAATTGCCGGAGGTGAGCGGAGCGCGCGGGCTCATTTTGCTGCGACACAGAAAAAAGAGAGAGAAGCAGAGACCACCACGGGAGATTGCTCCAGCGGGGTGTGCAGAATAGATATAGCGTAACAAGATATAGGATTAAACGGCCATAGCGGGAAATGACTCTCCGCGACCTCGGGGGATAGGAATAGTGTAGAATTTAAATGACAGTAATTTAAACGGCCATTGCGGGAAGTGACTCGCCGCGGCCTAGAGAATATGAGAAGATATGAGAACACAGAATATAAATGACAAAAATTTAAACGACTATTGCGGGAAATGACTCGTCGCGGTCTCGAGAATATGAGAAGATATGAGAACAACACAGAATATAAATGACAGAAATTTAAACGGCCATTGCGGGAAATGACTCGCCGCGGCCTCGAAAATATGAGCAGATATGAGAGTAACACAAGATATAAGTTGCAGAAATTTAAACGGCCATTGCGGGAAGTGACTCGCCGCGGCCTCGAGAATATGAGCAGATATGAGAACAACAGAGAATATAAATGACAGAAATTTAAACGGCCATTGCGGGAAGTGACTCGCCGCGGCCTCAAGGATGTGATGCGATCGTCAGGGGCCGGAGACCCCAAAATAAGAAGAATGATCTCGCTTACCTCAAAAGCAGGAAATGGCGGGTTGCTTCTTCCTCTCCCTTTGGCCGGTCGATGGAGAGGGCTTTCCTTGGTTACCCTTGCAAAAGAGAAAACAGACAGATAACAAGTGAATCATAAAAATGGTAGTGTAGTATTAGTCCCTTGTGATGAAAAATGATGAAATCATGGCGAGACACACACCTGGTTGGTGTTGTTTTTAAACCCCTCTCGGACACGAGTAGGAGGAAAATGCTATGATGAATGGGGGATCGTGCAAACGTGTATAAAAATGGATCTCTCTTATGAAAGGAGATGACAGATGACGGGATGATGCATGCGACAGAAATGACAAAAGAGAAGGGGAGAGAATGGCTTATTGAGGATGCTGATGGCGGGATCGGGCGGAGCTTCGGCATCGTAGGGATGACATGGAAGCAGAATGGACGAAGCTAGTCTTCCTCTCGCGTGCGCGGGCACCCAGGAAGCCGGCAGAACCTCTCTCTGCAAAAAATCACGGGTTAGAAATGGGATCCAGCAGAGTATCTCCTTCCTCTGTCGGATCTGAAGCAACCTCCCTTCGAGGGAGGCGGTCCTCTATTTATAGATGGGAAAGTGGTTGAGGCATCCAGGCTCCTGGGCGCCTCACTGTTGAGGCGTCCAAGACGTTGGACGCCTCAATGTCATTTTGTTATTATTTTTATTTTTGTTATTTTTTTATTTATTGAGGTGTCTAACCATCTTGACGCCTCAATAAAGAGGCATCCGGGAACCCGGACGCGCCTATTTTTGCCCACCGAATCACCGTTGAAAGCCGTCGATAGTGGAGAAATCGCGTGGTTTCGGTGCGTAATTGTGACTCTTGAAGGGCACGTCTGGTCGGCAAGACGTCTTTATGATTGGATTTATTCAAAACGTCAAATTAAACGGCCGGAGAGGCGCCATGTGCGCGCTGCACGAGGCTTCTGAAGAAGGCATCTAGGGTCCTAGACACGTCAAAGTGAGGCGTCTAGTTACCCTGTCACCTTCAAAAGGATAAAAAATGTTCTAAAAAATATTTAAAAAATATTTGAAATAATAATAAAAAATTAATTTAAGAAGGTGTTTAGGCAGGGTGACACGTCAAAGTGAGGCATCTAACCAGCTTGACATGTCAAAGACTTTTTCATGAAAAAATTTAAGAAAATGTAAAAAAATTCAAAAAAATAGGAAATCACCAAAGTAATTAAAAATGTGAAGGCAACCTTGGGGTATCATAGTGTAACATGAGATTTACTCACGGTAATGTCAAAAACGACATGTCTATAGTTGTCCCACCTTGGCGTCTACTTTGTAAGGGAGTGGCACGTAGTGGAGTGGCATGAAAATGGAGTGGGAGTGGACTGAAAAGTAGATGCCAAGGTGTGATGAGACACGTTCTGAACATTATGGTTTGGAATATTTTCAGAGTTTCAATGAGGCGACCTTGAAGAAGGTCTTCCGAATTCAACAATTACTTGGACGGAAATCAAACAAGGAAGGGGAAGATGTGCTCTCAGGCACAAGTAGAAAAAGGGACCAACCTCTCTGTGTGGAAGTACCTGGGTCGTAAACCTGCAGGTTTCACCTTGGGGAGCGGTTACCAGCCAATGTGGAAGTACTGCGGCCAAGGTGGGTCAAATGGAATAAAAGTAAAGGAATATTTGAGGATCAATCCAAACAAGGGTCTCTTTCGGAAGAACAGCCCAGGACTGTCTCAAGGAAACTCAATATTTCATTCGGAATGGAATATCTCATATTATAAGTCTTAAGCATGGCGGCCTTCACAATCGAATTACTTTGAATAATCTTCCACAATGAATCAAAGTCCTACATGAATGCATGCTGGGTTTAAAGAAAACTTAAAACAAACTAAAATAGAAAATAGTCAAGAATAATATTTTCAAGTTGTCAAGAAAGGGTCAGGATACCGATCCCGTGAGTTGATACTGAGCCGGGGACCGTTTATCCACGTATCGACCCACCGAACGGAACCATCATCCCCACGCTTTCACAACTTGACGGCTTATCCGTACAACTCAAATTCCTCTGAAATCATCACTGTTTTTGTTGAAGGGGAACTCAAATTCCAGAGTCATTCAGGTCGCAAGGTCCTTGACGTGCTCTAGTAGCGTAACTATCATATGATATAATGCATGACATGGTAGGATCGGTCACCGAATGATGACGGTACAAGATGGGACAGTGGTGTCCATTAGTGAAACCTTCACTGAACAACATCATTAAAAGCAGCAGAATTGCACCACATCGCAAGGGAGGTCAAGACAAAATATCTTTTTGCTAAAGTCAACAACGACGACTCCTCATTGATGTGACGCATTTTGGCTTTTACACCCTTCCCTTCCTATAAGTACCCCTCTTGCCAAGTTCAGCCAAATGCACCAAGGAGAGCCTTGAGACTTAGGAGGAGAAGGATCTTGGTTCTTTCAGGATGGAAGGCGAGTCTTCCCGCTCTATGAAGAGGAGCAGGCCTAGAAGTGAACTCAGGCGGCTCTCCGACCTCAAAGGACATCTGAGTGAGATGATCCAGTCGTATATGGTGAGTTGATTCAATTCAAATTTCCTGTATGACCTTTCTTTCACCTCCTTCCTCCCTTATTTTTTCTTTTTCTTTTCCAACCGTACCCTCTCTTCCTAGGCCCGAGGAAGTTCTCCAAACTGTCGTGGCTTTCGAAGCTGACTTCCAAGATCTCCATCGGCATGAGGGCCATAATTTCGAGGTGGCATCTTCAGGGGCTCCTGGTTCACGCCAAGCATTACGAAAAGATTTGCATGGACTGGGCGGCTATGGGTGCGATGGTAGAGATCTGGCATCCTCAGACTCATACTTTCGTCATCCCCACTTTCGAGGCGACCATCCTTCTTGAGGAGGTGGAACTCCTACTTGGGTTGAAAAGATTCAAAAGGGATGGCAGCATAAATATCATGCCGATGCTAAAGAGGGTGACTTCCGAGGACGTCCTCGGAAGCTTCATGCCGTCTGGTGCTGTTAGAAACGTCCAGACTCAGAAGGGAATTAACCTGCAAAAGCTCGCGGAATGGGTCACGGATGCCCTGAGAGGATTGCCAAACGATGATCCTTTGGAAGGAATCATGAAGCGATTCACAATCTGTTTGGCGGGTGCTCTCTTATTCCCTTATACCGACAACATAGTCGAAGAAGATCAGCTGGGCGCTATCTGCGGAATTTGGAATGGCAAAAGGGTGGGACCTGCCGTTCTTGCTTACCTTTACAGTGGCCTTACTGCTTCCAGCATGGGTAAGCCTCCTTTTGGTTGCGCACTTCTTCTGAATTGCTGGGTTGATTTACATTTCAAATTTGATCACTGTGAGGGGATGGCAACTGTCTCGAAGATCTTTCAACAAAGCCCCATTTACCACATAGCAGATGTGATAGGCTTTGGTGGTGATATAGTGAATCGCGTTCCGTGGATGAGGAAACGTGAAGACTGGAGGTCTCATTTCAGAACTATGACGCAAAGCTTCTTCACTTGTGCACCGGCATGTCTACTCTCGCGCGAACTCCTCACGAGGTCTTCCCCGAAGCTGAACTCCAACTCATTGGCGCGATTGAGTTTGTTCTTTACAACGCGCATCGGTGGTGCATTCAAATCGGCCTTCCCCGCCATTCGTTCCCACCATTATCTTGCGTCGCTCCTCTAAGGAAGAGAGAGTTGGGCGCGGAAGGAGATGCAAAGGAAGTGAAGGCCATCAAAGTTTCATGGAAGACGAGCATGCCGGGAAAGGCATTAGTGCATGTAAAGGAAGAACGCAAGCTGCGGAGGGCTTATGTAACTGAACTGGGGAAGTTAAGGCCTGAAGTGCCTAAGCCCGTAATGTAGCTCACTCTGTTGTTTTAATGGAATAAATGTGAAGTTAAATGTTTTTGAATCATTGCTCCCCTTATTATATATATATATATAGATATATATATATATATTATGGACGCATCTAAGCATCTGGACGCGTCCCTATTATATATATATATATATATATATATATATATATATATATATATATATATTATTTTTTTTAATTTTCATCCTGCCCTTTATATATATATATATTTATATTTTTTTGTTTGACGCGTCCAGGCGCTTGGACGCGTCTATTTTTTTATTTTTTATTATTGATGCGTCTAGGCGCCTAGACGCGTCAAGCTTTTGAACTTGGGGATTTAAAAGGCCGCTTTCGCGGCCTTTTCTCTTTCATATTCAAACAAACGAACCCCCCCTCTCAAACCTCTCTTCCTTCCCCACTCGACCTCCCCTCTCCCAATCTAGGTCCATGGAGCGTGGCGGATCGAGCCAGGGAGGTGAGAAGCGGAAGCGGATCGCTCGTCGTCCGAGGAGGTCCCGGGATCGTGCTGAGGAGACCGCCGTGGAGGAGGAGGCCGCCGTGGAAGAGGAGGCACTTCCCTTGGCCATGGAGGGCCTCGAGGGGCTCGGTGGAGCAAGAGAGCAAGAGCATGACCCGGTAGGCCGCCTATAACTCTCTCTTTGCATTATTTTATGATTTTATGCATAAAAAGAGGCGAGAAACGGAGTTTGAACGGATGTGGAGGTGGAAAGATTAAGGCGTCCAAGTTAGTGGACGCCTCAATAAAACATATATATATATAATGGAAATAAATAATAAAAAATATAGAAATTATTGAGGCGTCAAAGGGCATTGACACGTCACTTTTTTAAAAATATTTAAGAAAATAATAATAATAAAAATAAAAAAAATTTATGAAGGCGTCTAAGGAGTTAGACGCGTCATTTTTTTAAATATCTAAGAAAATAATAATAGTAAAAAAAATAAATTATGAAGGCGTCTAAGCAATTGGACGCATCATTTTTTTTAAATATATAAGAAAATAATAATAGTAAAAAAATAAATTATGAAGGCGTCTAAGGAATTGGACGCGTCATTTTTTTAATATAATATATACATTGTTGTGTTCATTATTTGTGGCCCTGATGTAATTTCTTTTATTTTTGTGGTGTGCAGGGTGTAATGAGGAGCCGGATCAGCTGGTTCCTGGTGGTGGGGGCGTATCGAGGGCTGTCGGACTTCTAGAGGGCCCAAGTGAACGACATGTGGTTTGGAGCGTTCTTGCGGATTGAGCCCTTCCGGCTCGACTTGCCCCTCGTCCAGGCGTTGAGGGAGCGTTGGCACGTGCCGAGTCGAGCGTTCCTGATGCCCTGGGGGCATATGTTGCCGACGCTGGAGGACGTAGTCCAGATCACCGGACTACGGGTGGACGGGGAGGCCGTCAGTGGGGTCACCTACCCCTACTACAGAGAGAGTGCCCTGGAGCTGTTAGGGCTGGAGACGAGCGCGACTGAGAGAGACAGTAGGACAGTCGGCCGGGTAGATATCATGGAGGCGCTCGGATTCGTCGACTCGCGCCAGCACGTCAGTGAGAGCGGAGCAGAGTTCCTAGCGCGGCTAGAGGAGGTAGCTAGGCGAGCTTTTAGCCAGGACGCGGGCGACCGAGAGCGGGCAGAGCTGGACCTTCGGAGGTTCCTCTTCTTCCTACTGGGCCGCCTTCTGCTGGGGACGAAGGGGGACGACATCCACTGTCGTTTCCTTGGGATCCTAGTGGACCTAGACCGAGTGGGGCACTACGCGTGGGAGCAGCCCTACTCGCCCACTTGATTGCTGATCTTTCTCAGGGGGTAGAGAAGGAGATGACAGTCGGCGGCTTCGCGCCTTTCCTCCAGGTAAACATTTCAATCATGTATTTTACAGTGATTTCTAGTTTACAGTCATGCAATTATTAGTACTAATGACGTATGATGGACGCAGGTATGGAGTTATTACTACCTCCCGATGGGGAGAGCCAGGCAATGGAACCGGACAGCCGTACCCCTAGCGCGGCGGTGGAGGCCGATCACCACTGCGGCACCACGCAGCTACCAGCAGACGTCGCTTCGACGTGAGCTGACCGAGTACCCTGAGGCCATGGTATGATGTATATGATTTTTTGTGTGTTTTGTTTATTAGAGTGGGGACTGATATGATGCATGTATGGTGATGCAAGTGGTATAGAGGCCTTACCTGGGCATGGCCGATGCTAGCCAGCCTTGGGTTGTAGCGAGCCGACCTCGTTTCAGGCGGGACCTGTGGGTCCACTGCCTGAACGAGATCGAGCCACTGCGGCTCAGGCTAGTCATGAGGACCTTGGGGCTTGCCCAAGAGTGGGTGGAGGTAGACGAGCCGAGCCACGTCGGGCGGAAGATCCGGGGCAAGGCGAAGCTCGTGGACTGGCGTATGCGCTTTCCTGCACAGTACCAGGACTGGCAGCAGGGTGGCGTTCCGGTGGTGTCCCATGTGCAGGATAGTGCCGACTACCTGCGACGGTACCGAGACACATACGCAGGACGCCTTTACCTAGGGAGGCCAGCAGGGGTAAGTATTAAATGCGGATTTCTTTTTGTGCAAATGCATGCATGTGACATTAATCTATATGCTTATGAATGCAGGATGCTCGTGACACTATTATCACTAACCAGCGGGCCCAGTTGGTAGCTGGCAGGTAGCAGTCAGGAGCTGGACATCCTGGTGAGTCTATGTAATGCATAATCATTTTTTTGTGTGTCACCTGGATTCCTGGTGCTTAGCCTCTTACTGTTGTTTGTTGTTCTGTGTTTCAGGGTGCCCATCAAGCGGCGGCAGCCGGGATGACTGGTGGGGCGGCCTCCAGCTCGCGAGCCCCTCCTTCGGAGGTCTCTTCTCTCCAGGAGCAGTTGGTGGGCGCGGTGGCCCTTGCTGAGGAGGCCGAGCGTGACCAGGCGGCTCGGGTGAGTGTTTGCTTGACACGGGTTCCCTTTTCCTCGTATTCCCTTTCCTTTGTTGACTTCAATATGGGTTTTGATAGGTGGCAGAGATTCGAGATGCACTGGCTCGTGCGGTCCGTGCAGAGATGGAGCGTGACGCCTGGGCGGCGGAGCCCGACGCTCGGATAGCGGAGCTAGAGGAGGACCGACGATGACAGGAGGCGGAGGAGCTTCCTCGCGACGTGCTAGAGTTACGGATTGCCCTTGAGGTGTCGAGGAGAGAGGCAAAGAGAGAGAGAGAGCAGAGAGGGAGAGGGAGAGGGAGAGGGTGGAAAGGAGGGCAGAGAGGGAGAAGGAGAGGGCGGAGAGGGAGAAGGAGAGGCTGGAGAGGATGGCCTTGGAGGCCCAGATGACGGAGCTCCGAGTGAGTCTCGGTACGGCAGAGGGGAGGCTGCGAGAGAGCAAGGAGCGGTACCAGAGAGCGAAGGAGTGCAGGGCGCGCCTTCAACAGTATGGTTCCTTTTCTGTAGGCAGCTTCCTAGTTTCTTCGGCCGAGGAGCGGCGCCGTGCGTTCGAGGTCGGCCAGGCACCACAGGGCGAGGGGAGCACCGCCTCTCAGAGTTCGCGGAGGCCTCCTAGGGATCCATGCCAGAGGAGAGAGGAGAGGGATGATCAGAGAGATGACCAGGAGGGTGGTGGTGAGAGTTAGAGAGTGATTTGTACACCCACCATCCTCACTTATGATGTATATGACAGACATTTTATTATATGGAATGGCTTATTTTCTGTCACTTGACTGTCTTTTGTGCACGTTCCTTCCCTTACGCTTCTCCTTTACTTATTTTCTCGTGACATGCTTTACAGCATCTTGCCCTGAAAATGGAGAATTATGCCTCGTGCGAAGGGCATACTATTTTCCCCTCCCTCCTTTTGAGACGTCTAGGCGCGAAGACGCGTTCCAAGCTTGAATTCAAATTTAAATCATCAAGAACCGCGGGACGGCGTTTCTCCTTCCTCACTTCGCCCACAAACGACTCCTCCTCTCGTCGAGATTTGCCTAGCTTCATCTTCTTCCACTCTTGATCCATGGAGTACGGTGGGCCAAACCGTGGTGAAGGGAGAGGAGGGGCGAGGAACCCCTCCCCGAGGAGGGCCGTGCAAGAGCACGGAGAGGCGGCCACAGACGGGGAAGGGGCCTCTTCTGGCACTCGAGGGACCCGAGGGCCCGGAAGACATGGAGGGAGGCGAGCATGGCCTGGTAAGCTCCTTGATCTCCACTCCTTTTAGTTTGGTAGCGAATAAGTAGAGAGGGAGGAGAGGGCTCGGTGAGTGTTGCACTTGAATGATGAACGCGTCTTCGATAGGAGACACATTTTTTTTAATGATGTGGCCCTTCCTTTTTTTGATGCGCAGGGTATGACAAGGATCCCGGGCTTGGCCGATGAATGGGCGAGCGAGGATGAGCCGAACCGCGTCGTGGGAGAGAGACGCGGCAAGACGAAACTTGAAGACTGGCGCATACATCTCCATGCTCGATTCCAGGATGGGCAGCAAGGTGGTGCGCCTATGCAGGAGAGTGCCGACTACCTACGGTAGTGCAGAGAGAGTCATGTGGGGCCTCTTCAGCTCGGGAGACGGACAGAGGTGAAAGAAGGGCCCCAATTTTTTTATTTTTATTTTTATTTTTTTAATTAAAATCTCAGGGCCTAACTGATGGCTGTTGTTCGTCTGTTCCAGCGTGCCCAACAGGCAGCGATGGCAGGGATGGCCGTCGGATCGTCTTCCAGCTCTCAGGCTCCTTTTCTGGATATCGCCTCCCTCCGGGAGCAACTTGTCAGTGCGGTGTCCTGTGCGATCCGGGCTGAGGAGGAGCGTGATGCTTGGGCAGCATCCATGGCAGAGCTGCGGCGTCATAAGGAGGAGAGGCCGCCTCCGGACATCCTGGAGTTAAGGGTCTTTCTTCAGGTGGCGAGGAGAGAGGTAGAGAGAGCGAGAGAGAAGAGGGAGAAGGAGAGGGAGAAAAGGAGGGCCGAGCGACAGTAGGATCGGGATGAGAGGGAGGCTTTGGAGGCCCAGGTAAGGGAGCTCCAGCTAGGCCTTTGAGTTATGGGGCAGAGGCTAGGAGTCATGGAGACACGTTACGAGAGAGCACGAGAGTTTGGGGTGCGACTCCGCCAGTCTGGCCACCTTTCTGTCGGTGGCTTCTTCGCCACGCCAGGGGAGCAGCAGCGAGTCGCTGCCGTGGAGCAGGTATCACGGGGTGAGGCGAGTACTGCTTCACGGAGTTCCAGGAGGCCCCTGAGGGACCCTCACCTTAGGGGAGAGGAGAGGGACGCCTAGAGGGATGAGTGTGAAGATGATGGCGAGAGTTGGCGAGCTAGCATACACGCCTCCTCTCTATGATTGTGATGTTCATGACTGTGATGTTTATGATAGTTTATGTAGACCTATGAATGGAGTGATTTGATTTCCTGTTGCTTATTTGTTCTCTTGCGTTTTCCTTCTTCCTTACGCTTCTTCCCCTTTATAATGTTCCCATGTGATGTGTTTGACAAGACCCCGTCGTGAAATGGGGAATCGCGTCTCGCCGCGATCGTTTCCATGAGAAACTGCCATCAAAGTCAATAATGACAGCTTCTAGCACCTTCTTCCGGATGACCTCTCAATCTTCCCAGATGACCTCTACAACATGACAGGGCATCCCTTGGCTGCGTAGGGAGAGAGTCGCTACATCCAATCAATCATCCTGCACGAGCGGTGAAGTGACACATGGGACCGCAAGGAAGGTGCCCTATCACTAGGGTTATCGTTAACAGTGATGCAGATAGTCTTGGCTTGCACTTCTCCCATTTCTATAAATACCTCTCTCGTTCGTTCTCCCAGGGGCATCGAGAGCCAACTCGAAGAGTACAAGTTTCCACGGAAACAGAAGAACTAAGAGTTCTAAGGTTTAAAATGGAGGGCGAATCTTCCCACTCTTCGAAAAGAAGCAGGTCCAGCGGTAGCAGTTCTAGGAGACTCTTAGACCTCGAAGGGCACTTCAGTGAAAGGACCCAATCGCAACTCGTAAGATGAGCTTTCTTGCCCCTTCTCTCATTCTTTCTTTCTTTCTCTCTTTTGACAAAACCCATCTCCATTCCTTGTGTATGCACAGAGTGTGATGAAATCACATATTTCATGGGAGTTAGTAGTGGCAGCATACAAGGGTCTCCCGGATTTTCAGAAGGCCAGGCTAGACGTGATGGGGCTTGGAGCCTTTCTCCGGATCGAGCCCGTCAAGCTCGACCTCGCCCTTGTCCAAGCATTGCGTGAAAGGTGG
Source organism: Amorphophallus konjac (assembly GCA_022559845.1). NCBI lineage: Eukaryota > Viridiplantae > Streptophyta > Magnoliopsida > Alismatales > Araceae > Amorphophallus > Amorphophallus konjac. The sequence goes on along the minus strand of CM040123.1, from coordinate 32,787,133 downwards.
GATCCAATGAGCCGTGCCTTCTTGATGCCTTGGGAGCACATGGTGCCCAGCCTGGAAGATGTGGTCCGAATTACAGGCCTGAAAGTGGATGGCGAGGCGCTGACTGGCATCACATACTCCGACTACAGAGAGGCTGCTCAGAGGTTACTAGGAGTGGATCTGGATGATCGTAAGAATAGGTCCGTAGCCAAGACGCCTATCATGGAGACGTTGGGGATTACTGACGTTCGTTCTCGTGATGATGAGTCCTTGGAAGAGTTTATGGAGAGGACTGAAAGAGGATGTCGTGCCATCTACTGTGTAGATGCGAGCAATTGGGAGAGAGCCAACATGGATTTGAGGAGATTCCTCTTTTTCCTGTTAGGAAAATTGTTGCTGGGCTCGAAAGGAGACAACGTTCATTGTCGCTTCTTAGAATTCTTGGTAGACCCTAAGAAAGTGGGACGATACGCCTGGGGAGCAGCCATGTTGGCGCATCTATTCGCGGGTCTGTCTGAAAGGGCAGACAGAGAGGTAACAGTGAGTGGTTTCACGCCGTTCATCCAGGTATCCCCCCTATCCTTTTTCTCTTTTTCCTTTTTTTCTTTTTTTTCTTTTTTTATATGTGTTAACGACACACGATGGTGCAGTTGTGGAGCTATTATTACCTCCCAATGGGAAAAGTCCGTCATTGGTGTCCAATGGCGGTGCCGCTGGTGAGGCGGTGGCAACCCATCACGAGTCCAGCCCCCCTATCCTACCAGCTAATGGTGTTAAGACGCGAGTTGCAAGAGTTTCCCGCAGGGATGGTGGTTACTGTTCTATCATCTTTTTTTTTCCGATTAAGAGGATGCGTGTTACCTGACCTAGGTGGTCTGGAGGCCTTATGGGGGCATGATCGACGCCGACCAGCCATGGGTCGTAACTAGCCGTGCCCGGTTCGGACGCGACCTCTGGATGCACTGTTTGAACGAAATCGAGCCACTTCAGCTACGATTGGCCATGAGGACCTTAAGGCTCTCCCAGGAATGGGTGGACATGACTACAACACCGCGTGTCGGGAGGAAGACGCGTGGGCCGGTGACCTCCGTTGATTGGAGAGTGCGGTTCCTCGAGCAATATGAGGACTGGCAACGGGGCGGCACTCCCGTGGAGTCGCATGCTCAAGATAGCGAGGATTATCTGCGCCTCTATAAGGCGATGTATGCAGAGCGACTCCATCCCGAGGGGACTGTGGAGGTGAACGTATTTTTCATTTTTTCCTTTTGTGTGTGTGTGTTTTTTTTTGTATGTTAACCTATGCCCTGGCCATAGGATGTTCGCGACACTATGATAGCGAACCTGCAAGCTCGCCTGATAGGCACGGAGCGGCAGTTACATGATACTCGTGCAGCCTTGAGTTCTTCGGTAAGCCTACATACACATGATCATAGACCAAGATTCCTAGTGCTAGGTCCTCAGTGTCACCTTATGTGTGTTGCAGCGCGCCCAGCTTGATGTAGCTTCCTCAGCAATGGGGGCGGATGGTGTCTCTTCTAGTTTATGGATCCCCACTTCCGAACTCGATTTACTTCATGAGCAGCTCGCTCATACTACGTAGCAGGCCGCAGAGGTAGAAGGAATGCTCTCCACACAGGTGAGAGTCTCGCCATTGAATTTCACTTATTCGTGCCTCCACATATCTAAGATGATGGTTATGGCAGACGAAAGAGGTGCAAGATGCACTTGCCCATACCGAGCAGGGAGAAGCTAGAATAACGGAACTGGAGATAGAGTTGCGGCATCGCCTAGACGATGGCTCTTCTCGGGACGCTGTGGAGTTGAGGATCACCCTTCAGCTGGAAAGGGAGGACAGAGAGAGAGAACGCGCGAAAAGGGAAAGAGACACCGAAAGAGAGAGAGCCGACAGATTGGCTGAGAGGGAGGAGCAGAGGGCCATGGAGGCCCAACTGTTTGAACTCCGAACCAGCCTCGGTCTTGCTGAACAATGGCTGAGAGATGGTGAAGAGCGCTACCATAGAGCACGAGAGCGTGGCTTTCGTGTTAGTAGCTTCTTTGCCGCCCCTGTCGATCGACGGGTAGTAGAGACGGGAAGGGGGGTACATAGCAGTAGAGACTCCGTCTTGCATGGTTTGGCAACACCCTCCAGGGTTCCTCGCTTGGAGAGTGGAGAAAGGGGTAACACTGAGAGAGAGGATGGAACTTAATGTACAATTTCTAGAAGGAAATAAAGGAAGGAATGTTCAGTTTCCTGTCTCCTGCCTTCGTTCCTACTTTTCAATCCTGTACACCTTGCTCAATGAAACAAGTCAGTCTTTCCGTTCTGACTTGGCCCCTTGCTCAACAAGCAAATGTTTGTTTCGATTGTCCTTGATGATGGGTCAAGGGGCCAAGCCTTTATCAATTTAAGGCAAGAGTAAAGATAATGAATGTAATACACAGGCACGCAAATGGGAACAAAATATAAAAATGTAGCACACAAATGAGATCACAAGGATGTAATTTTTTCTTTTGTTTTCTTTTGTTTTCTTTTGTTGTTTTGTTTTGTATTTGAATTTTTTTTGGGACGCTTGTTATTACAACTGTCATGGTTCTTGGACTAGGGGCGTTTAAATCGTTCTTAAGCAGAGTTAACATGCTCCAAGAGAATTCCCATGTGGGGACTCCCCTGACGGCGTCTTTCGAGAGCCGCTTCAAAAAAAAAATTTATGAGACAACTAATGCCTAGCGACCATACTTAAGGCACCTGATTCTTATGGAGACAGGGTTTCTTACTAACCTCCCAAGTATCCTGTGTGCACATCTAGATTGATTTGGGCCCCTAGACTCCTCAAATGATAATCCTACCGGTTAAGACTTAACCTGATGATAAAATCGCCATGCCATGCTTAGGCTCCCAGTTACTTCCGACCGCAAGGATGCACCGAAAGAGTGTTTGAGGTAAAAGATCTGCCCGACCCGGGTCTATTTCCTCACAACTCTAGATGGTATATGATGGAACACCTTGGAACCCTAACGATCAACCGCGCGACGCTGACCCGGAATCAGATGTCGTCGCACCTATTGGTGACGCGCTTGCATTGACCTAAGCCCGAGGTTTAAAGTAAGAATCCACCGAGGTGGTAGATAGAGGTCTTGACCGGCCAGAAACACCGAGACTCCTTCGCGACGATGGCTTTTACTTTTCGAAGTAGACAACTATATGTGTGTTTTGCTAAAACGGGGTTGCTTGCCTTAGCGGGGCACGCCTTTCAGGATTTCCATTGAGCTCTCATCTTTGAGGGGAGAAAGAAGAAGGTGGTGAGGTAAACCTTCCGAGAGGACCGGCAAAACCGTTAACCCGACAAGTCAATTGGGACCTACTCGACCTTTCCCTTTTGGGCGACTTCGGACCAAACCTTGAATAGGATTGCGTTGCCCCTTTGTGGAATTTAGCCTTTGTTTTGAGGGGTTTTCACTTGTTGGAATCCGGCACGGCCACGACCAGGCTCTTATTTGACTCTTTTTTTTTGAGGGGGGGCATGATAATTTGATATGTGGGAAACCCTCTTGTATGCCTGCGGGGACACTACCCTCTTCTCGTGCTCTGATTTGGGTTCAAGGAGATAAATCCTACTCTCGCTTTCAGGGTATGGTATTTTGGATCCCTTATGCTCAGCGTTTTAAGGGCGCCGACTGTCTCATTGGGTCGAGAAAGAAGAGAACAAAGATTACGACTTTCCTGGAGACCTTCGAGTACAGCCCCACAATAAGCAATACTACCAATTTTTGGCAAAAACAGCTGCGTGTGTGCGTGTTGTCTTCTTTTAGTGGGCGTAAGCCGACATGACCGCACAGGAATTTTCGCGGTTCTGGCGGGCCAAGACCCGAGACCTACCGAGCCGTAATGGGTCCTATCCTACATGAAGGACAGATGCAAAGACTTGACTGCAAGATGAACACTAGGCACTCTTTTTTTCTCTTTTTTTCTTTTTTTTTTTGAAGCTTCCCTCGAGTTCCGCTTCATTTGATCCCGAAAGTGAGGCGTGGGAGTGTGTGCAGGTTAACCCCGAGTTAGACTACAAAGATCGAAGAGTGAATTTCCAACTCCGATGGTCCTCGTACCATGCCAGTTGTTACACTTATCTAAGGGTAGTATTTCTTAAGATAAAGCCCGTTCCAAGGGTGGGATAACTCGGTCCCTTCGGCATTGACTAACTTGTAGGCGTTGCCAGGGTACGCAGCCTAAATCACAAATGGTCCTTCCCAATTGGGTTGAAGTTTAGAACGCGGCCCCCCAGGTTTGACAAAAATTCTTTTTACGACCATCTCGCCGATTTTGAATTTTCTCTCAATGACTTTCTTTTGGTAAAAATGAGCGAGTCTATTTTGATAAACACGCGCATGCTCGGCAGCGGCCAACCGCTTCTCGTCTAAGAGTTCCAACTGGACAAGGAGTGAATTACGACGTTCATCGAGGGGAAATTCTTCATCCAATTGTACCCTGAGAGAAGGAATCAAAGTCTCGTACGGGACTACCGCTTCCATCTCATAAGTAAGGGCAAACGGAGTCTGCCGGGTGGGGGTACGGATCGAAGTGCGATAGGCCCATAGAGCTTTGATAAGCTTTTCTGGCCAGTCTGAGAACTTACTAGACTCGCATGTTTTCTTTATGATTTTGATCAATGTCTTGTTGGTGGCCTCCGCCTGGCCATTACCTTGTGGGTAATAAGGTGATGAATGATGCAATGCGATTGCGTACCTTTTGCAGAGGTCTTGAAGGTCCTGAGAAATGAACTGTGGCCCATTTTCGGTGACGATTGTGCTTGGGATGCCGAACCTCGTGAGGATGTTCTTCATGATGAACTTGCAGACTGTTGACGTCTTGATTTCCGCGTAAGCTTCGACTTCGGCCCATTTGGTGAAGTACTCCGTCGTAGTGAGGATGAAAGACTTCTGCTTGGTGAGGGAGTTGGGATCACCTAGGGGACCAATGATGTCGAACGCCCACATGGAGAAGGGCCATGGGGAGGACACTAGATGAAGTGAGGAAGATGGTGAATGAATCTTATCGGCGTGAAGCTGGCACTTGACATACCTATGGACATAGACGGCACAATCCTCTTCCATGGTGGGCCAGTAAAAGCCTTGCCTAATGATCTTTTTAGTGAGCATTTGGCTATTTACATGGCCACCGCACACACCTGAGTGTGCTTCCTCTACGCATTTTCAGACCTCATTGTCATCAAGACATCTTAATAGAACACCAGTAAGGCTCCTCCTATAGAGTAGACCTCCAACCAATGTGTATTTCTGGGCCACCCTTCTTATGACTTTCTTATCCTCTATGGTGGCACCTTCAGGATAGGACTGATCTTTTTAATATTTGACAATTTCATAGAACCAAGGTTTCTCCTCATCAGTCAATTCTTTTTCGAATTCTGCCAACATGATTTCCCTCTTCTCAAGAATTTCCCCCCCTGAACCTTCCGTAAGACTCTTTATTTGATTCTTAAGAGGTAAGGGTCTTGAACGGCAAGGACGAGACGCTTGCAGATGGTGATGGATTTAGACCATACACCTAAAGGGAATTTAAAAGATGATGCCAAGGAGGCGAGGGCATCGGCCAGAATGTTCTATTCACAAGGAACATGGACAAAGATCAGCTTGGTGAATAATTTAGCATAAGCGGAGACCAGCTCCTGATAAGGCTTGAGCTTGGGATCAAGGGTGCGATATTTGGTAAGCACTTGACGGAGAACAAGTTGACTATCACCCACGACTCGCAATTCGATGATATAGAAAGAATGGGCTAGTTCCAGACCAGTTAGAAGAGCCTCATATTTAGCAATGTTGTTGGTTACCGGGAATGCGAGATGAAACGCCTCTAGGATGGTGACGCCTTCGGGCATCAGAAGGACAATGCCAATACCCCTCCCTTGGGAATTCAGAGCTCTATCAAAATATAATGTCCACATTGGCTCGTCGGATTGGGTGATGGACATTAGTTCCTCATCTGGAAACTCTGATTGGACGGGATCGAACTTGGGGAGAGGATGGTGAGCGAGATGCTCGGCTATAGCATAGCCTTTAATTACCTTTTGCTGGATGTAGGTGATGTCAAATTAAGACAAGAAACTCTGCCAGCGTGCTAGCCTATCAGTAAGGACATATTTCTCCATGAGGAACTTGATAGGGTTCATGTGGGCAATCAAATGGACCTCATGAGCCAAGAAGTAGTGCTTCAGTTTCTGCACTACCCAAACGAGGGCAGCACAAGTTTTCTCCATGGCTGTGTACTTCTGCTCATAGGGATTGAAGAGTTTGGACAAGTAATAGGTTGTCCGTTCCTTGCCTTCTTCATCGGCTTGTGCGAGGACGGCTCCCACGGAGTCATCCAAGACTGAGATATGAAGGATAAGAGGTTTTCCTGGCTTGAGTGGAACGAGAACGGGTGGATTAGTCAGATATTTCTTTAACCCTTCAAATGCTTTCTGGCATTTAGAATCCCAATGGAATTCTACTCCTGGCTTGGTCAACTCGTAGAAAGGTCTACACCTTTGTGAGTGCTGAGACACAAACCGACGGATGAATTGTAGCCTCCCAATTAAATCTCGAACTTCCCTCAAATTCTTGGGAGGTGGCATATCCCTAATGGCCTTAGCTTTGTTGGGATCTATCTCAATCCCCCTTTTGCTTACAATGAAACCCAGTAATTTGTCGGTTGATATGCCAAACACACATTTCTTTGGATTCATTTTCAATTAGAACTCCCTTGATCTCTGCAAGACCTTAGCCAAAACCCTTGGATGTTCCACCCTGGTTCTTGATTTCACCAATAAATCATCCACATACACCTCCAGATATATATGCATCATGTCATGAAATATGGCCATCATAGCTCTTTGGTAAGTAGCTCCAGCATTCTTTAACCCAAACGGCATGACCACGTAACAATATGTTCCCCATGGTGTAGTGAATGATGTCTTCTCCTGATCCTCTTCTGCCAAACGAATTTGATTATATCCCAAAAATCTATCCATAAATGAGAGGGTTTCATAGCATGTTGTGTTATCGATTAACACATCAATATGAGGCAGGGGGAAATCATCCTTTGGACACGCGCGGTTAAGGTCCCGGAAGTCGATACAAATCCTGACTTTCCCATCCTTCTTCATGATCGAGACAATGTTCGCCACCCATTGAGGATAAAGGACGACTCTAATAAACCTGGCTTTATGGAGCTTGTCGACCTCTTCTTTCATTTTCAAAGCCATCAGAGGGTGGAAACGCCTTAACCTTTATTTTACCGAGACGGACCCTGGTTTTAGAGTTAAGCGATGTTCGACCAAGGTGGAATCAAGACCCGACATATCCTCGTAGTTCCATGCAAACATGTCCTTGTACTATTTGAGAACTTCAATTAATGCCTCTTCTTCAGAGGGTGATAAATTATCACTCATGAGGATGATCCTAGGGTCTTCCTCAGTTCCCAAGTTTATCTCCTTGGTAGACTCCTCTACAGCGGCTGACGGTTCATGAAATCTTCTCATTCCACTAGCATATACGCCAGCCGCGTCCTCATATTCTTCATCCTCGTCTTCAATAGTGATTCTCCATCGGTGATTTCATAAACCTCATATCCTTCATCAATCACACAATTGTCCTCACATTCTATCTCCGATAGTTGGATGGGATTTTCTAGAAACTGAGGGATGGCAAGAAGGGCCTGACACCTGGTGGCTAAATCTAGAAGGAATCGACGAGGAATCTGCTTACCCTTGGTTTTACTTTTGTGTACTACCCTTGACCCATTATTCTTAGGTTGACTGAGCTGTCCCACGGACGAAGAAGAAGTTAAAGAAGATGCTGAAAAATGTACAGGGAAGGACCCCTCAGAGGAGGGGTAGAAAAGGTCGCTCATAGGACCTTGGATGAGTGGCCCGTAGGTCGAGACGCACTCGTGGGAGATGTAGGAGGTTTTTTCAACGAAGATGTGTTGTTGAGGAGTTTAAAAATTGACTTTTTTTTTCATTTTCATTTTTGATGACAAAGCAATGAAAAGAAATCGGAGGAGGGGGGAAAGTGATTATGGCTAAAGGGTTGGGAGGCTCGTAGGGCAGATCATGTTTGAAAACCTGGCGCGGGTTGAGAAGCCCACGTAGGTATGTAAGTAGAGAAGGGGACCTGGGTGTTGGTTTTAATGTGTCCCTGCTTTTGCAAGATGGGCTATGACGCCAACTATGAGCAAATAATGAGCCAAGTAATGAAATCAATCAACCTATGAACATGCGAATCATGAACCTAGGCAACCAACACAAGCTCTAGCATGGGCATGCTATCTCAATCAAGACTAAGCTAAGCAAATAAAAAAAAACACACGCCAGAGCGTGGAATAAGGAATAAAGGAAAACACACCGTATAGGTGGAACAAGCAAAGTAAAAAAGAGATATGATGAAAGAGAAAGCTAATGCCCAAACTAAGGAAATATGTGATCGCCACCAAGGTAGAAACAAGTAAAAGATCTGATAAATACCTTAGAATAGGAGGATGATGCACCCGCCCACGGGAGAGAGAACAACCAGGAAACTACAACTCCGTCATATGTAACGGTCGAAGGAAGATGCGCCACAGCAAGTGTGACGGTCTCACGATAGACCGCTACAAGACTCTAACGCACCTGTGCCAGACCGTCAGAGCTTCTGTAGAATAAGAAGTTGGGAATCTTTTGATCTCTAAGCTTTCCAGCCGGCCAGAGAGCTTGGGCCTCGTGATATGGACTCTGTAAACCTGCAAAAGAGAATGTAGAACACAAGAAAAACAACCCAGATTAGCCCTTAGACAAAGTAGTATCAATAAATCCAAGAAACTTAAGAACATGCAAAAGGAAAGGGAAATACCGGGGAGGTTAGTTTTTTAACCCCTCTGGGGCGTTTTAAAAGATGGGAGGATGTTTTGAATGAATGCAGCAAGTGCAAGAACGTGAGAGATGGAGGGGGACAATGCTATGATGTTTGAAAAGAGAGAAAAGACACTAAAAACACAACTTGACTGAACTAAACCCTTGGAAACAATACTCCCTGAACTTTAGAAGTAGATGGAAGTGGGAAGCAGCTCTCCTTGGTTGGTTCTAGCTCCAGGATGCGGCAGTACTTCGATGCGAACTCCAGATGTCTCCTCTTCAAGCCATGAAGTCAAGGGTTCTATTTATAGACCCTCAAAATCTAGGTTCGAATTAGGAGATAATCCAGCTAGAAAGTAAGACGTTTCTTAGCAAACACTTGAAGATAATACTCCCCAGAGTCCACAGAATCAAACGGAAGCTTCTTAGGATGAGTATCGAGAGAGAAACCCTCAAACCAAACTCTTAGTTCGATCACAGAATAGCAGAACAAAGGCCAGGCTTGTCAGGACTCTCTATTGGATGTAACGGCCGCACGATAGACCGCCACACTAATGTAACACGCCAGTCTTGGACCGTCACACAACCCTATCCACTATAAGATAAGATCAACGGGAGAAGTTCGCGAACGTAGGACTCTAGATGAATGTAACGGTCAAGGGTAGATGCGTCACAATGAATGTAACGGCTGCATGATAAACCGTCACACTCAACGGATAGACAAAAGATAAGCTTGAAATGAAGCCTTAAGCTTAAGGACTCTGGAAGGATGTAACGCACCATGGTAGATGCGTTAGAGGACTGTAACGCCCCATCAAAGGACCGTTAGAGATAATAGAGTGCTAATGAAATGAGAGCTTGCTAAGCTTCGTCCATCGGAAAGGGATAAGGAACCAGACCCAACTAAGGAGATATGACTCATGAAATAGACCTCAAATTGACCAAGAAGGCTCAATAAAGGTGAACAACTCGGAGCATCATATAGAATGAACAAGGAGATGACCCGACCTATCGGTCATAAAACGGGTGTCAACAGATGCCCCTCCTTAACGTCCTCTTTGCAGGGGAGCGAGCGGAGGTGAAGCGAAAGTGAAAAATGGAACATGGAGATGAAGCGAAGATGATGCGGAGTAGATTAAAAAGCGGGCGTTAAGGCAAACGACACTCGTTCTCAACCAACAAGCGATAGGAATTTTCCAGAAAGCTTCGAACTAATCACAAGGAAATGCAACCAAAGGACACATGTCTGGAGGAACTAACAACTAAGGAAAGGAAAACACGGCCAGCGGCCGGAGCAACGGAAAGGAAAGAGATGATTAACTAAACTCCAGACATGAATCTTCAGCTAACCAAATCAAGCGAGTAGATCGAAGGAAACCTTCCAATTCAGAGAGGAATGACTCTCCTTATTCGAGATCATTAAACACATAGTTATTCACCATTACTGAGACACCTGGACAGATGAAGGTTCATGAATGCTCAAAAGATGCGTATGATGCATGCTGGGCTAAAGAAAAAGAAATCATTTAAAACAAATGCAAAGAAAGATAGAATAACAAGATACTCGAGAATAGTATTGCTAGACCAGAGAACCCAGGGTCAGGACACCATCTGCAACCACGGCGTGCAAGACAGAACCATCGTCCCCAAACTTTTCCAACCTAATGGCCTATCCAACGATTAATCACGTGTACTTAGATCATCATCATTTTTATTTAAGGGGAACATCAGATCCCAGAACACATGAATGACCAGCCGGTTCTCGAGATAGTATATCATACATACATATAGTAATGCATTAAGGGATAAGGGATCGGGATACAATACCTAACTTACCTTCCTGGCGAGCGGATGATGCATGAACTTCAACAAAGAGGTTAGCCACCAATAATAATATAAACAAAGCATAGAATCAAGCATAACCAATAAGCATGAATTGCATAGACAAGACAATCATATAGGCATGAAATTTCTGATAAATAAAGCATCATCATTCATCAAACACTCTGAAGCATGTAACGGTCCAGTAAGGGTGCGTTAGAACTCCCTGACGGATCCACCTCGGACCGTCAGAGTCTGGCGGTTCACATCTTTCAAGACATCGTTTCAAATGACCTAATGGTCTACAAAGGACGTGTCAGAGTAGTGTGACGGTCTCACGATAGACCGTCACATTTCCTGAGCATTCAAAAAAACAAACCGAACGGTCACACACCCTCATTCATTCACAAACGCCAAAAAACACCAAAACCACAACCGAGCCCAAAACCCCACCGTCCATTCCCCGTCCGACGAACCATGGCCGGCGGCGAGCCGTCCCAGCCACCGAAGAAGAGGGAAAAAGGGAAGAAGAAGATGGCCATCCGGCGGTTTCGAGCACGGGTGGACCGAGAAGGAACCCCACCGACGGCGAGCCCTCCGACGAACGAACCAATGGAGGAAGTCCCTCCAATGACCGTGGAAGAAGCTGAGGAAGCCATGGGGAAGACCATTGGTGAGGAAGAAGCGACGGCGAGGGAGAAGAAGAAGAAAAGGAGCCAAGACCCCGAGGTAGGCCGATTTCCCTAAAATTCCAATTTTTAATTTTTTATGTGCATGCATGTGTGTTTGGAGGGTAGAAATGGGTCTGGGGACCCCTTAGGAATGATTGTAGGCCTCCATGGCCATTTCAGGAGCCAAGGAAAACAAAAGGGACAACGCCCTATTCTAGAGAACGTGACGGTCGTTGCAGCGACCGTCAGAGGCCTGACGCACCACCTCTGGTGCGTCAGAGGACTGTGACGCATCACCCTAGGGCCGTCAGAGAAACCAGAAGCAGAAATAATTTATTTTTGGGATTTTTCAGTTATTCAATTTAATTTTTCATCTTTTCTTTTGTTGTTCATATGAAATGCAATGCAATGAAATTATGATTAAGTGCATGACTTGTGCTGTGCAGGGAAAAAGAAGAACCAGGATCTCTTGACTTCAGATACGGGCAGTGTACCAGGCATTGCCCGAGTACTAGCGGGAGAGGTTGGCCGAGATGGGATTCACCAAGGTGCTAAGCATCGAGGTTGTTGGGTCCCACGATCAATGACACCCAAGAGGGGGGTGAATTGGGTGATTACAAATTTTAAGGAAACTCTTCCCTTTTTAACAAGTGTAATGAAACAACAATTAAAACATCAAATATGATGAACATGCAATTAAGATTACAACCTACACTAAGCCCCACACTAGACGACAAGACGAATGCTGCGTGGTGGAGTAAACTCCTTACAACAAGATTAAGGAAGTTGATTATGCCAATAAATAGATTCTCTCAATCTCACCATTCCCACACGATCATATAAGAGGATTCAACAATCAAACCAAGCCAACGCACAACGCAAACCACAATGCACAAGGACTTTAAGGTGGTTCGGGACCTCGACGGGCTCCCTACGTCCACCCCTCACCAAACTAGGTGAGGCTTCACTCGGGGATAAATCCCCAAACGGAGATGATGCTCCAACCACACACGCAGGACGACGCCTGCACACACACACGGGGACGAGCCCCAGTAAACACACACACACGGAGACGATGTCTCCAACACGATCCAACAGGCGGATCAACAAAACGCACACACGCTGCGACAAGTGCAGCAAACCTCACACACACGTAGATCTAGGAAGACCTACGCACGCACATGAATCAAATACGACACACACAAATAACCACGGATCTAACAACGATCCACACACACACAAGTATGCAGTTTATAGGAAATACAAATCTGAAACTTAAAACACAATAAGGCACAGTTGAGAAAAACTCCTGATTTGGCTCCCCTTTGAATGTATGTTGTTGATCTTGAATGTGGCTTCAATCTCCACTTGATCAGAGCTTTACTCCGGGCTTGCTTGGCTCTTCTTTTCCTTGAATAGCACTCTCTTTATCTCCCTTGAATCTTTCTTGACTCCCCTTAGATCGTTCTTGAAGGATGATGAAGGATTCTAGCACGAATGGATGTTGAAGCTTGATGTCCGATGCAGCTCTTCGATGTATATGATCTTGGGATTTTATTCAAGCTCCTTCCTTTGGATTTCAGCTTCAGAGCAAGGTGGAATAGGGCTTGAAGGCTGCAACTCTGAACCTGCACACACAAAATAGAACTCCCTTTAATCTAATTCTGATCTCACCTCTCTTCTTATATCTAATGCCACTAGGGTTTGATTAAATGATTAGAACAGTCAAAGACAGCTTGGGAACCAGATCCACAATTTGTGGAATGGTTTGTGGAATGTTTTGTGGTGATTGGACATGGATTGGAAGACTTTTGGTGCAAGGAAACGGAAGTCAAACAAGACGGCTGGAGGTCGAAACTGAAGGGGTCGACCCTCGTGAGAGGGTTTAAGACACAAAGGCAATGGGTCGACCCCAAGAGCAGCCATGCTGCTTTTGGACATTTGTCCACAGGGGTCGACCCATTGGGTCGACCCTCGAGGGGGTTTTCTAAGAACAGGGCATATGGGTCGACCCTTGGGGTCGACCCTTTCAGGTACCCGCTGCTGGAATGAGAAAAGACCCACAGGGGTCGACCCCAGGGGTCGACCCTCGCACTGGGGTTGAGAGGTTCGATTGAAATGAAGGAATGGATAGACTTTGAAGAGTGTATAGACTTTGAAGAATGAATGGAGTTTGAAGAGTGTATAGACTTTGAAGATTGAATGGAGTTTGAAGAGTGTATAGACTTTGAAGAATGTATGGAGTTTGAAGAGTGTATAGACTTGCTGGCTGTATAGACTTGCTGATGTATAGACTTACTGGCTGTATAGACTTGCTGATGTATAGACTTGCTGCTGAAGGATGTACAGACTTGCTGCTGAAGAATGTACAGACTTGCTGATGTATGGACTTGGTGGCTGTATAGACTTGTTAATGGATGTATAGACTTTGATATGCGAATGACAAACAATGCACCGATGCAATCAGTGAAATGCACAGACTTTATGTGTAGCAGCATAAGAGATGCACCGACTATATGAATGAACCAATGCAAGATATGAACAATGGTATGCACTGATGCATTGCTCATGCACACAACCTATTCGATGAAATGACTAATTGCTTAAACAGATACACAATGACATCATATGCAAGGACAGTGTGACTTATAGTAGTTGCTATCATCAAAACCATAACAGTAATCATGGTGCACACGTATTCAACATTCTCCCCCTTTTTGATGATGGCAACACTGTGAGTCATTATATGACAGAAATAGCCAAGAAGGCAAAGTTTATGACATATGTAACATGTGCAGCTCAAGATCCATGATAGTGAAGCATGTGAATACAGATATGTATGCATGGAGAAGTAAAGTGTATGAATGCTATGCATAAACCCTCATCATAAATGAAGGTTCTCTCCCAATCATGAATCCCCAATCATGAATCCAGCATGTTGTTCTCCCCCAATCATGAAACCAGCAAACATGAATCACATGAAATATTTCTCCCCCTTTGACATTATCAAAAAGCGGGGTAATGCCAATCATACTCCCTCATGAAGACGAAACAGAGGAGAGGCACATTGTAGCATGATAAATGTGCAAGGAACAGTAACCGACATTTGAAATTCTGATGAAGCAGGAGTAAGTTATAAATAAGTGGGTTCATGGAATGTATGGGAAACACCAATTGTTGGCTAGAGAGGATACCAAATGTTGATTACTTGGATGTGCCCAATTTTTCTCCCCATTTGCCAAGCTAACACAAGAATTTATTGAGCAAGTAAATAGCATGGGAAGTCCACTCAATTTTTGGTTTTCAGTATTTTTCAGATTTTTAATTTTTGATTTGTGGTTTGAAATGTATGAGATGCAACTTATGCAAGGGATGGCATGTAAGATGCATACACAAGTAAACAAATAGATATATATATATATATATACATGCAACACAGCTCCCCCGTACTTATTTAAGAGGGGATGGGTATAGGAAAGATGCAAGAGAGTCATGATAATCGGAATACACATGTGTAGCACATGGGAGATTTTTCAATCATATAGAAGATTAATGCAATTGCTAATGCAGTCAATTAACTTTCTGAATACATATTAAATCAAATTCTCAGATGTGTAAGTGAGTAACATGAAACATGATGGTTTCAATATGAATATTTTGATTTTCAGATCAACATAGGAAAATATTTTACAGACTGCACTTCAATTTTGAGAACAGCGTATTGGAGACTACGCTCTACCACAATTGAGTTTTCACCAACATTTTTTCATCTCAACCAGTATCACATGATAGTCAGAATTTTTCAAGAGTGATCAGGTTCAAAATGATTCCTTTTTACGCGAGTAGACGCATGGAGCTCATGCCAGAATCTCCGGTTACTTAGAATACTGAACCATCTCACCTCATTTTGAACAGAGGTACTAGTCCACACTTTTTAGATCTGAATCATATCACGTCTCAGGTGACATGTGCCCAGTTTACTTAGTGAGACCAAGCATTACTCTGCCGTTCATTTTTATTTCAGATTTTTCAACAAAGATAGGTAGGCAGCTTTTTCCTCAACTGTCTCTTCAACATACATGCAACAAGTTTAACGTCTCAAGAGTGTTGAAAAGAAATTCATATATCCTTATCTTTAACACTCGTTTTCATATTTTGTGCATGAAATGTGCGAATTTGATTCAGCATGTATACCGAAAATATCATGAATACATAACAATACAACTCCCCCTAAATAGATGCACTTTTACTCCCCCCAAAGTGTACAACATGAAGCACACCGATAATGACTTCAAATGCAACATTATTTATCAAGAAAGCATAAGGTCATAGAAATTTTAAGGATGGTGGTGAATAGCATATACTAACACACAAGCACACATTGGGAGTTTATGCAAATGCACTATGACATGCATGCGAGCAATATGATGTCAATTTGATACCAATTGAATGGATGCCAAAAGAATGAACTAAGTGCGACTAATGTATGAGTTCTAATGCAATGCAGAAATTAACATGGGTGCAAAGTGTGTGTTTTTGGTTTTTCATTTGAGTGAACTAAATGCACCTAATGCATTGGATTCCGATGTATGCAACCTATAGCTGTATGAGAATGAAAGACAGGATGCAAAAATAAGATGAGAGCTTTGATTTCCAAGCCAGTGTGACAGAAATCTTATTGAGTTCATCCTCATTCAATCCATGAATCAGCAAACATTGTTTATGACAAGACCTTTATGAATAAGGGTGCATAAATGATCAAAAGTATGCAATGCAACCCAAATTTCAGAATTTTTCAAAAATAGATTTTCAAAGGTCTTTCACAAGTTTTGAAATGAGAGTTCATCCAAAAGTCAAATGTATGGATCATTTAATTACAAACATATTTTCAATTCACATAACTCATCTCAGGGATTCATTCAACAATTAATCAATCATAAGCCAATCAAGATCTGGTACGAGGCGGAGATTTTAGTCCAAAGACCCAACTCAACGCATAGGGAATGCTTCCAAGTGGATACAATCCACTCTTTCACAAACGTCATTTGATATACCAGACATGCAATTCAATTCAAGTGTCATTCAGTAACCAACCACTTCATGCACATCTCTCAGAGTTTTCATTTTGTTAAATCAATTGAGTATATTCATCACATCAAACTAGATTCAAGCAATTTGTCACAGCATGCTAGTAAATGACAACTCAAGTTTTTAGAATCAACACTTGTCATCTAAAGATATCACCAAGTGACAAAAGGCCATTGTATGAGTTGATAAGGATGAATTACCTTGTTTCAGGAGACAAGAATGGAAGCCTTCAAACATTCAGATCACCAACATCACGAAGGTTGATATTTCAGATTTTACTTTCTTACCTTTATCTTGAAAATCTTTTTCTTCTAAGTCTTTCACCTATTGAACCCATCCTTCATTAACAGAGATGCGCACTTTTCATACCATATCTTGGTTACTATCAAGATCACTTCCTATCTCCCGGTGGTGAATTGAGGAAATTTTTATCATTTTCATCCTTGCAAGGTATTCCTCATTTGATTCAAACTTGATCACGGCCAGCCCATCAGCATTTGGATTTTGGGAGTGTAATCTGCATCCAAGAACAACAAGAATTGATTTGTCAATTTTGATTCAAATTTATTAACATTGGCATCACAAATTATTTTAACAACCAAAATCCTCTAGATAGCTCAAGATGCAGTGCATGACACATGTGTGAACCTAAGCATTGAACTCATGTGGTGAATGTGGTTGCTCCCCCTTAGTGTGTGCAAGAATTTAAGATGTTCAGTAACTGATGAGGACATCTCACGACACTCCCTTTGGCTCGGGTCGCCTGCACACTCTTGATGTGGATTGACTATGATCTACACTTGTTATCTTCATTTCCTAAGTTTCATCTTATGTATTTTCCCTTTTATTGAGTCTTATCTTATGTACTTTCTTTTATTGAGTCATGTTGTTCTAGTCTATTTCTCTTATTTTGTTTAATTGGGCCTTAGTACCTTAGTTTGGGCCTAATGGATTGAGTCTAGGACTTGTTGGGTCTTTTGTCTTAATGTCAGGGTCATTTTGGTCATGTAAAGAGTGGTTGCCTATAAATAGGCCCCATCTCTCTCCATGTAATCACTTTTGATGAATATTGAAGAAAGCATTCCAAATCCCTCTATATCTCTCATTATCTATCTCTCTCTCTCTCTCCCTCTCCTTCTCTCTCCCACAAGGGGGCTGCGCCCCATTCTCTCTCTCCCCTCTCCCACCTACCTCTTAACTCCCCTCCCCTCATTCAATCCCCTTCCCAACCACCCACCACCCCATTAACTCCCCCTTATTCCCAAGAAAGCCTCCACCAATCTCTACTCCACCCTCCAACCACCACCTACCCCATTCCCTTCCCCAAGCACCTTTTCCACCCCCCCAAGGCTGAAGGGGCCCTTCCCTAGGCCAAATTCAAACTTCCCTCCATTAGGGCTGTGCCCCCTTACCTCCCCCATCACCCTAGGTCGCCCTCCCCTTCCCCTACCCAAGCCACATTCGCCCCCCTCTCCCCTTGCTCTCCCATTGCACACCTAGAAGCTCCACCTTCCCCTCCACTCATCTCACTGCCTCTCCAACCCATTTCACCCTCCCACCTTCATCTCCATAGCCTTCACAACCCCTAAACACCTCCCATCTCCTTCCCACAGCCAATATTCAACCCTTCCACCCCATACCCTCTTGGCCACCCCCTCCCCCACACCCTCTTCTTCACCATATTCTATATCTATTGCAGGCAGCAGAGTTGCAGTGATTTGCAGAAGCAGCCACGACCTCCCCTCAAGGATTCAAGTGGCAAGGATTGCATTGCTGGAATCGTCTACGAGTCAGCTTTCCAATGGTGGTGGTCTCGCCGGCTTTCGAGGTCAGAGCTGTTCGGA
Organism: Amorphophallus konjac; assembly: GCA_022559845.1. Lineage (NCBI taxonomy): Eukaryota > Viridiplantae > Streptophyta > Magnoliopsida > Alismatales > Araceae > Amorphophallus > Amorphophallus konjac. Next base: position 32,768,848 of record CM040123.1, on the reverse strand, counting down.
GGAGCAGATCTTGTCCGACTGCGCTTGCTGTCCCTGTCTGAAGACCTAAAGCTGAAAGCTGAAGCCACCACGACCAGATCGGGATAGGTTTGGGCGCCATTTTCGGAGGGCAGGAACTACGTCCAGTTAGCTTTCATCTCCAAGAAGAAGGACCTCAATCGGCCACCGGAGCTCCCAGTTACGATTTTCTTCACCGGAGTGTGCAGTCTTCCCCCTGTGGGTCCAGGTTTGACCTATCCCCACTTATCCGGCCACCATTCTCTTCTTCAACCTCCGATCGGGGACCCGTCAACTCCTGCTCGAAGCTACTCTGACCACGATCGCGTCACCGCTAGTTTCGTCTCAATTGGAGTTCAGGAGAATCTGCAGCGCCTTCTGCAACATACTGCACCAGTTCTGCACCAGCTAGAGATAGAACGTTGCTGTCTTGTTCCAGTCGCCGGCCCGATCAGCCCCGAGTTCCAGAGCCTTCCCCAAATTTCAGACATCATCCTTGGTCCGTTGGGAAACTTTTGGCATAAGTTTGATCAAGATCTGAGTTCCGTGGAGTCTGTGGTGGCGTCATCACCGACACCCTGTCCAGAGAATCTGAAGATTGGCAGAACCGGTGGAGCTTGGAAGTCGGGCTTTTCTTTCATAATTCCCCCACCCCGCTTGGCCGGCTGAAGGCCCCTCCCTGCGTGGAGGTAGTTTTGATTGTAATAAGTTTAATCCCCACCCCAAGATCACCCCTCCTGCGAGAGGCATAGTGCTGTACTTCTTTAATTTTCAGGTCAAGCGACACCGCCGCAGCGATCGGGTGTATACCCTCGCTTCCCGGCGCGCCCTCGTCTCCGAGCGGGATCAGTGTTTTCACACCGATCAGGTGAGCACCTGATACCATCCTTGATTGACGCTATTCTGCAAATTTAGTATTGCTTTGTATGCCCGTCGGACGGTGAGAAGAGAGCCCGATCTTGTTTGCTACTTTGAAGGTGTCCACCGCGGACCGGGAGTGAGTGCCACCCAAACCCCGCCCTGCGGGCCAGCCACCCACGAAGTTGGGAATCCCAGGCCCTTTGGGGGTCAGCCTAAGCCAACTAAGTCACTTAGAATCATTGGGTCTCACCTCGGACCCTCACCATCATCCCCCGGCCCCACTGGGTGATCGCGTGTGCCGTGTGAGTGAGCCGCTATCGTGAGAATCATTGGAGTGCTTGTATGCTTACGGGTCTAGGTCCTAGGGTCATCAACTCATACTTAGTCAACCTTGGGCTGTGCCACATCAAGTGGTATCAGAGTGGTCATAGGCTTGTCCTTACAAGTCTAGTCTTGGGTCACACTAAGTCAGTCATAGGTGCATCCGCACACCCTTGCATAGCCCACCCAACTTTGTATGACCACTCGTAGTGGAGCTCATTATCAAGTCAATCCATCCTCTTCCAATACCACTATAAATCCCAACCCCCAAGGGATGCCTACCACTAACTCACATGACCTCCCTGACCATGTTAGTTATCTCATAAGGACCTTGACCTATGCCAATGAGCGGCTTGATAACCTATCGGGTCGACTCGACCAAATAGGAGAAAATGGGCCCTCCCCAAGGGCGGATGATAGTAGGGCTCCTCCCCCACCCCCCATCTTTGATGGAACTCATCCTATTGACTATTTAGATTGGGAAGTCTCAATGGACCATTACTTCACTTGGTACCCCATGTCCGAGGATGAGAAAGTCTGATTTGCCAAAATGTAACTTACCAAACGGGCAGAAACTCATTGGTTGCAAATTGTCGGGTTAAGGATACTTAGAAGAGAAGATCCCATCACCACTTGGGAAAACATGAAGGAACACCTTAGGGCTAGATATGTGTCCCCTTCCTATTCAGATCACCAAAGCTCAAGGAACCCTTCAATTCCTTCATTCCCACCCGGCCAACCCAAGACCCCGATCACTCAATTCTCACCACTTCCCTCCTCTCCCACCACTGCCCCTCCTTCACCCCCTAAAAAGGACACACCTCCCAAAACCAATCAAACCAAGCCTCCACACCCACCCCACCTTCCTCTTCTAACCCCAATCTTATCCCAACCTAGGCCACCACTACTTCCAACCCCACTCCAACTCCGACCTCGTTCACCACCCCGGATGCACCATGCCCTGATCATCATCACCCCACCCACAACGTACCTACCCACCTCCTTGGTAGAAGAACCCATAATCCTAACACCCGACCCCATAGTGGTGAACACCGCGGATCCAACCCCCACTTTGAAAGAAACACATGCCCAAGATGAGGACAAAGCTTTGCACTCTATGCCCTCTCCTCTAGTAGGGAGTGAACTCATCATAAGTGGGTCCTTGGCTAGATGGTTAAAAGAGAGCCCAGCTCACCCGATCATGGCCTACCCTTCCTTGGAGCGACACCTCCCCATAGTGTCCTTCAACTCCTATCGCACCACCATCCAATCATCTTATCAAGTGGAGACACTAGGAGACCTTCTCAAGGGCTTAGCTTGGCAATTTGAGTTGACCGGCTTGTTGACCCCCATGGCCCACCAATCTAGGAGCCTTGACCTCCTACACCTTTGTGTCGGGTCTATCATCTCGGTTTGCACCATTGGTTACTACACTAGCGACCTCCTCCTATTCCTCCCTACACCCGATGAGCCCGACCTTCTCCTCAATTTGGAGTTTATTATATCGGGTAGAAAGCCAAAACCTCCCTTCATAGCCGATCCACCCACTAAGAACTTTGGCCCAATCATTTCATTAGAGGAGGATGATCCAACACCATATTGTGAGGACCTTGAGGATGTTGAGATGAACTTAGAGCCCCTTTCCCCCGGGTACACTTATGTTGATCCTTTTGACCCCTCCCAATGGGAACCCGGGAACCCATGTGATCCACCCACATCACTTATCACCCACTCCTTCCTACCCTCACCCACCATGTTGGGCTAAGCCCACCTCTCCCAAGTCCCGGGCGGCACAAGGGTAGCTATGACCAAGGAAGATCTACACCTAAGGAACAAGGAGGTGCCTCTCCCCATGATGTCCACCTTCCTTGACCCCTTCGACCCTTTTGAATGGAAACTCCAATGCCAAACCATACCCCAACACATCAAAGTCATTTTCGGGTTAGGAAAACATGTGACTTGGCACCTCGAATCACTTGGCATGATTCATAAGTCAGGTACATTCATTCATATCACCCACATGTTAAGTCGGAAACATGAGTGGTCCATATTTGGATGTAATGGTACACCTCCATTCATCATGAGTCTTAGGCATGAAAGGAGCATACATAGATGTCTGGGTCCCCCGACATTTGTCACACCCATGCATAAAAGGTTTATCTATGGATGTCCCGGCCCTCCTAAGTCTGTCACAGTCTTCATTGCATCAAAATATGATTGGTCTACATTTGGCTACCCCGGTCCACCTTTGTACACCAAACTTTTCACACCAACACCGCATAGTAGTACATGGCATACACATTCACGCAAGCGTATAGGAAAGAGCAATGAGGCTTACAAAAGGTAGGCAGATGCTCGACGACGCCACTGCGAGTTCCCAAGTGGGAGACTCGGTGATGGTGAGGTTGGAGCGGCTCCTTCCGGGGCCTACCTCCAAGTTGAGGGCACGAGGTTCGGGACCCTTTCAAGTTCTAAGATGATTTGACAGTAATGCTTATGAGCTAGACCTACCTGAGGGTTTTGGGGTACACCCTACCTTCAATGTGGCGGACCTGGTACCCTACAAGGGCCCCGCGGTGGAACCCAGTGAGGAGCTCGAGCCTTTACCCCCCCTTGAGAGAGACACACCCGGTGAGACTCCACTTCATAGCTTGAGAGACCGACAAGAGCAGGTAGAGGTAATACTGGATGAGCAGAGTATCATTACTAGGCACAAGGTGTATCAGCGCTACCTGGTTAGGTGGAAGAATCGCTCCCCGATAGAGGATATTTGGGTGAGTCGGGAGGACCTTCTGCGTTTGGACCCCGATATTCTGGAGCGTTACTACAGCCAGGCAGACCCATACTCGACGGGGTCGAGTTCTCCCCACCCCGGGAGATTTGATGAGGACATCTCACGACACTCCCTTTGGCTCGGGTCGCCTGCACACTCTTGATGTGGATTGACTATGATCTACACTTGTTATCTTCATTTCCTAAGTTTCATCTTATGTATTTTCCCTTTTATTGAGTCTTATCTTATGTACTTTCTTTTATTGAGTCATGTTGTTCTAGTCTATTTCTCTTATTTTGTTTAATTGGGCCTTAGTACCTTAGTTTGGGCCTAATGGATTGAGTCTAGGACTTATTGGGTCTTTTGTCTTAATGTCAGGGTCATTTTGGTCATGTAAAGAGTGGTTGCCTATAAATAGGCCCCATCTCTCTCCATGTAATCACTTTTGATGAATATTGAAGAAAGCATTCCAAATCCCTCTATATCTCTCATTATCTATCTCTCTCTCTCTCCCTCTCCTTCTCTCTCCCACAAGGGGGCCACGCCCCATTCTCTCTCTCCCCTCTCCCACCTACCTCTTAACTCCCCTCCCCTCATTCAATCCCCTTCCCAACCACCCACCACCCCATTAACTCCCCCTTATTCCCAAGAAAGCCTCCACCAATCTCTACTTCACCCTCCAACCACCACCTACCCCATTCCCTTCCCCATGCACCTTTTCCAAGGGGCCCTTCCCTAGGCCAAATTCAAACTTCCCTCCATTAGGGCTGTGCCCCCTCACCTCCCCCATCACCCTAGGTCGCCCTCCCCTTCCCCTACCCAAGCCACATTCGCCCCCCTCTCCCCTTGCTCTCCCATTGCACACCTAGAAGCTCCACCTTCCCCTCCACTCATCTCACTGCCTCTCCAGCCCATTTCACCCTCCCACCTTCATCTCCATAGCCTTCACAACCCCTAAACACCTCCCATCTCCTTCCCACAGCCAATATTCAACCCTTCCACCCCATACCCTCTTGGCCACCCCCTCCCCCACACCCTCTTCTTCACCATATTCTATATCTGTTGCAGGCAGTAGAGTTGCAGTGATTTGCAGAAGCAGCCACGACCTCCCTTCAAGGATTCAAGTGGCAAGGATTACATTGCTTTCCAATGGTGGTGGTCTTGCCGGCTTCCGAGGTCGGAGCTGTTCGGAGGAGCAGATCTTGTCTGACTGCGCTTGCTGTCCCTGTCTGAAGACCTAAAGCTGAAAGCTGAAGCCACCACGAGCAGATCGGGACAGGTTTGGGCGCCATTTTCAGAGGGCAGGAACTACGTCCAGTTATCTTTCATCTCCAAGAAGAAGGACCTCAATCGGCCACCGGAGCTCCCAGTTACGATTTTCTTTGCCGGAGTGTGCAGTCTGCCCCCTGTGGGTCTAGGTTTGACCTGTCCCCACTTATCCGGCCACCATTCTCTTCTCCGACTTCCGATCGAGGCCCCGTCAACTCCTGCTCGAAGCTACTCCGACCATGATCGCGTCACCGCTAGTTTCGTCTCAATTGGAGTTCGGGAGAATTCGAAGCGCCTTCTGTAACAGACTGCACCAGTTCTGCACCAGCTAGAGACAAAACGTTGCTGTCCTGTTCCAGTCGCCGGCCCGATCAACCCCGAGTTCCAGAGCCTTCCCAAAAATTCAGACATCATCCTTGGTCCGTTGGGAAACTTTTGGCACAAGTTTGATCAAGATCTGAGTTCCGTGGAGTCTGTGGTGGCATCATCACCGACACACTGTCCAGAGAATCTGAAGATTGGCAGAACCGGTGGAGCTTGGAAGTCGGGCTTTTCTTTCATAATTCCCCCACCCTGCTTGGCCGGCTGAAGGCCCCTCCCTGCGTGGAGGTAGTTTTGATTGTAATAAGTTTAATCCCCACCCCAAGATCACCCCTCCTGCGAGAGGCGTAGTGCTGTACTTCTTTAATTTTCAGGTCAAGCGACACCGCCGCAGCGATCGGGTGTATACCCTCGCTTCCCGGCGCGCCCTCGTCTCCGAGCGGGATCGGTGTTTTCACACCGATCAGGTGAGAACCTGATACCATCCTTGATTGCCGCTATTCTGCAAATTTAGTATTACTTTGTATGCCCGTCGGACGGTGAGAAGAGAGCCCGATCTTGTTTGCTACTTTGAAGGTGTCCACCGCGGACCGGGAGTGAGTGCCACCCAAACCCCACCCTGCGGGCCAGCCGCCCACGAAGTTGGGAATCCCAGGCCCTTTGTGGGTCAGCCTAAGCCAACTAAGTCACTTAGAATCATTGGGTCTCACCTCGGACCCTCACCATCATCCCCCGTCCCCACCGGGTGATCGCGTGTGCCGTGTGAGTGAGCCGCTATCGTGAGAATCATTGGAGTGCTTGTATGCTTTCGGGTCTAGGTCCTAGGGTCATCAACTCATACTTAGTCAACCTTGGGCTGTGCCACATCAGTAACAATCCAATGCCATAAGCAGCCTTTTGAGTAAATGACTCATAGTACTAGGCGGAGAACTTAGATCCAAAGATCACCTCACGCGTAGTGATAGTTTTCAGGCAGGCTTGACCTGCCCTTCCACATGTCATCATTTGATATACTATGTAGTCATGGATGATGAAGGTAGGAGGATTGCTATGCATCATGACATGAATTCAGAATGTTCAACTTATGCAAAAGAGTGCGTGAAAGTGTATGCAAACTCAAAATATGTAGTGAAATCTTGATCTGAAGAATCTTCAAACTCTCCTACAACAAGATGCTATATGACAAGTGATATGCGCACAAATATGTAAACAACTATTAATGAAATGCATGTGCAGACATATGCAAGATTACATGACTATATGACCGAGAGTAAGTCAAAACATGGCAGAGTCACTACAGAAAGTAGGAGGGATATCACCTGATCTTCAAATTCAATTTTTGATTTTTTTTGAAACCTGATTTATCTCTCTTGTGTGCCTTACCTTCTTGATAAGAATAGATTTCATACTTTACATTCTCAAGACACACCTGCAAAACAAATTTCTCATTTGGCATTCTTAGGTACCCAAACCATCTTGGGTCCTTGTTGGTTAGTAACATCTTTGGCACGTGGCTTCCACTTCTTAACAACATTCCAATCATCAATTTTCTTCACAAGAAAATAATCATACTCAACATTTCCAGATTTGCCAAAGTGATGTGAGGAAACATGTGGCATTACAGTTTTCTTTCTCATTGGCTCTACTGGTTTGTGTATGTCAGCATGACGTGTTGAGTGAAAACTCATTTTCTTCATGTGTAACCAGCATTGTGACTTTGTGTGACCTTTTCTACCACAATGATTACAATGTATGGAAGGTTTTATGGTGAATGCTTTCTTTGCATTTTTCAAACTAGCCTGATTTCTACATGCTCTCAAATCATCATTCTTCATAATGAAACAATCATGCATCATATGTCCAAGTTTTCCACAGTAAAGACATGAGACATTTCTTTTCTTAGATGCATGGAAGTTCACATGAGTATTTCTAGCATGCACATTCTGGACATCCACACTCTTTTTCAGATTTGATTGAGTTCTTGACATGGTGTGTTCATGGGAGTGAGATGTGGAGGTGCTGGGTGCACAAGCGGTATGAACACAAGAAGTGTGTAGCTTGCTCTCAAATTTCTTTTTGTTCACTAGATTAAAACCCAGCCCTTCTCTTTGAAAGTTCACACTCATGCCCAGCAATTTATCCAGGTTTTCTTGGCCATTCACAAATTTAGACAATGAAGCATTCAAGTCAGAAATTTCTTTTTCAAGAGATGAAATGTGTAATTCAGAATTGGCAAGTTATTCTTCACAAGTGGAAAGACTGACATTTAACAGGGCATTGGTTTTCCTAAGACATTCAACTTCTTGCCTTATTTCATTCACATCTTCACACTCTTCCAAAGCCACATATTTCCCTTTTTCTAAAAATAACAATCTTTCAGACATGGCATTATTCAACTGTTTCAATTCTTCATTTTCTTTTTCAAGTCTCTTATCATGAGCAAATTCAATTTGGCCAATGTCCATAAGACTCATTCTCTCTTTCAGCTCTTTATTTTCATTTCTCAAGGAAGAGATTTGATCTTTGTGAATTTCAATGTCAAACATGTAACCATCAATCAATTCCTTAAGGTGTGAACATTCTTTGCATGGGGAATCACTTTTATTTTGACTAGCATTCTTTTTCAATTTTTTTTTTCTAATTTTAACTTCTTGTATTTTTCAGCAAGCTCATCATATGCATTCAACATTTCTTCATAGCCAAATTCATCTTCACAATCGGAGTCAGAATTTACCCTTGAGCTTGATTCACTTGGCTGACCACTCCCTTGTTCACTCGTGCCCGCTACAAGACATCTGTCTTTAAGCTCCTCCTCAATGTCTGCCAATCCATCTAGGATTTCCTTCGCGGATCTACAATGGGAGACAAAGGTAAAACAGTTAGAATCAACTACAGCAATAAGCAACTTCAAAACCAAGCAATTTTGATCATGTTTGTGCTTTTGATTTTCAGTCCAGACATTTTTGTCTTTAGGCAATTCATGAGGACCATGTGAAATAAACTTCCATAGCTTAGGTTCATATGGATTGACTAGACTAAACATTCTACCTAACCACAAATCAAAATTACAGCCATCAAACATGGGTGGTGAGTTCAAGGTGTACATCATGGTGGTCATTGATCCGGATCACTCTAGATCGTTAGATCTATGAAATTAGAGCCTTAGCTCTGATACCAATTGTTGGGTCCCACGATCAATGACACCCAAGAGGGGGGTGAATTGGGTGATTACAAATTTTAAGGAAACTCTTCCCTTTTTAACAAGTGTAATGAAACAACAATTAAAACATCAAATATGATGAACATGCAAGTAAGATTACAACCTACACTAACCCCCACACTAGACGACAAGACGAATGCTGCGTGGTGGAGTAAACTCCTTACAACAAGATTAAAGAAGTTGATTATGCCAATAAACAGATTCTCTCAATCTCACCGTTCCCATACGATCATATAAGAGGATTCAACAATCAAACCAAGCCAACGCATAAAGCAAACCACAATGCACAAGGATTTTAAGGTGATTCGGGACCTCGACGGGCTCCCTACGTCCACCCCTCACCAAACTAAGTGAGGCTTCACTCGGGGATAAATCCCCAAACGGAGACGACGCTCCAATCACACACGCAGGACGACGCCTGCACACACACAGAGGGACGAGCCCCAGTAAACACACACACACACGGAGACGATGTTTCCAACACGATCCAACAGGCGGATCAACAAAACGCACACACGCTGCGACAAGTGCAGCAAACCTCACACGCACGTAGATCTAGGAATACCTACGCACGCACATGAATCAAATACGACACACATAAATAACCACGGATCTAACAACGATCCACACACACACAAGTATGCAGTTTATAGGAAATACAAATCTGAAACTTAAAACACAATAAGGCACAGTTGAGAAAAACTCCTGATTTGGCTCCCCTTTGAATGTATGCTGTTGATCTTGAATGTGGCTTCAATCTCCACTTGATCAGAGCTTTACTCTGGGCTTGCTTGGCTCTTCTTTTCCTTGAATAGCACTCTCTTTATCTCCCTTGAATCTTTCTTGACTCCCCTTAGATCGTTCTTCAAGGATGATGAAGGATTCTAGCACGAATGGATGTTGAAGCTTGATGTCCGATGCAGCTCTTCGATGTAAATGATCTTGGGCATTTATTCAAGCTCCTTCCTTTGGATTTCAGCTTCAGAGCAAGGTGGAATAGGGCTTGAAGGCTGCAACTCCGAACCTGCACACACAAAATAGAACTCCCTTTAATCTAATTCGGATCTCACCTCTCTTCTTATATCTAATGCCACTAGGGTTTGATTAAATGATTAGAACAGTCAAAGACAGCTTGGGAACTAGATCCACAATTTGTGGAATGGTTTGTGGAATGTTTTGTGGTGATTCAACATGGATTGGAAGACTTTCAGTGCAAGGAAACAGAAGTCAAACAAGACGGCTGGAGGTCGGAACTGAAGGGGTCGACCCTTGGGGTCGACCCTCGTGAGAGGGTTTAAGACACAAAGGCAATGGGTCGACCCTCGAGAGCAGCCGTGCTGCTTTTGGACATTTGTCCACAGGGGTCGACCCATTGGGTAGACCCTCGAGGGGGTTTTCTAAGAACAGGGCATATGGGTCGACCCTTGGGGTCGACCCTTTTAGGTACCCGCTGCTGGAATGAGAAAAGACCCACAGGGGTCGACCCTCGCACTGGGGTTGAGAGGTCCGATTGAAATGAAGAAATTGATAGACTTTGAAGAGTGTATAGACTTTGAAGAATGTATGGAGTTTGAAGAGTGTATAGACTTTGAAGAATGAATGGAGTTTGAAGAGTGTATAGACTTTGAAGAATGAATGGAGTTTGAAGAGTGTATAGACTTTGAAGAATGAATGGAGTTTGAAGAGTGTATAGACTTTGAAGAATGTATGGAGTTTGAAGAGTGTATAGACTTGCTGGCTATATAGACTTGCTGATGTATAGACTTGCTGGCTGTATAGACTTGTTGATGTATAGACTTGTTGCTGAAGGATGTACAGACTTGCTGCTGAAGAATGTACAGACTTACTGATGTATGGACTTGCTGGCTGTATAGACTTGTTAATGGATGTATAGACTTTGACATGCGAATGACAAACAATGCACCGATGCAATTAGTGAAATGCACAGACTTTATGTGTAGCAGCATAAGAGATGCACCGACTATATGAATGAACCAATGCAAGATATGAACAGTGGTATGCACTGATGCATTGCTCATGCACACAACCTGTTCGATGAAATGACTAACTGCTTAAACAGATACATAATGACATCATATGCAAGCACAGTGTGACTTATAGTAGTTGCTATCATCAAAACCATAACAGTAATCATGGTGCATTCAACAGAGGTGACCAGGACAGATACCCCGCTCTTGTACGCACTGCCCAAGAGGTGGGACCCGATTAGCCGGGCGTTCATCTTCCCATGGGGCCACATGATCCCCACTTTAGAAGACATGGCGAGGATCACTGGATTGCGAGTCGACGGAGCAGGAGTGAGCGGGTGGACATTTGGAGATTACCGGAAGATGGCTCAAGAGCTACTGGGCTTAGATCTGATCAGGCCAGGGCACACATCATCCCAGCTCTCGAGGTCGAGACTACAGGACAGCTTGGGACTTAGGGGAGCGGCTATAGCAGTCGGCGAGCTCCCCGAGCAGCATATAGACCGAGTGATAGAGCAGGTATGCCCGCGAGTGGCGGCAGAGGCATGACAGAAGGGAGATCGAGTCCTGAGATGATTTCTGATGCTGTTGTTTGGAAAGCTGCTTTTTCCGACCCGAGCCGACGTGATCAGCTGCAGGCTACTGCCACTGCTAGAGGATTTGGGCAGAGTGGGGAAGTATGCATGGGGAGCGGCAGCGCTTGCCTTCCTCTTCGAGTCGCTCAGCACCACAGACCGACGGACGATGCTGGGCGGCTTCTCGCCTTTCCTACAGGTAAATGTTGAACTCTAGATGCTTTCTATATGATTATGATTCTGTAAATGCAAATGATGCAATTTACTGACACTCGACTTTAAATGCAGATCTGGAGCTTCGTGTACCTCCCGGGGATTGGGCGAGGTAGTCAGCTACATCCCGAGCGGATCCCCATCGCGAGGCGGTGGGTGGTAGCTAGGGACACGGGATCGATCAATAGGCTGACCCGGGCCATCCAAGATGATCTTGACTCATTCCCACACACAGCGGTAAGCTTCAAACTTAAGCTTTTTATATGCTCTTAAATGCTGCAAAAAAGCTTTCTAAATGCTCATGAATGCTTCTGAATGGATTAACACGACCTTTTCAGGTGATATGGACCCCATACCGGGATGAGGGATACGAGGGACAGCCTTGGGTGAAGGCGTCCCTGGCATACAGCGGGCGAGACATATGGCTTCACTGCATCAACGTGATCGAGCCCCTGCACTACCGGTTGATCCTAAGGACTCGGGGACTTCATCAGCCAGAGGTGACGTTCCCTCGTAGAAATGATGAGCGCCCGGGCAAATCTTCAAAGGGCATTAGCGGAGACGTCGATTGGTGCGCCCGGAAGGCCAAATATGTGCATGATTGGAACAAAAGAGGCCGGGTGGTGAAAGACCGAGTGGACATCGACGAGACCTACCTCAAGGCTTACTCCCACCGGTATGGCGACCAGGTGTTCAGAGGCACTCAACGGTCGATATGAACTTCAAAACTCAAAACTCTGTCTATTTAAATTAATGCTTCTATATGCACTGACATATGCTTTCTAAATGCAGCTAGACCCACAGGGAAGAATATCCGAGCTCGAGGAACTCCTTCATGCCACCATCCAGCAGCGGGACGAGTACCGGGCTGCCTTAGAGCTTTTGGTGAGTTTCTACACTTAAGACTTAAATGCTTATGATGCAAATGGCTAACTTTGACTTCTAAATGCAGCGGGCCGAGGGAGCCCAGAGGACCGGACCAGATGCACCGTCCTCCTCTTCACAGCCTGCCAGGGGACGGGTTGAGCGAGATGCAGAGTTTACTCGAGCGGTAGCTCGGGCCGAGGAGGCGGAGGCCACCCTCGCGGAGCGGGTAAGAATTTAAAATGCTCCTTTAGACTTAAAATGCTTATGCTTATGCAAACACCAAATGCTTAATGGACTGACAATGCAAAATGCAAAATGCAGGTGAGAGAGCTGACTGCAGCGGTAGCCGAGGCTGCCCATCTCCGGGCAGAGGTTGCCAGACTGAGCGCAGGAGAGACCTGCCGGCGTGCGGATGATGAGGAGGTGGAGCGACTTAGAGCTGACGTTGCGCGTTTGAGGGGCGAGCGAGATCAGTTCCGAGTGCAGACCATTGAGATGAAGGGCGTGATTGCGGGTATGAAAGAGGCCCTTCGACTTTTAGGGAAGAAGTCGGGGACTAGCAGTAGGAGCCAGAGCGTTGTACCCAGTAGTGGATTCCGAGACTACTTCACCGACTCCTCTGGCCATCGGAGTAACGAGGAGGCAGACCGGAGATGACATCGGGGGGAGGAGAGCAGCGTCCAGGAGTCACCAGCAAAGCGGCATGAGGGCACTGGTGATAGTGACGGCCCGGGAGATAGACCGGCCGAGTGACTTGTATTTTCTTTCTTCTTTGACACCCATACTTGTACCTGGCTTATGTGAATGAAATGGAATGAAATGAAAACGCCCTTTTTTGTGTTTTATTTTTTTTGTTTTTTTTATGTGAATGAATGAATGGATGAATGCGAGTATGAATGTGAAAACACATGTGTGGGTGGAAGTGTGAATGAAAGTGTGAATGAATGGATGGAGTGAATGGATATGAACACGGGATAAAGTGTAAGACTGGCAGGCGAGACCAAAGGACAATGGAAAGAACAGAAACCCATAGCAGAAGACGTGACGGTCTAGTGGTGGGGCGTCACATCAATGTAACGCATTAAGATCAGGCCGTCAGAGACGACAGAGGGTGGACTGAAAATTGTATAGCAAGAAATGTGACGGTCCACTGATGGAGCGTCAGAATCAGGTGACGGTTATAGACTAGACCGTCAGACATGACAGAACGATATTGGGCTAAAAATGTATAGCAGGAAATGTGACGGTCCAGAGATGGAGCGTCAGGGATCTGTAACGGTCTAAGATTAGACCGTTAAACACGACAGAGCAAAACTAAGCTAAAGACGTGCAGCAGGAAATGTGACGGTCCAAAGATGGAGCGTCAGAGCTATGTGACGGTCTTACGATAGACCATCAGAGAACAAACTGTACTCCGAGACGGATTCTGCCGTGAGAGCCCAACCTCGAGGCAAGAAGACCTTAATCCACACTAGAACCCTCCTAGGCTTAGGATAAGACTTTCTAACCCCAATCTTATCGTTCTAGCACCAAAATCAAGCCTTTATAAGCTAGGAACAAGCCCAAAAAATACAGTTTTCATTAATTCTCTGCTACAAGGGTTTAGAACTCCATCAAAGGGCAAGGAACATCATGAAGAGAAGCTTCGGAGCGATGGGCATGGAGGAGAGAGTCTACACCGGCCCTAAAGCAGCCAAGAAGGAGCATGGGGAACTGCAAAGGTTGACATCCCTCCCCAAGCATCTGAGTTCAAGTGCCCAAAGAGTGGTAAGTTTCAATTGACTTCAAAAGTTCATCAATTTCTGCACTTTCCTATACCACTTATGATTCTTCTTTCTTCTTCTTCTTTCTTTAGCCTCTTCCTGGTCCAAGGTGTTACTCCAACTTAAAGTGGGTGGCTCCCATGGTCAAAGAACTCCCTTTAGAAGTTTTATCCATCCTTAGGGCATGGCACCTCCAACCTTTGTTAGTTTTGGCAAAGAACTTCCAGAAATTGTCTTTAGATTAGGCAAGCATTTCAGCCCTTATAGAGTTATGGCATCCACAAACACACACCTTCCTCTTCCCTTCCTTTGAAGCTAGAGTCCTATTGGAGGAGGTAGAGACCTACCTAGCCCTTGCTAACACTAAAGTGGGGGACGAAGATCTAGTGTGCCATACGGTCGAACCTATTGACCCATCCTTGATCTTAAGTGATTTCATACACAACCCGAAGGATGTAAGGACCATGATCAGCCCAAACCATATTCACTTGATACCGATGGCTCAATGGATAGTCTCTCATTGTAAGAACAAGTGGGAGAGATATGAAGCCATAGCCAAAGCCGTGTCAATTTACTTATGCGGAGTCTTCCTTTTTACTAGCACCGACCACCTCCTAGATATCCAAAACCTTAGCATCATCAGTGGATTGTGGCGAGGTTTGTCTATTTCTCAAGCGGTCCTTTCATTTCTTTATGAAGGACTTAGTTCAGCTTGCTTGGGAGGACTTCTTTTCCGCTCTATGATACTCCTTGAGTGTTGGATGGGCGTGAGAATCAAGAAAGACATACCTTCAGCTAGCCGGATCTTGGGGAGCCACCCCTTGTTCTTTATTGGAGGTGCCTTCAGTTTCTCTTCACATGTTGAGTGCAAGACGGCGGACAAGAAAACACGAGATGAATGGCGCCTCTTCCTCAACACTTTGCCAATAGAGAAGTTCATGATGCGTCCAAGAGTTTTGCGGAGCACCTTGCTTAGAGTACCACGACGACCAGGCCTTGATCTACAGTTGGTGGGGAACACTACCTTCGCGATCTACAACCCACACCGGTGCCATCTTCAAATTGGGCTACCCCGAACCGAAGTTCCTGCACTATCACACTACCCTCCCCTTCTTGCTAGGAAGATGGGGACCGAGGAAGATGAGAGAGCGATCCGGAACGCACTAACCATGTGGGAGGTCAACAAAGTGCGCCCGTGGCAAGAAGAAGTGGAAGAGGACGACGAGGGACGTCGTAGCTACGTGAAAGAATTGCGCCAGATCCGCCCTCTCGCGGACAGAAAATTGAATGTAGCTTGAGATTTCTTATGATGTTTCTGACCTTGAAGTTTTATTAATCAATTTTATGTATTATTGAACTCAATGGAATGATATAGAAGTGCCCTATTTGATGGAATCATGAGTTTGTTGCTTGACTTGGCCTGAAAGCAGAGTTTCTGGAATCTGTAATGGCCCTACATAGGGCCGTCACAACAGTCTGACGGTCTTACGATATGCCGTCAGAAGGAGTGAACTCAAAAAACTGAGTTTCTGTTCTCTGTAGAATGTAACGGTCATAGATAGACCGTTAGAGTGAAGTGGCGGTCTATCGCGG
The DNA here is from genome assembly GCA_022559845.1 of Amorphophallus konjac. NCBI lineage: Eukaryota > Viridiplantae > Streptophyta > Magnoliopsida > Alismatales > Araceae > Amorphophallus > Amorphophallus konjac. The sequence continues at coordinate 32,753,087 of CM040123.1, read as the reverse complement.
ACGCGTCAGAGAGGGTTTGCTGAGAGCCAATGGATTTCAAAGTTCAGAAGGCTGTGACGGTCTGATGCTGGTACGTTACAGACCTGAACCTGGAATTTTGTAATCTTGGGCTTAAACCTACATTCTTTACATACTTAGACAAGAAACAAGTTAGATCTGTTCTTAGACTCAACCCCTTGCCTAAAGCAAGTTAGAATTTGACCATTTCTTGATATTTGGTCAAGGGGTGGAGCCTTATTGAATAGGCGAAGAATATAAGAAACAATGTAATGCATGCAATGCATATGATGGTATTTTTAAGGAATTTTTGCAATCATTTAGATTTTTGTGAGTTTTTGAAAATATCTGGTGTTTTTGGATTTCGAAATATATGAATTTTTTTTATTTCGAGATATATGACTTTTTTTAGATTTTAAAATATATGATTTTTTTTTATTTTGAAATATATGATTTTTTTTTGGATTTTGAAATAGATGATTTTTTTTTGGATTTTGGAAATAGATGATTTTTTTTGGATTTTGAAAAACCAGTGCCTCCCTAGGAATGAGGGTCCTCCCAATTTCGTTCAGAGTTTCCGAGGTTGGCGTGTAATGGGGGTGACAACCCCTGGCCAGGGCCTAACTCGCGTGACGGTATCTCTGCCAAGGCTATACCCAGGGTACTTGTCTTAGTCCTGAAAAGGAAAAATAGAACACGGGGATAAGCTTAGGCCAGATATAGAAGTTTTTAGGACTTGAGTTCCTCTCCAGTCAACCTATTCAGAGACTTGGTCTGTTGTGCTGGGGCTTTTGCGTCCGTCATCGAACCTTTGTCCACTCTAGGCACGCATACGACTGGACTCATAACGTCCCGCGGGGAAACTGTACTACCACTCTTTCTATGCCTAGCTTTCATTATTTTCCTTTTGGAGCTTTGGAATTGATAATCGATGGACTTTCGAGATAGACTTTTGCTTTTGTCAAGAAGATTGCTCCTATTCTTTCCTCTTTTCCTTGTGGCGTCAGGTCATAACGGACTGCCCCTATTTGAGACCTCCTCTCGTCAAGGCGCCTGGATTGGTCGTCGCCTCCCTGTTCACCTCTTGCCCCTGGATTCAGCCGAAGAAAGAGACGGACATGGACTTTTGACTTTTCCCCCCAGAGCATGGCCAAGAAGAAACGGTGTTTACAAAGTGGGAAACCCGACCAGGGACGTCGTGTAGTGTGTGATTGCCGTGCTCGGGGTCCTCTTTCTCGCGAGGAAGGGAAATGACACCTTGCTACCGGGGTGGCACTGGTTTAGATTCTAAGGAAAGAAACGCTTAAGGTACAACCCATTCCAAGCGTGAGAGAGCTCCTCACCTTCTGCGTTCACTAAGCGGTAAGCATTCCCTGGATAAGCCTCTTTCACAATAAACGGCCCTTCCCAGTTAGGTTGCAATTTAGACATAGGACCTGCAGACCGAATGAATTTACGTTTCAAAACCATATCACCTTTTTGAAATTTACGCTCAATTACCTTCTTTTGAAAATAACACGAAACTCTCTTTTGATAAACAGATACGTGATCGGCCGCATTCATCCTCTTCTCCTCTAAGAGTTCCAGCAGGACGAGCAACGCCTCTCGACGTTCATCGAGATTAAGTTCCTTATTGAGCTGTACCCTTAGGGAAGGGATCAAAATCTCATGTGGGAGTACCGTCTCCATCCCGTAAGTGAGAGCATAGGGAGTTTGCCCCGTAGGAGTACGAACGGAGGTGCGGTAATCCCATAGAGCTTCCACTAATCTTTCTGGCCAATCAGAAAACTTATGAGATTCGCATGTTTTCTATATGATTTTGATAAGGGTTTTGTTAGTGGCTTCGGCCTGACCGGTGCCTTGTGGGTAATATAGAGATGAGTGATGTAATGTGATATTGAACTTCTTACATAGGTCCTTAGCTCTTGAGAGACGAACTGGGGTCCGTTGTCGGTGACGATGCTACTTGGCACTCTGAACCGCGAGATAATGTTCTTCATGATGAAGCGGCACACCGTGGTAGCTTTAATCTCTGCGTACGCTTCGGCTTCATCCCACTTGGTGAAGTACTCAGTGGCGGTAAGGATGAAGGATTTTTACTTGATCTGAGAATTGGGATCACCGAGCGGGCCGACAATGTCGAAAGCCCACATAGAGAACGGCCAAGGAGCAGATAGAGGATGAAGAGATGAAGCTGGAGCATGAATTTTATCAGCATGGAGTTGGCATTTAAGACACCTCCGGACATAGAGGGAGCAATCTTCCTCTAGAGTGGGCCAATAATAGCCCTGCCTAAGGATCTTCTTCGCTAAAGCCTGGCCATTAACATGACCTCCACACTCACTAGAATGGGCTGCTTCGGCCACCTTCCAAGCTTCATCATCGTCCAAACATCTCATGAGCATCCCGTTAGTAGCGCGCCTGTATAGTTCTCCAGCAACGATAGTATACCTTGAGGCGGCTCTTCTTATTGACTTGCGCTGCTCGGCATTTGCCCCTTCCGAGAACGATCCATCTTCGCAAAACAACTTAATTTCATGATACGAGGGCAACTCTTCCTCTCCCATGATCTCCTCTAACTCTGTCAAAGATACTTCTTCAACTCTTCCTTCTCAGCCCTCACCTCTACAGTCTTCCTAAGGTTAGCAAACCAGGGATCTTGAAGAGAGGGTGCGTCCAATCTCTGAACGATGACAGTCTCAGTACTCCGACTGAGAGGGAAAGATAGAGAGGAAGCGAGGATGCTAAAGCATCGGCTAGAATGTTCTGAGATCGGGGAGTATGGATGTAGATCAATTTATAGAATTGCCTAGCAAGGAGCGTGACCAAATCTTGATATGGTTTGAGCTTAGGATCACGGGTGCGGTAAGTGGACAGAACTTGCCGCAGGACGAGTTGAGAGTCCCCTATGATATTCAAGTAACGCGCGCCTAGAAGGTAGGCGTGCTTCAATCCAGCTAGGAGAGCCTCATACTCGGCGATATTGTTGGTAGCAGGAAACTGAAGTTGATAAGCAAAAGGAATCGTCACTCCTTCCGAAGTGAGCAGAACAGCGCCTATCCCTCGGCCCTGAAAATTGAGTGCACCGTCAAAGTGCAGCGACCAGAAGGGATGATGAATAAGGACGGAAAGATACTCATCAGGGAAATCATCCTAAATAGAGTCCGTGCAGGGAATCGGGAGATGGGCAAGATGCTCAGCAATGGCGTATCCTTTGACCGCCTTCTGAACGACGAACGTGATATCAAACTGAGATAGGAAGCTCTGCCAGCGAGCTAACCTACTAGAGAGGACAGGCTTTTTCAAGAGATAGCGGATCGGGTCCATTCTAGAGATCAGCCTAACTGGGTGGGCAAGGAAGTAGTGTTTGAGCTTCTGAGCTACCCACACTAAGGCGACACAAGTTTTCTCCATAGCGGTGTATTTAGCCTCGGCTGGGTTGAACAACCTGGAGAGGTAATAAGCTGCCCGCTCTCTCCCTTCATCGTCTACTTGTGCTAAGATTGCCCCTAAGGAGTCCTCAATAACCGAGATGTATAGGATTAGGGGTTTCCCAGGGACAGGAGGTTGCAAAACCGGAGGATTGGATAGATATTCATTTAGGTCCTCATAGGCCTTTTGACAATCTTGATTCCATTCAAATTTGACTCCCGCCTTTAGCAATTCATAAAACGGGCGGCACCTCTGAGAATGTTGAAATATGAATCTTCTGATGAATTGCAATCTACCAATCAGTCCTCGAAGTTCTGTAATATTCTTTGGCGGAGGCATGTCTGTGACGGCCTTTACTTTATTAGGATCAATCTGGATCCCCAGTTTGCTAACTATAAAGCCTAGCAACTTCTCTGAAGAGACTCCAAAAACACACTTCTTCGGATTCATTTTCAGCTTGTACTCCCTAGCTCTCTGCAGCACCTTAGCCAGGATAGAGGGGTGTTCTTCTTTGGTTCTTGATTTCACCAAGATGTCATCCACGTAGGCTTCCATGTAAATGTACATCATGTCGTGAAAAATAGCCATCATTGCCCTCTGATAGGTGGCACCTGCGTTCTTCAAACCGAATGGCATAACCACGTAGCAGTACGTGCCCCAGGGCGTGGTGAAGGAAGTTTTCTCTTGATCCTCCGGAGCGAGACGAATCTGATTATAGCCTGAGTAACCGTCCATGAATGACAAAGCTTCGTACCCGACGGTGTTATCGACCAGGACGTCTATGTGAGGCAGCGGGAAATCATCTTTGGGACATGCTTTATTAAGATCCCTGAAATCGATACAAATACGCACCTTTCCATCCTTCTTGATAACAGGGACTATGTTCGCCACCCACTGGGAGTATAAGACAACTCTAATGAACCTAACCTTATATAACTTATCAACTTCTTCTTTGATCCTTAAGGCCATGTGGGGGTGAAATCTTCTCGACCTCTATTTTACGGGTGTTGCCCCTGGTTTAAGTACGAGTCGGTGTTCCACTAAAGAGGGGTCAAGACCCGGCATGTCCTCATAAGACCAGGCGAAAAAATCACTATACTCCCATAGAACCTTGACTAGATCTTCTTCCACTTGCGGAGGGAGATTAGCGGCAATAATGATGGGCCTTGGGTCTTCTTCAGTTCCCAAATTTATTTCCTTTATAAGTTCATCCACTGCCGACGATGGCTCGTCGAATCTCTTTAATCCTTGCACATACAGATCGGCAGTGTTATCTACGTTGCTGTCCCCATCATCAATCGGGTCTTTCTCATCCAAGACTTCATAGACACCGAGTCCGTCATCGCTCCACACCCCTTCTATTTCCTCTTCGTCCTCTATCATGATTGCCGTGGCGACAAACTCTGGACACTTCAAAAGAGCATGACATCGCTGAGCCAGATCCTGCAAGAACCTATCAGGAATGGATTTGGAAGGACGCGCAAGCGGGGGCGGCTCAAGCTCGGAAGGATTGGACGACCTAGAAGAGGACCCTACTTCTCTAGTTCTAATCGACCCTACTTCCCTAGACTTGACGGACCCTATGCCTAACCTAGGAGAAAGGAAATCTAGTGGAAAGGAAGGAGCAGGGGACTTGTGCCCCTGGGAGAAGGATGGAGACAAGATAGCGTAATCTTCCACTGAAATCTCTGTTTCAAATCTGACATTTTTTTTTGGAGATCAGTGGAGATCATACAGCAGGATGGAGGAGGAGGAAGTTGCTTGGGGAATAGATTGGGGAAGATGCAATTAAAGAAGGGGTCGGAAGATGAAAATCACATCTCGTGGAGTTGGGCGGTGGAGGAAGGAGGAGTGAATAGAGTTAACAGATCAACGGGTGGGCAGCGCCTACATGCACATGGAACAAACAAGATTTCGGGTGATCTTTCCGTAAAATACGGATCGACCATAATCGGGGGTGAACGGGGAATGGGTTCCAATTGTTGAAATAGAGATACGAGACGGGAGGGAGACCAAGAAATGATAATGGGCGAGCTCCCCTTCTTCTGTAGACGGCCATGTGGCTTCGGCTTCCATTGAACGAGCCGCACCTCCTGATCCTCCTTCCGACCATAACCATCTGGCTCGCTGAACATTCTGGCAAATGACTGTCTGAAATCTGGCATATCATCAACAGGCCCTTTTGGTAGCAGAGGTGGACTAGCAACTGTGCAAGCTGTATCTTTCTTTTCTGACTGTACTGGTGGTGGATTCAGTGTACCCGGCTGGAGGGGTCCTTTTATAAAGTGTTGGCGGTAATCCCATGTAAGTGGCCCTGAGTCTCCCATCATTGAGAGTGCGGACTCTCGATAACCAAGACCTCTCCAGCTCATTTTTCTTCCTTTGGGCACTGGCTTAGTTCACCCTTGTAACTGCGCACCGAGGCCTCTCCCTGGTTGATAACCCAGCTTCAATATGATATCCCAACCCTTGGAATCACGGATCTGGGGTTTCACTTTGATATTGATGGGTGTAGCGGCGGGCTTGCGTGGTGCATAAGCCCAAGGGAAATCCAGATCTAGTACAGAAATAACGGGCCGGCTGCTGGGCCATAATGTAGGCAGAATCTTCTCTGAAATAACTTTGACAGATTGGACCGTGGATGAGCTTTTTACTTTAACCACCCTCCCTTGAAAAGGGAACTTGAGACATTGGTGCGCGGTGGAGGGCACGGCACTGAGAGTGTCGATCCACGGACGACCCAAGATAGCTTTGAACATGGGGTCGATGTCCAGCACATAGAATTCAATGGGCATGGTGAGAGGCCCAAGCTAGGCTTAAATAGTAACAATCCCATGACATGCCCTCCGAGAATTGTCATAAGCAGCTATAGTAGTAGGGGTCGGGCGTAGAAGTTCTTCTGACAGATTGCAGGCCCTGAGAGTGCTGAGCGGGCACACATTGATAGATGCCCATGTATCAACTAATGCCGCATCAATGTTGACTTTATTCAAGATAACGGTGATGCAAAGCGGCATTTGCCTAGCTTCTGGTGGTGCTAGCTCAGTTTCAGAGAAGGTTATAGCTGGTCCTTTAGAAATAGTCACCAATGCCGTAGGTAAACTGTCAGCTGCCACGTCTTCACTAACCATCACCTTCTGAAGGAAGTTTCTGAGAGCATCTTGGTGAAGGGTATATATTTTGATAAGCTCCAGCATGGATATCTTAGCGGGAACCCTATCCAAGTGATGCAAAAGATCGTATTGGGTTCCTGGTAACGGCTAGGCTTCTTCCTGCTCAGCAGTCGGTTGGGAAGACTGGGGATTGGAGGTGGAAGGATAATTGTGGTGAAACATGCACCCGCTCCGCAAGGCGAAGTTATAGGCTGCCGCAGCCTCGGATGGGCTCAAGATAAGTGACTTAATAGGCCCGGTGGGGTGGATGAGTGGTGCGGAAGAGGGTGTGGTGGAAAGGATGATGGGTGAGGGGTTGGTGGTAGCGGGTGCGAGCAGAAGTGGGGATATAAAGGTAGGCGGAGGTGTAATGAGTGGAGGGTTAGATGGAGGTGCGGTGATAGCGGGGGTGAGTAATGTATGAGAGACGGGCGGTGGAGTCGGAATAGATGAAAGGACAAACGGTGTAGCAGGCAGAGGAGGGTTTTGGTATGTAAGGATGGTAGGAGCGGAAGGAGTGCGGAAGTTGTGGTGAAGGGCCATGACTTGCGGCGTAGAGCTGTCATCATCAAAGGACCACCCGACATCAGGGGCTGGGGGTTGAACTACATTGACCTAGGCCGGCGCCGGTGGCTGAGGCTGTGGAGCGGGAGGATGGTTCGGCATTGGGTTCTGATGGATCTCCAAGTCTTGAACCGGCTGCTGTTGCTGTTGCGGCTGCTGCTGCGGCTGCGGTGCCTGTTGTTGCTGCACTTGCTACCTCGGTGGCTGCCTTCTTTTCTCTTTAATTTCCGTAATGGCCCTGTGTATTTCGGCCTAATCAATCCTTTGTCCTTCATGGAGGTCATAAACCAAATCCCTGAACTGAAAACACCCTTCAATAGTATGTCCTGGCTGCCTGTGGAACATATAGTACTTTGTCTGATCAACGGCCGGGTTCCAGTTGGGCCATTCCGGAGGGAGTTGTATAGCATTAACTGACATGAGAGCTGAGAAGATATCCGTGAGGGTTTCTGGCAGGGGTGGGTACTGTGCTCTTTTAGGAGCCGGGCGCTTGTTGTTGTTGTTGTAGCCGTTGGGTGGAGGGACATTATGGTATTGCGAAGGCTGTGGAGGTTGTTGTGGAGCGGTAAAGGTAATTTGTGGAGTGGCAAAGGTAGGCAGAGGGTTTTGTGGAATGGTTGGGAAGTTTTGTGGAGCGGGGTTTTGAGGAGTGCGGGGGTTTTGCGGAAAGCGGAAAGGTACGGCTTGGAAAGGGAAGGTAACGGCTTGAACTTGTTCGTTGGTCTGAACCCCCTCGGTGACAGACCCTTGAGGTTTCTTGTGGTATTTTGGCTTTTGGTTCTCAAAGAGCGAGTGGATGGGAGAGTCTTTGAACTGCGTTTGAACGAACCACGCCTGGCTATAAAGTTGGTGCATGTTGGCTATATCATTCATCGCCAAGATGTTTCAAAAGGTCGGGGTAGCATTTGAGATCAGTAGCTTGACCTTCTCTTCCTCCGGAATATGGCCTGGCACCCTGGCGGCCATCTGCCTCCATCTGTCAACGTAAGTTGCAAACTCCTCATCGGGCTTCATTTTCTCGGCCACCAAGTCTGTGAAAGAATATTCTGGACCGACCCTGTCTTGAGACCGTTGGATGAACTTGTCTTTCACTATTTTAAAGCTCTCGGCACCCTCTAGCGGCAGAGAATAGAACCATTCCAGTACAACCCCATCCAATGATCGGCGGAACAAATACGCCATGAGGCGATCATCATACTGAAATTGGGCCGATTCATATAAAAAGTCCCTCACATTAATAAAGGGATTGCCGTTCCCATCATATTTGCGGTAATTAAGGAGCTCGGATTGTGGAGGGAATCAGATGTTTTGGAAGCTGGGGACTGGAACATCTGCCAAGGATTGTGGGCCAACCTTCTTTTGGAGGAAATCAATCTGTTGTTGTATGGCAGCCCACTTATCAAGTAGTTCCTGCTCCCTGGATGGAGTAGGGGTAGTGAGAGACGAAGGTTGAAATTGAGGAGCAGAAGGATGGACTGTTGTAGGAGGTGAAAGCCCATAAGAAGGAGCAAAAGGATAAACAGCCAAGGTAGGGAGCCCATAAGAAGGATATTGGGTCGAAGACGGACCAAGATTAGAATGGACTTGGGCAACCCCTTGCTGAGGGCGCAAGAAATCTGAAGGGCCAACAAGGACTTGTGGCACCGATGGGCTGGGCATGTGATGATCCACCTGCATAAAAGAAGGGAGAGTAGACTTTCCCTTATCAGAAAATTGCTGGGCCGAAGCGGAAGATTGGCCCGTTTCCATACCAGAAAAGGTGATGGTCCGAGGTTGGACCGGAGTAAGATCAATTGGAGTGAGCTGGATGGAGGGCCCACCAACTCTAGATTGGTCGATGGAAAGATTAGATTGGCCTTGCGCAATCGTGGGATGTGGGGTATTGGACCCCTGCATGGCCTGGTAGACAGCCTGGAGTTGGGCCGGATCCAACTGAGCCATCATTTGGAGAATGGAGCCAGCATAAGGAGAAGAGAAGGAAGGAGTGATTTGGCCGCCCTCCATAGGGACGGAGGATGGAAGAGGGGTAGACCCCTCTCCAGACGGGAATGAGATAACCCTAGAGGGGTTTTCAAGAAGCCCTTGAGGAAGAGAATCCTCTTGGGAACGGGGAGGATTCAAAGAAGCCATGATGGGTTCGAAGAGCGGATTGGAGTAGATTTTGGAGAAGGAATTGACCCTAGGAGATGACTCTAATGGACGAAGACAACTCCACATGCAACGGAAGACCTTTAACAAAAGCAAACAACACACAATAAACACACAATGAGTGATCAAGCTTAGATAACTTTGACAAAGATGCAAGTGAAAACGAGATGACAACACTGAAATTCAACCAAGTTACTTAGATGATGCAACAAGATTTTTATGATTTCCTCCTTTAGAACCTTATTGATTTGATTAGGATGTGCTCTCCACAATAGGTTCCTAATAGGAAAGGATGTGTGACTTGGTTGACTCTAAATGTAATCACTCTTTCACCTATGCAATCCTAGACACGGGATAGGAAAGGTACAACCGACCCGGTGTTCGTGTGGGAATCCACGGCTCACGGGGACTTATGGAGGTCCTTGATGTGTTTTCCTAGTCGGCCCCAAGGAATATGGAGACGAGAGGACCACGCACCAAGGTAGGAGAATGCAATCTAATGTATGAAAATATGCATGAACCTATGTGTACCGGAGTGCATGCAAATTCTAGCCTAGAATCTAGCAATCAAATATGCACACAATGATATGAATATGTGAACCAACCAAGGAGGAGACCGAATAGCACCCAAGCATGAAAATCGCAGCAAAAACTACGGAAGTAAACTGCACCTCGGGATGCGTACCTATCTGGGGTATGTGACGACTTAGACTACCTGCGTCAGAAGAGTGTGACGGTCGAAGACCAGGCCGTCACAGCAATGTAACGCATTCACAGGAGACCGTCAGAGGAGCCAGAGAACCAGAAACAGTAGAGAAATAGAGGGAAAATCCGGGGAAAAACCAGAGCAACAAGGGCAAACAAAGGGGAGCAGGTTTAACAGAGATTCAAAGCACGATTGGCACTAGATGTCCCACCGTGATCGCCAAAAAACTGTTGATTTTAATGTGTCCCTTCTTTTGCAAGATGGGCTATGACGCCAACTATGAGCAAATAATGAGCCAAGTAATGAAATCAATCAACCTACGAACATGCGAATCATGAACCTAGGCAACCAACACAAGCTCTAGCATGGGCATGCTATCTCAATCAAGACTAAGCTAAGCAAATAAAGACAAACACACGCCGGAGCGTGGAATAAGGAATAAAGGAAAACACACTGTATAGGTGGAACAAGCAAAGTAAAGAGGAGATATGATGAAAGAGAAAGCTAATGCCCAAACTAAGTAAAGATGTGATCGCCACCAAGGTAGAAACAAGTCAAAGACCGGATAAATACCTTAGAATAGGAGGATGATGCACCCGCCCACGGGAGAGAGAACAACCAGGAAACTGCAGCTCCGTCGGATGTAACAGTTGAAGGAAGATGAGCCACAACAAGTGTGACGGTCTCATGATAGACCGCTACAAGACTCTAACGTGCCTGTGCCAGACCATCAGAGCTTCTGCAGAATAAGAAGTTGGGAATCTTTTGATCTCCAAGCTTTCCAGTCGGCCAGAGAGCTTGGGCCTCGTGATATGGACTCTGTAAACCTGCAAAAGAGAATGTAGAACACAAGAAAAATAACCCAGATTAGTCCTTAGACAAAGTAGTATCAATAAATCCAAGAAACTTAAGAACATGCAAAAGGAAAGGGAAATACCGGGGAGGTTGGTTTTTTAACCCCTCTGGGGCGTTTTAAAAGATGGGAGGATGTTTTGAATGAATGCAGCAAGTGCAAGAACATGGGAGATGGAGAGGGACAATGCTATGATGTTTGAAAAGAGAGAAAAGACACTAAGAACACAACTTGACTGAACTAAACCCTTGGAAACGATACTCCCTGAACTTTGGAAGTAGATGGATGTGGGAAGCAGCTCTCCTTGGTTGGTTCTAGCTCCAAGATGTAGCAGTACTTCGACGCGAACTCCAGATGTCTCCTCTTTAAGCCATGAAGTCAAGGGTTCTATTTATAGACCCTCAAAATCTAGGTTCGAATTAGGAGATAATCCAGCTAGAAAGTAGGACGTTTCTTAGCAAACTCTTGAAGATAATACTCCCCAGAGTCCACAGAATCAAACGGAAGCTTCTTAGGATGAGTATCGAGAGAGAAACCCTCAAACCAAACTCTTAGTTCGATCACGGAATAGCAGAACAAAGGCCAGGCTTGTCAGGACTCTTTGTTTGATGTAACGGACGCACGATAGACCGCCACACTAATGTAACGCGCCAGTCTTGGACCGTCACACAACCCTATCCACTATAAGATAAGATCAACGGGAGAAATTCGTGAATGTAGGACTCTAGATGAATGTAACGGTCAAGGGTAGATGCGTCACAATGAATGTAACGGCTGCATGATAAACCGTCACACTCAACGGATAGACAAAAGATAAGCTTGAAAGGAAACCTTAAGCTTAAGGACTCTGGAAGGATGTAACGCACCATGGTAGATGCGTTAGAGGACTATAACGCCCCATCAAAGGACCGTTAGAGATAATAGAGTGCTAATGAAATGAGAGCTTGCTAAGCTTCGTCCAACGGAAAGGGATAAGGAACCAGACCCAACCAAGGAGATATGACTCATGAAATAGACCTCAAATTGACCAAGAAGGCTCAATAAAGGTGAACAACTCGGAGCATCATATAGAATGAACAAGAAGATGACCCGACCTATCGGTCATAAAACGGGTGTCAACACTGGGAAGGTCATCAGACAACTATCTGGCCCAGGAAGAAGACATCAGCGAAGGCTGAGGTGAGTGAATGTAGAAGACGATGGCTAATGAGCCGTCGATGGTAATGTTGATGACAGATGAAGATCCGTCGGTGACAGAGTCCTCTTGGCGAGGATGGTTTGAAATTCAGACAACAGTAGTGGTATCCCCTGGCATTTCAGATATCAATGGCGGCCCTTCCGCCTGCGGGGGCGAGAACATTCTCTCTAGTGCAATGAAAATATCTTGTATGTCGAACCATTTGCTCCATTCGCATTCCAGATCTTTAATCTTGCCTCTCTTAGCGGCTCTTGAACATTTTTCAGCCAAGTATACAACATGCGATCCTCCATGTGTTTCTTGTGGGTAATTCCCCATCTGAACAACGGGCCCATTCTTGAAGTGAGAGGATAGGGTCCACGTGAGGGGTTTCCCATCTGTCTCGAGTGATCCTTCAAAGCCTAGGCCAAGTTTATGGCCCAACCTTTTTTCCTTTGGCGGCTTCAGCCTTCCTTGTAATTACGCGCTCAAGCCTTTGCCCTGTTGATAGCCGATATTCCTCATTATCTCCCATCCTTTAGAATGAGAAGGGAGACGTGACATCGATACCGAAAGTGGCTTCTTTGGTATTGGCGGAATGCGGGATGGGTCATACACATCCAGTAGTGACAATATGGGCCGATGAGACGGCCAAACAGACGGCAGAGAGATGTTAATAGCGTCCACTGAATGAAGGACATGCATACTGATCGCTTTAATAATCCTCCCATTGTAGGGAAACTTTAGGCATTGGTGGTTGGTGGAGGGTACAACATCCATGACTTCAATATAGGGGTGACCCAGTATAGCCTTGAATGTGGGATCCATGTCGAGGACATGGAATTCTGTAGAGACTGACACCGGGCCTAATTCTACCTTTAGGACAATCATTCCCTGTGGTGGCCTTTTGCTATTGTCATATGCTGTGACTGTGATTGAAGACGGTCTTATATGTTCCTCATCGACCCCACATAACTGGATGGTGCTCATAGAGATCACATTTATGGACGCGCCCGTGTCCACCAAGCATGGGTGTATGGACACTCCATTGATGTTTATTGAAACACACAACGCATACTTTCGAGCTTCCTTGGGGACGAGCTCGTGGTTGTGGAATACAATGGCCGGTTGTGTGTCTATCGGCGTCAGAACGGCCGAAATCTTTTCTACAGGGAGGTCTTCATTCACCATGACCCTTTGAAGATATTCTATGAAGGCTGCCTGATGGGATGTGGATCTTTGAAGCAGCTCAAGGATGGAGATCCGAGCAGGCGTCTTGTCCAGGTGTTTTAACAAATCATAGCGTGTTCCAGGGATGGACTTTTCTGGCTGTTCTTCATTGTCCTTCTTTGGCTGAGACTGCCCGGGGTCCTGACTGTTCTGGGAGAAAACCCTGTGGAAGATCCTTCCACTCCGGAGCACCATTACCTGCGGCTTTTGTACCTCTATGGGGGTAGCTGTGGGTTTTAATAGAGGTTTGAGAGGTAGCGGTGGAGGGATGGTTGATGAAGCAGGGGTGATGATGGGAGCGGGGATTCTGATGAGGGGTCTGTTACGTGGAGGCATGGTGGAGGTAGAGGGGATCTCATGTAGGCTATGGAGGATAAGGGATTCGAAAGGTAGAGGCGGAGGTAAAGTGGAAGTGGACAAGGCCTGAGACGGACAATGGTTCTGAGATGGATGATGGGTGATGAGTGGTTTTGAGGGTGTTAATGGAGGCATGGTGGGGGTAGGCGGGGTCACGTAGGGTTGGCAGATGATAAGAGGTTTGAAAGGCATAGGTGTAGGTGTAGTAGGGGTGGATGGCAAAATGGAGGGGTGAGAGAAGATGAGAGGGTGTGAGGGCATAGTAGAGGTCGTTGGATGATAGGTCATTGGCGGGTTAGTGGGAAGGGTGCGGATGAGAGGGTGTGATGGGTGTGGAAAAGGTGAAGGCCGCGCTATAGGTTGTGATGCGGGTTGATGAGAGAGAGGTGCTACCCGGGCAAGGCGAGGGGGTTGCCTGACGATAGGGTTGACGGCAGCAAGAACAGAGGTACTTTCTGGGTGCCAACCCTATTCTCTCCCAACTTCCGAGAAGGAGGAGATGGGGTTGACCTGGTGATTGGGTTGTTGGTGCTCCGGTAATGGATTCTGGATTATGCCCATGTTGGGTTGTTGTGGTTGGGCCTGCTGAGGCTGTTGTTGTTGTGGTTGTAGCTGTGGCTATTGTTGTTGTTGAAACTGTGGCCTAGGAGAAGGTCTCTTGGCTTTGAGAGTGGCGATGTATCGCCTCATTTCATCCCAGTCAATTCTGCCTTCATCATTCATATCGTAGATGTAATCTTTAAACTGGAAGCAGTTCTCCACTGTGTGTCCTGGCTGCCTATGGTAGACGCAGTATCTGGAGGTATCAACATTCGGGGGCCATGCGAGCCTTTCCCTGGGTAGGATGAGGGTGTTTGAGGCCATGAGGGCGCTGAAAATATCTGCCAAAGTTTCTGACATTGGTGGGTATTAGGCTCTCTTGGGGCCAATCGGTCTTCTTTGTTGCTGTGGGGGGCTGTAATTCCCTGGGGGTAGAACTTGGTGGTACTAAGGTGGTGGTTGGTGTTGCTGGGGTCGCGGTTGTTTCTGGGGTTGAAATGGTTCAGGCATATTGTTCTAGGGTGGATTGTTTTGGGGTGGAGGACGAGAGGGGAAAGGACCTTGCTGGAGGGAAAGTCAGGGCATTTGTGGAGGCCTTGGGTTGGCTGCATAGTTGACGTTGTTGATTGCACTTACTTGCTCATTTGTTACGACCCCTTTTGTCGCTCCACCTGGGACACCAGTGCCGGTCTTTCTGATCACCTTGGGCTTCGGCGGCTCAAATATGTGCATAATGGGAGAGTCTTTTAACTCGGTCTGGATATACCGGGCCCTCTCATAGAGCTCTTCCATTGTGGTAAGCTTGTTCATGGCCAGGACGTGCCTAAAATGTGGGGTTGCATTGGACACAATCATCTTTACTTGTTCAAGCTCTGAGAGGGTATCTCTTATCCTTTCTGCCAGAGACCTCCATCTGTCGACATAGCGGACAAAATCTTCGTCGGGCCTCATTTTCTCGGCCACTAGGTCGGTAATGGAAAGCGAGAGACCAACCCTATCCCGATACTTTTGCAAGAACCTTCTTTGCACTGTATCAAAATTCTCGGCCTCGCAGGGCTCCAAAGAAAAGAACCATTCTAGCGCAGGGCCGTCCAATGATCTCCGAAAGAGGTATGCCAGGGATCTCTGGTCATTTTGCCAATAGGAGGATTCATACATAAAGTCCTTGAGGTGAATAAAGGGGTTATCAGTGCCATTATACATGCGGTACATAGGCATTTCGGAGGGAGGAAGATGGATCACCGGAATGATTGGAAAAACAACCTCCGGGGTGGATTTTACGTCTACCATTTTCTTCAGATTCTGAAACTGTTCGTCCATTCTATTGAACCTGTTGAGGAGCGATTGGGCAAACTCCTCGGGAGGTGAAGGTGGCACCTGCCACTGGGGAGGAAGATGTCTCTCGAAGACCTGAGGAGGAAACCCCGAATGGGAGGGAGCTGCCAGCCCGCCGGCAGTTGGCCCTGGCTGGAGTGGCGTGTGGGGAATAGCATGGGTTTGAGATTGTGAAGGGAACTGGAACGAGGGAGGCTGTTGGCTCACCTACCCTTGAAGTGAGGGAGAAGAGATGGCTTGCACCGGTGAAGGAGATGGGATGGCCTGCACCGACTCTTGGAGGGGTGCGATGGCTGGAATTGACTCTTGAGGGGTGGGAGAAATAGATTTCCCTTTCAGAATGGCCTGGAAGGGGCGGAGCTGCTCAGAGGTGAGCTCCGTGTTGGCGAGGACACCTAGCAAAGAGGAGATGTCCTGTGGTGGGGATGTGTCCCCTGCGATAATCTGCACCTCACGTGAGGGCTCATAGGAAGGGCCCGAGTCCATAGCATGGACTCGCGGCTCGACTAACTGACCACGACCAGGGTGGTTCTCCTCAAAAGACTCGTGGGCCATTTTCAAAGTTCTTTCGGAACGCAAAAATATGCACCAACAAACAGATAGCAGAGATTATCAAACAAGTAGATGCCTTTACGCCCCTTTTTTTGTTTTTGTTTTGATATATATATTTTTTGTTTTTAACCAAATCTGAAGTTCACACACAAGGAAGGACATTGATTAACTTTGTTTCACCGCCATGTCAACTAGGGTCACTCGTCTCACCGCGAATAGGTCAACTAACTCCGGAGAACTTCAATGGTACAACCAGCCCAGTGAACGAAGAGAGAATCCTTCACTGTCGGGGACTTACGGAGGTCCCGGTGGAGGAGATCCTAGTCTGTCGAGAGGAATTCCCGAAGGAGAGTCCTTCCTTCACCGAGAAAGGGTGATCCTTAGAAAAAAGTAAAAAAAATAGAAAAGGGGTGGATGTATGCAATGAAGTGCTGAACAGATATACAGAACATAACAAAATAGCAGGGATAACAAAGATATAATCAACACCTAATGAATCACAAGGGATTGGGGGTGAAGTGCACGAGGTGCACGAGGGGTAAAAACTGAAAGTGCTACTGTGAGCACAATTGGAGCGCGCGAGGGCGCAAAGGTGGAGGAGCACACACTGATGCCGAAATTGCAAGAGTAACCAAGAGAAAGCGAAAGTGGTCCCACCGTGATCGCCAAGATGTGAGCGACGTCACGCGGAAATTCCGGAGGTGAGCGGAGCGCGCGGGCTCATTTTGCTGCGACACAGAAAAAAGAGAGAAGCAGAGACCACCACAGGAGATTACTCCGGCGGGGTGTGCAGAATAGATATAGCATAACAAGATATGAGGATTAAACGGCCATAGCGGGAAATGACTCTCCGCGACCTCGGGGGATGGGAATAGTGTATAATTTAAATGACAGCAATTTAAACGGCCATTATGGGAAGTGACTCACCGCGGCCTCAAGAATATGAGAAAGTATGAGAACAACACAGAATATAAATGACAGAAATTTAAACGGACATTGCGGGAAATGACTCGCCGCGGCCTTGAAAATATGAGCAGATATGAGAGTAACACAAGATATAAGTAGCAGAAATTTAAACGGTCATTGCGGGAAGTGACTCGCCGCGGCCTCGAGAATATGAGCAGATATGAGAATAACACAAGATATAAGTAGCAGAAATTTAAACGGCCATTGCGGGAAGTGACTCGCCGCGGCCTCGAGAATATGAGCAGATATGAGAACAACAGAGAATATAAATGATAGAAATTTAAACGGTCATTGCGGGAAGTGACTCGCCGCGGCCTCGAGGATATGATGTGATCGCCAGGGGCCGGAGACCCCAAAATAAGAAGAATGATCGCGCTTATCTCAAAAGCAGGAAATGGCGGGTTTCTTCTTCCTCTCCCTTCAGCCGGCCGATGGAGAGGGCTTTCCTTGGTTACCCTTGCAAAAGAGAAAACAGACAGATAACAAGTGAATCAGAAAAATGGCAGTGTAGTATTAGTCTCTTGTGATGAAAAATGATGAAATCGTGGCGAGACACACACCTGGTTGGTGTTGTTTTTAAACCCCTCTCGGACACGAGTAAGAGGAAAAGTGAGGCGTCTAACCATCTTGACACGTCAAAGACTTTTTCACGAAAAAATTTAAAAAATGTAAAAATTTTAGAAAAATAGGAAATCACCAAAGTAATTAAAAATATGAAGGCAACCTTGGGGTATCATAGTGTCACATGAGATTTACTCACGGTAATGTCAAAAACGGCGTATCTACAATATTGTTCATATTCATTCTAGAAATGGTAGTTTCAAGAGAGAAGTTCATTTGATTTTCAAATCCATACTAATTTAGTTTTTCTATGATTTTACAGGGTCAAACCATTGAATATAATCATCCGGAATCAAGGGACGTTGGTTGCATTTACACCATTGGGTTTGCATAGGTTTTAGAGCCTAAAACTGTGTTTTTGTGAAAGTGCAGAACCAGACCGGTCGACCGCCCCACCTAATCCGATCGACCGGCTAGAACTAGACAGAACCCACTTCTGTCCCGTCGACCGGCCAAGTAACACCGGTCGACCGATTTCACACCGGTCGACCGACCCTGTGTAATCGGTCGACCGACCCTGTGTAATCGGTCGACCGCCCCAATGAATCCGGTCGATCGGCAATTCTCTGCTACGCGAATGGGATTTCCCAGAGCGTCTAAAACCTAATGAAAATCCTTCTAAACTTTACCAAACTATCCTCCATTGGTTCCTAAACATATTAGGGGGTTTCTAACATGTATTGGGGGGGTTTTATGTATCTTTTGTCCACTCCTCTATATATATGAATGTGAACTATGAATTTGGAAGATGAGAACCCTAATGTTATTGTGTTCTTCCTTGTAGGAGAAGAAAAGGGGGAAACGGTGGAGGAGCTCTTGCGAGGAGGATATCATCTACATTCGTGAAGATCTGGAGCTCGTGGAAGAAGAAGAAAAGGAGCGGATCGACGAGAGGATCAAGAGGACGCAAGAATCGTCTTCATCCGGCTTCCCTCTAACTCGTGGTTCAAGGAACATCATCAACCGGCCTTGAAAAATAAAGGGGGACCATTTCTATGTCTTCTATCAGTTCTTTGTGATGTGTTCTATGATCTATATTTTGGGTTTGAGCATGCTTGAATATTTGTGTTTATTTTCTAAACAGTAGAGATATTTGTGTGTATGACCGTCTGTGTATACAGTCGTGTTTGATCGCCTACGTGCGGTCGTGTGTGTGTCATTGTGCTGCGGTTGTTACAGCGTGTGTGTGTGTGTTGTGATCCGGTCGTCGGATCGTGTGTATGTTGTGATCCGGTCGTTGAATCATGTGTGTGTTTGTGATCCGGTTGTCGGATCGTGTGGGAGACTTCGTCTCCGTCTGTGTGTGTGTTGGGGCGTGTCCCGGTGTGTGTACGGGCGTCGTCCCGTGTGTGTTTGGAGCGTCGTCTCCATTTTGGGATTTATCCCCGAGTGAAGCCTCACCGGGTTTGGTGAGGGGTGGACGTAGGGAGCCCGTCGTGGTCCCGAACCACCGGGGATGCGTGCTTGTGGTTTACTTTTGTGGATGCGTGCTTAAGTGTTTATATTGGTTGAATGTTCGTGTGTGAATGGTGAGATCGAGAGAACCTAGTTATCGTGTTTAGCTAATATCTTCAATCTTGTCAATATTATAATTTCCGTTGCATAAGCATTTAAATTTACCATCGTTCATAGGGGAAAATTCAACCCCCCTTCTTGTCCACTCGCATATCCAGGGACCCAACAGCGGTTCAAGACCAACCACTACCAAGGTCAAGAGTCGACCGCAGTTTCTGCGGAACCGTGTTCAGCCTCCGGCCCAAAATCCACAAGACCTCACAAAACCTAATTTTTCACGCCCCAATCGCTCCTAAACGACGGGGAAACATCCCTAGACTCAATATCAACCTTCCACAAGTCGGAAGGGATCAAACCATCCACAAAACGGCTAAAAACGGGCGATTCTCACGAATCGACCCAAAATGACTCACGCAAGGAAATAGCCTCGTACCGACCCCAAATCACATCCAAACGAATTCCAACTAGCGAAAAATGAATCCTCACATGCCAAGTGTTCATATTTTATCATTTAATGTGAAAATCATCGCCTGAAACGGCGAACACAGCTCACACCCCCCGAACATGGTTTCGCCCTTAAAATTGAAAAACCCGCTCAAACTCACACCGTTCGACTCCAAATCACGAGAGGAAGCAGGAAAAGAGTAGGGTATCCATCCCCCTACCTCCACCGAAGATCTCGCATGCCGAAACGGCCAAACCACGTCGAAAACAATCACACGAACAACCCACGTCGACTTTGAATCCACGAACAGGATCGCACCAACACCACGCTCTGATACTCGCGCCATCACGCCCCAGGTCAGCTCCATGCCATCACCACCTCGCCCATCTCCGCACCGGTTGTAGACACGCCGTTTCTGACGTTACGACGAGTAAATCCCATGTTATACCATAACGCCCTGAAGTGGCTTACATTTTATTTTATTTGAGTGATTTCTGTAATTGTGGTTAATTGTATTATTTTTTGAAAGGGAGAAAATTAAAAAATAAATAAAAAGAGAAAAAATAAAATTCCAAAAAATGTGTGTAATTGTGTTTACGTAAAAATAATATAATTGATTTTCTTTAATAAATTTATTTTCATAAAATATAAAAATATATATAAGTGATTAGTATATACATAATATATTTATTAAAAAGCAAAAAAATATAATAACCATAAATAATATATATATATATATAAAGAAGCAAAAAAAAATAAACAAAAATAAACAAAACAAACAAACATATAAAAATAAAAATAATAAAAATAATATTCCCTACCCCATCTTATTCTCTCCCCATCCTTTTCTTTATTTCTATTTTCTTCCCTAATCCCCTCCTCCCTGTTCTGACCCTCACTCTCACGTAAACCTCTCCCCTCTCTCCGTCTCTTTCTTTCCCTCTCACTTCACTGCACACGTCCCCCTCCCCCACGGCACACACATGCGCACTCCCCTCATCATCGTGTTCTCCTCTCCCTCATCCCTCCATCTCTCACGCTCCCTCAGCTCTCTTTTCCTCTCCCTCTCAACCGCCCGCCAGCACCCAGTCGGCCACTTCGGCAACCCCACCGTCTCCATTGCACCCTCCGCTTTGCCACCTCCGGCCTCCACTCCCTACCGCTGCCCCTCTCTCTCTCACTCCCCCACTCTCTTTTCCTCTGCCCACGCACTCCACCTCTGTGCTAACCAACCCACAGCAGCGTCCACCACCACGCCACTGCATCCAGCCGCAAGCCGCCGTGACCACCCCGACCGGACGCCCGTCCGCAGCTCCGGCCGTCCACCTCCACAGCCGCAGCAACCCCTGCATGCACCGTCCGCACGCCACCCCGTCTCTTCTCTCACCATCTCACCCTCCCTGCATGTACACCCTTCGCAGCCACCCCTGGCCACCGTGAGACACCCCCGGGAGCACGCCGACCGCTCCCCGTCGTCGTCCACGCCGTCGTCTGCCACCGACCGAACCACCACTATCACCTCCGCTCTCTCCCCACTGCACCGGTCGCTCACGCCCGTCGCCGCTACCGTTCGCTCGCCATCACCTCCACCTGCACCGGCCGCCGCGAAGCCCCCCCCCCCACCTCGTGAAGCCACCTCTTAGCCGCCGCCGTCCATCTCGCTGGCAAGACCCTCCACCTGTACCACCGGAGCACCCCTACGTCGTCCGCGAACGCCGCACACCATCGCCGCTGTCACCCGACGCCCCGCGGCCACCTCGTCCTCCGTCAACCGACGCCACCGTCCCCACTGCCGCGCCCAGATCGTGATCGCCCCCACCGCCGCCGCTCCCGTCGCCGGTCCCCCCTCCGACCGCCGTCCGTCGTCGCCTGCGCCACCCCGCCTGCGCCGCCCGCCGGCCCCTGCGCATGCACACCGCCACCCCGCCCTCTGGCCCTGCCGCTCCACTTGCACCGGCCACCTCGCGCCGGCCTCGCGAGACCCCCCTCTCCCGTCGTCTCTCTCTCTCTCGTCCCGCCGTCTCCCCCTCTCTGCACCCCCCCTCTCTCCCTCTCTGCACTCCCCCTCTCTCCCTCTCGTCTGTCTCCCTCTCTCTCCTCCCGTTCTCTCTCTTTCTCCCTCTTTCTCCCACCACTCTCCCTCTCTCTCTCCCATTTCCTCTCTCTCACTCTCGTTCCCTCTTTCTCTCTCCTTTCGCACCACCACTCTCCCTCTCTCTCTCCCGTTTCCTCTCTCTCACTCGTTCTCTCCCCCTCCCGTTCTCTCACTCTCCCTCTCTCCCGTTCTGTCTCTCCCTCTCTCTCCTCTTCATCCCACCGCCTCTCTTCTCACCGCGTCCCCCTCTCTCTGTCTTCTCTCTCTCTCGATCTCTTCCTCCTCTCTCCGTCTCACTCACCCTCCCTCTCTCTCTCTCTTTTTTATTTTCATTTTTTATTCTCTCTCTTTCTCTCTCTTCTCGCAAGCCCCCACGTACCTCTCTCTCTTTCTCTCCCCTCCCTTGCGATCTCTCTCTTCTCTCTGCTTCTCTCTCCGTCTCGCTCTCTCTCTCCTTCTCTTTTAATTTTTTTTTATTATTTTTTTCTTCCCACTCCCTCTCGATCTCTTTCTCTCCCTTTCCGTTTTTTATCTTATTTTCTCTCACTCTCTCTCTCTCTCTCTCCCCCTCACTTTCCCTTCTCACCTTTACCTGCTCTCTCTATCTCTCTCATTTCCTCTCATATACATATAATATATATATATATATATATATAATGTATATATATCTTTTATATATTTTTTACGTACATATATATTATATATATATAAACTAAAGTACAAAAAAAAGCCTAAAAAGAGCTTCCTTCCTCTCCCTCTCTCGATTCCTCTTTCTCTCTCTAACCCTCCTCTATCTTTTATACATCATTAATTTTTCTTTATTTATTTATTTACTTGTATTTTTAATCATCTCCACTCACCTTATATATATATATATATATATATATATATATATATATATATATATATATATATATGTTTGTATATCTATTCCCACCTTATACATATACGTGTGTTTGTGTTCCTATTTAATCAATTTCTGAAGTCCGTTTTGAAGCCCTTCGGTCGTGCTACGCTCGTGATATTGAAGTCCTTCTCAGAGCTCGTCGCTGGCCTCCACCGATAAGCTTTTCTTCCCTCTCTTATTTTTTTTTTATTTAGTCAATTAATCATATTGCATGCATCATTTAACATATGTGACATGCCCTTCTCTCCGAGAGGGCCTCGCTTGTGAGTGTCCTTGTGTTTGTGCATTTCATCATGTCATTCTCCCACCCTTTTAGTTCCAAAGGGGTTTTAAACACACCAACCAGGTACGTGTTTGTTTATGTTATCTACAGTTTCATTACCTAAGGATTGGTACTACACTGCCGTCATTCTCATTTAGTTATTTTTCTCTGTTTGTTCTTTGTGTAAGGGGTAACTAGTTAAAAAGCCCTCTTCTTCGGCCTGTCGAAAAAAGAGGAAGTTGGAGCCCGCATAACCCCGTGTCAAAGGCGAAAGCGATCAATTCACTCGGGACCCTCGGTCCCTGGCGATCACAACACTCCTAACGTGCGCTTCATTTTGATCATCTTTGTTTTAATAACACCAGCGGATAGTTACTTCCCGCAGCGGTTACTCTTGTGTCTTGTCCTCACCCGCGCGGAGGATTATTCCCCGCGGCGGTTTCTGTCGTTTACTTTCTGTACATCTAACCCCTAACTGGTAGCGGTGGGTCACCTCCCGCTACCGTTTTACTTTTCGCACTTTTATTTCTGTATATCTAACTCCTAACTGGTGCGGTGGGTCACCTCCCGCGACCATTTCCATTTCAGTATTTTATTTTTTTGCACTTTACTTTCTAACTCCTAACTATTTAATTTCAGCATTCCCCCATCATCGCTTTAAAACCCCGTGGAGATCAACATCTCGCGGTGGTTTATTTGATCCCTTTTCTTTTCCTGTCACATATACTTATATTATATTAAAAACCCCGCAGAGGCCACAGTCTCGTGGTGGTTTCTATATATATATATATATATATATATTATTTATATTCTTTATGTCATATTAAAAATCCTGCAGAGGCCACAGTCTCGTGGTGGTTTCTATATATATCTATATACATATATATATATATTATTTATATTCTTTATGTCATATTAAAAACCCCGCAGAGGCCAATGTCTCGTGGTGGTTTATATATATACATACATTTATTATTTATATTGCACTAAAAATCCCGTAAGGCCAATGTCTTGCGGTGGTTCCCATATGTATATATATTAATTATTGCTTATATTGCTTTTCCTGTTAAAACCCCGTAAGGCCAATGTCTCGCGGTAGTTTCTATATGTACATCTATTAATTACTGCTCATATTGCTATATTCCTGTTAAAACCCCGTAAAGACCAATGTCTTGCGGTGGTGTGCTGTTATTTATATTGTTCTTGTAACTGTCCGAGGAGGATATATCGTTACAATTTCCGAGTCTACGTGTCTTCCTGTCAATTTCTATTACGTAGAGTCCCAGGACTCGAATTCGGTATCTGAAAAGCTGCTCTCGGAACAGTAGGTCACGCCTACCGGGAAGGGGTTCAGTTTGCGTGAGAGGGTCTTCGGACCCCTATCTCCGCCATGTACCGGAGTTCGGTCAGTCTAAATTCTTTCTGTCTCCATTAGAGTGTCATCTATAGGTCGTACTTGTCCACCGTTCTTTCATATCCACATAGCGCGCGTTTCATTGTTTTGTCCTCATTTCTTTCACCCGTTATCACTCAGAGAGGGAGAAACCCCATCTCTCTCTCTCAGTCCACCACGTGACGCGTTCACATCTCTGGCGATCACGGTGGGACCTACTTTTTACTTTTCTGGTTACCCACAAGCTTTCGGCACCCACGTGTGCCCCTCCTTTTGACACCCACGTGTGTCCCTCCTTTCGGCACCCACGTGTGCCCTTCCTTATTGTGCCCCCGCGCGCTCACTCCCCTCGTGCGCCTCGTGCACTCCCCCGGTCCTTTGTGGTTACTTGAGAGGATAACGTTGTCTCGTGCACCACGTGCATTTCCCCTACCATTCGGCACCCACGTGTGCCCTCCACTATTTGGCACCCACGTGTGCCCTCTACCATTCGGCACCCACCTGTGCCCTCCCTACCATTCGGCACCCACCTGTGCCCCTACCATTCGGCACCCACGTGTGCCTCTTCCCCTACCATTCGGCACCCACGTGTGCCCCTTCTCCTCCATTCGGCACCCTCGTGTGCCCCGCCTCCTTGTTCCCCTCTATTTGGCATCCTCGTGCCCCGCCTCTTTATTGCGCCCACGTGCGCTACGTCATTCCCCTCGTGCACTACGTGCACCCTTAGAGCCCCTTTCTCTTTTTTCAAGTGATCTACGTGTCTCGGAAAGAGGAACGGTTGTATCCTACTCTATCTGTTTATTGCTTTTATATCCTTGTTATATTATTGTGATTATCTCTGTTCTATTTGTGTGTTTATCTCTGGTATTTGTGCGTTATACATCTTTTATTCAGCACTGCATTTCATGCATTTACCCCTTTTCTTTTCTTTCTTTTACTTATTTAAGGATTAACCTCTCTCGGTGAAGGAAGGACTCTCCGTCGAGAATTCCTCTCGACGGACTAGGATCTCCTCCATTGAGACCTCCGTAAGTCCCCGATAGCGAAGGATTCCCTCTTCGTTCACTGGGCTGGTTGTACCACTGAAGTACCCCGGAGTTAGTTACCTATTCGTGGTGAGACGAGTGCCCCTAGCTGACACGGCGGTAAAACAAAGTGCAATTAGGGTCCCTCCTACTAAGTGTGAATTTTATATTTGTTAAAATCAAAAAAAAAGAGAAAATCAAAAATCAAAACAAATTAAGTAAATCAAAACACACAAAAAAAGTTAAAACAAAAACTGAAAAAAATGGCGTAAGATCATCCACTTGTCTGTTAATCTCTGATACTTGTTTGCTAGTGTATGCATTTACGCTCTGGTAAAATTACAGGAATGGCTCACGACTCTTCCGAAGAGAATCAATTAGGTCGTGGTCAGTCAGCTGACCCACGGGTCCACGCAATGGACTCAGGCCCCTCCCGCGACACCTCACAAGAGGTCCCCGTTGTTCCACGGGAGGTAGCTCCACCCCAGGATATCTTTTCCCTTTTGGGTGTCCTCGCTAGTACACAGCTCAGCCCTGAGCAACTTCTGGCCTTTCAGGCCATTTTAAAGGGGAAGTCTGTTTCTCCCCCTCCTCAGGAGTCAACTCCGGCTCCCACGTCCTACCAACAGCCGCTCCAGGCTACTACATCTCCATCACATGTATATGTCGCTCCTTCTTCTTCACTTCAAGGACAGGTGAGCCAACAGCCCGCCTCTCACCAATTCCCCCCTCTACAGTCTCAAACCCCTGCCATCCCTCATACGGTACCCCAAGCGGGTCCGTCCACTGGTGGGCCACCATACCCATCTGGTTCAGGGTTCCCTTCTCAGGTCCCTATAAGGCCTTCTCAGCCTCAATGGCAGGCCCCACTTTCACCTGCCGAGGAGCTCACTCAGTCCCTCCTCAACAAATACACTGAAATGAACGAGGAGTTCCGAAATTTCAAGAAAGAGGCACATGGGAAGTCTGTCCCTGACATTTCCCTGCCAAATCTCCCCATATTTCATCTTCCTCCCTCCGAAATGCCTACGTACCGTAGGTATAACGGCACGGGAAATCCTTATATTCACATCAAGGATTTTATGTATGAATCTTCCTCATGGCAGAATGATCCAAAATCCCTGGCTTACCTTTTTCGGAAATCATTGGATGGTCCCGCCCTAGAATGGTTCTATTCCCTAGAGCCGAGTGAGGCTGGAGATTTTGAAATTGTCAAAGCCAAATTCATACAGAAGTACCGGGATAGGGTCGGTCCCTCTCTTTCTATCACCGACCTAGTTGCTGAGAAAATGAGGTCAGATGAGGATTTTGTCCAGTATGCTGATAGGTGGAGGTCTCTGGCCGATAAAATAAAGGATACCCTTTCAGAACCCGAGCAAGTCAAGATGATTGTGTCTAATGCAACCCCGCAGTTTAGACACATTTTAGCCATGAATAAGCTTACCACGATGGAGGAACTTTATGAGAGGGCTCGGTATATCCAGACCCAATTAAAAGATTCCCCCATCATGCATATGTTTGAACCCCCAAAGCCAAGGGTGTTTAAGAAGACGGGCACTGGTGTCCAAGGAGGAACAACTGAGGGGGTCGTCATAAACGAGCAAGTGAGTGTGCTTGGCGGCCCCAACCAACCAGTTAACCCAAGGCCTCCTCAGGTTTCACGACCTCCCTTTCAACAAGGTCCACCTCTTTATCGTCCTCCACCCCAAAATAACCCCCTTCAAAACAACATGTCTCAACCCTTTCATCCCCAACAACAACAACAACCACAGCCTCAGTATCACCAAGTTCCACCCCCGGGAAATTACGGCCCACCACAACAACGGATGAGGCCCATTGGACCCAAAAGAGCCCATTATCCACCATTGCCCGAGGCATTGCCGGACATTTTTAATGCCCTCATGGCTGCCAACCTACTTACTTTGCCTAAAGAAAAGTTTGCATGGCCCCCAAATGCTGATACCTCCAGGTACTGTGTCTATCACAGACAGCCGGGTCATACGGTGGAGAATTATTTCAACTTCAAAGATTACATTTACGACATGAATGATCTGGGTGAAATCGATTGGGATGAAATGAGACGATGCATCGCCACCCTAAAGGCCAGGAGACCTCCGCCTAGGCCACAGTTGCCACAACAACCACATCAACAACAACAGCCTCAGCAGGCCCCACAACAGCAGCATAATATGGGCATCATCCATAACCCGCTTCCGGAGCACCAACAGCCCAACTACCAGGTTAATCCGATTTCCTCCTTCTCGGAAGTTGGAAGAGAGCAAACCTGTCATTTAGAAAGCACCTATGTCCTTGTTACCAGTCATACCACCAATCAACCTCCTCGTCTCCTTCGAACAGCATCTTCCTACCATTCAACCCCCTCACAACCCCTATTTGGTCCTTCTCCCGTTCCGCAGCCATCACGCCCTCTTATCCGTACCCCTATCGTCAATTCACCGTTAGTCCATCACCAAAGGCCATTTCTCACACCTTTTTCACCCCCAAGTCCCCTGATCACTTCTTATTCCCCTAATTTACCATCTACCTCTATCGCACCTTTACCTCCGCCTTCTAACCATTTTACCGCCCATTACCCGTATGACACACCATCCACCTCTACCCCCATTGAACCTCCCCCTCCACCATATAAACCCCTTATCATCCACCATTCACCCGAGATTCCCTCTACTTCCCCTATTCTTTCACATTCTAAACCCCTTATCATCCGTGATTCACCCAAGATTCCTTCTACCTCTACTATACCTCCGCCAAGCAAACCCCTAATCAAAACCCCTACACCCATCATAACCCCTATCCCACCAACCATTCCTCCACTACTACCCCTCAAACCCTTGTTAAAGTCCACACCCAATACCATAGAGGTGCAACAAGACCCGCAAGCAATGGTGCTCCGGAGTGGAAGGATGTTTCACCGGGTATTTCCCCAGAATAGTCAGGCCCCTAAACAATCTCAGCCCCAGAAAGATAAGGAAGAGCAGTCAGAGGAGTCCATCCCTGGGACCCAGTATGACTTGTTGAAACATCTGGATAAGACGCCCGCCCGTATCTCCATCCTTGAGCTGATTAAAAGATCCCCATCTCACCAAGAAGCTTTAAGGGAATATCTCCAAAAAGTCATGGTGAACGAGGATCTCCCTGTGGAGAAAATCTCGGCAGTCCTGACGCCCACTGATACACAACCGCCTATCATGTTCCATAATCACGAGCTTGCCCCCAAGGAAGCTCGAAAATATGCGTTGTGTATTGCGGTGAAAATCAATGGCGTATCAGTGGATCCATGCCTGGTAGACACGGGCGCGTCTATAAATGTGATTTCCCCGAGTACTCTTCAAGCATGTGGGGTTGATGAAGAACAACTCATGCCCTCCTCAATTACAGTCACGGCCTACGACAACAGTAAGAGGCCGCCAATGGGGATGATTGCCCTCAATGTAGAACTAGGCCCTGTATCAGTCTTCACGGAATTCCATATCATTCATATGGATCCCACTTTTAAGGCTATACTAGGCCGTACCTACATTGAAGCCATGAATGCTGTACCATCCACCAATCATCAGTGCTTGAAATTTCCATACAAAGGATGGGTTATTAAGGTAATGAGCATGCCTCTCTGTTCTACGGTGGATGCTATCAACACCTCTTTGCCTTCGGTCTGGCCGACTCATCGGCCCATACTATCCTTGTTGGATGTGTATGACCCTTGTCGTGCTCCCTTCACACAACAAAAGCCATTCCCTTTGTCAAACTCACGTCTTCCCTTCCGCTCCAAAGGATGGGAGATTATGAGAAATATTGGCTACCAAGATGGCAAAGGTCTAGGGGCACAACTGTAAGGAAGGCTGAGACCACTCCAAAAGATAAAGCCAATCCATAGAGCTGGCTTGGGTTTTAAGGGGCCATTCGAATCAGACGGCAAACCCCTCACTTGGACTTTGTCCTCACATTTCAAAAAGGGGCCCATCGTCCAGATGGGAGATCCTCCACCGGAATCACCTGGGGGGTCACGGGATGTGTTTTTAGCTCAAGCATGTTCAAGGATCCCTAAAAAGGGAAAGATGATTCACCTGGATTGTGAATGGTATAAATGGTTTGACATACCAGATATATCCATTGCACTGGAAAGAATGTTCTTTTCTTCACATCTAGAAGGCCCACTTTTGATCTCCGAAATGCCAGGGGACACCACCACACTTGCCAGAATGCCAAACCCTCCTCGCCAAGAGGATGTTGTCATCGACGGGTCATCATCCGTCACCAATATTGTCACCGACGGCTCATTAGCCGTCATCTTCTCTACCCATCTATCACAGCCTCTGTTGCTGTCTTCTTCCTGGGCCAGACAGTTGTCTGATGATCTTCCCAGGTCTCCTTCTTTACTCGTTTACCTGCGTGAGTTTCTCAACTCGCGTAAGATTTTTAATCACGATCTGCTCTACGAGCTACACAACCCTCTAGCTCTAATTCCCTTTTCACCTCCTCCAATTTCTTTTCACTGCTTTGTTATTAAAAATGAAAATGAAAAAAAAACGCCAATTCCACAACTCCTCAACAGCGCATTGTCTTTGAGGAAACCTCCTATATCTCCCACGAGTGTGCCCCGACTCACGGGCCACTCATTTAAGGTCCCCTGAGCGACCTTCTTTTCCCCTCGCCTGAGGGGTCTGTCCCTGTACATTCTTCACTATCCTCTTCAGCTTCTTCTTCTTCTGTAAATAATGTGTGTCAGGTTAGGAATAAGTCAAGGGTAGTGCCCAGGAAGAAATCCAATGGTAAGCAGATCCCTCGGCGATTTCTTTTAGATTTAGCCGATAGGTGTCAAGCCCTTCTAGCCATCCCCAAATTGCTAGAAAATCCCGTCCAACTGCCAGAAATAGAATGTGGGAATGATTGCATGATTGATGAAGGGTATGGGGTTTACGAACTCACTGACGAGGAATACCCCATTGAAGAAGAGGATGAAGAATATGAGGACGCGGCTGACACCTATGCTAGTGGAATGAGCAGATTTGACGAACCGTCAGCCGCTGTAGAAGAGTCTACCAAAGAGATCAATCTGGGAACTGAGGAAGACCATAGGATTCTCCTCATAAGTGATAATTTACCATCATCTGAAGAAGAGGCACTAGTTAAGGTTCTTAAGGATTACAAGGACACGTTTGCATGGAGCTATGAGGATATGCCAGGATTGGATTCTACTCTGGTTGAGCATCGTCTCACCCTCAAACCAGGGTCCATCTCGGTAAAGCAACGGTTAAGACGTTTCCGCCCACAAATGGCTTTAAAAATGAAGGAAGAGGTCGACAAGCTCCACAAAGCTAGGTTCATAAGAGTCGTCCTTTATCCTCAGTGGGTCGCAAACATCGTCCCGGTCATGAAGAAAGATGAAAAGGTGAGAATTTGTATTGACTTCCGGGACCTTAACCGTGCGTGTCCGAAGGATGATTTCCCTTTGCCTCATATTGATGTGTTGATTGATAACACGGCAGGATATAAAACCCTTTCATTCATGGATGGATTTTCTGGATATAATCAAATCCGTCTGGCAGAAGAAGATCAGGAGAAAACTTCATTCACTACTCCCTGGGGAACTTATTGTTATGTGGTCATGCCATTTGGACTGAAGAACACCGGAGCCACTTACCAAAGGGCTATGATGGCAATATTCCATGACGTGATGCACATATATTTGGAGGTATATGTGGATGATTTGCTGGTAAAGTCTAAAACTAGGGCGAAACATCCCGAGGTCCTTGCAAAGGTGTTGTAAAGATCCCATGAATTCAATTTGAAAATGAATCCAAAGAAATGTGTGTTTGGTGTATCATCTGGCAAATTACTTGGCTTCATTGTGAGCAAAAGGGGTATTGAGATAGATCCCAACAAGGCTAAGGCGATTAGGGATATGCCACCCCCGAAAAATCTGAGAGAAGTTCGAGGATTAATCGGGAGATTGCAGTTTATCCGTCGCTTTGTGTCGCAACACTCGCAAAGGTGCCGGCCCTTCTACGAGTTGACCAAAGCAGGGACCAAATTCTATTGGGATTCTAAGTGTCAGAATGCTTTCGATGGATTAAAGGAATATCTGGCCAACCCACCTGTTCTCACTCCACCTGTTCCAGATAAACCTCTGATCCTATATATCTCGGTCCTAGACGACTCTGTGGGAGCCGTCCTGGCACAAATCAATGAGGAAGGCAAGGAACGGGCAACCTATTACTTGTCCAAACTCCTCAACCCCTGTGAGCGAAAGTATACTACCATGGAAAAGACCTGTGCCGCCCTCGTGTGGGTGGTACAGAAATTGAAACATTACTTTCTTGCTCACGAAGTCCACTTGATTGCTCGGATGAATCCTATCAAATTTCTCTTGAAAAAGTTTGTCCTTACTGATAGGCTAGCACGTTGGCAAAGTTTTCTATCTCAATTTGACATCACCTATATTCAGCAAAAGGTGATTAAAGGCTATGCTATAGCCGAGCATCTCGCTCATCACCCTCTCCCCAAGTTTGATCCTGTTCAATCAGAGTTTCCAGATGAGGAACTAATGTCCATTACCCAGTCTGATGATCCCATGTGGACATTATATTTTGATGGAGCTTTGAATTCCCAGGGGAGAGGTATTGGCATTGTTTTTTTGTCACCTGAAGGTGTCGCTATCCCAGATGCATTCCAGCTCTCATTTCCAGTCACCAACAACGTGGCTGAATACGAGGCTCTTCTGGCAGGTCTGAACCTTGCCTATTCCTTCTGGGTCACTGAATTACGAGTCATAGGTGATAGTCAACTTATCCTTCGCCAAGTGTTCACCAAATATCGCACTCGCGATCCCAAGCTCAAGCCATATTAAGAGCTTACTGTTGCTTTCGCTAAACTGTTCACTAAGTTGGTCTTTGTCCACGTTCCTCGCAATCAGAACATTTTGGCCGACGCTCTTGCTTCGTTGGCATCATCATTAAGGTTTCCTCTGGGCAGAAGAGCTTTGTCCGTTTCTATCCACAAGCTTCTCTTCCCTGCTATCCACAACCCTTCCTATTTAAGGGTTCAGAAGGAAATGTCAAAGAGGGTTCAAGATAGAGAAGTCGCTGAGAAGAGGGAAATTATGTTGGTCGAATTGGAAGAAGAATTGGCTGATGAGGAGAAGCCATGGTTCTATGAGATTGTTAAATATTGCAAAGACCAGTCTTACCCTACAGAAGCAACAGCAGAAGATAAGAGGGCCATAAGGAGAGTTGCCCAAAGGTATACGGTGGTTGGAGGATTGCTATACAAGAGAAGCCTCACTGGTGTTCTTCTAAGGTGTCTTGATGATGACGAGTCCTGGAAGTGTGTAGAGGAAGCACACTCAGGCGTGTGCGGTGGCCATGTAAACAGTCAAATGCTTGCTAAGAAGATCCTTCGGCAAGGCTTTTACTGGCCCACCATGGACGAAGATTGTGCTGTCTATGTCCGTAGGTGTGTCAAATGTCAACTTCACGCTGATAAGATTCATTCCCCATCTTCCTCTCTCCATCCAGTGTCCTCCCCATGGCCTTTCTCCATGTGGGCATTCGACATCATTGGTCCTCTTGGTGATCCTAACTCCCTCATTAAACAAAAATCCTTCATCCTCACTGCAACGGAGTACTTCACCAAATGGGCTGAAGCCGAAGCCTATGCAGAAGTCAAGGCATCTACAGTCTGCAAGTTTATCATGAAGAATATCATTGCCAGATTCGGCATTCCAAGAACTATCATCACCGACAATGGGCCACAATTCATCTCTCAGGATCTTCAGGACCTCTGCCAAAGGTATAAAATTACATTGCATCATTCGTCACCATATTATCCACAAGGTAATGGCCAAGCAGAGGCCACGAATAAAATATTGATTAAAATCATAAAGAAAACTTGTGAGTCTAGCAGATTCTCGGATTGGCCAGAGAAGCTTATCGAAGCTCTATGGGCCTATCGCACTTCAATCCGTACTCCCACTGGGCAAACTCCATTCGCCCTTACTTACGGGATGGAGGCGGTAGTCCCATATGAGATTCTGGTCCCTTCTCTTAGGGTACAATTGGATAAGGAACTTCCTCTCGACGAACGTCGTGACTCACTCCTTGCCCAATTGGAACTCTTAGACGAGAAACGTCTGGTTGCTGCCGAGCATGCTCGCGTCTACCAAAATAGACTCGCACGTTTTTACCAGAAGAAGGTTATTGAGAGAAAGTTCAAAGTTGGTGAAATGGTAGTAAAAAGAATTTTTGTAAAACCTGGCGGGCCGCGTTCTAAGCTCCAACCCAATTGGGAAGGACCATACGTGGTTCAGTCTGTGCATCCTGCCAACGCCTATAGGCTAGTCAATGCTGAAGGAGTTGAGTTATCCCACCCTTGGAATGGGCTTTACTTTAAGAAGTATTACCCTTAGATAGGTGTACATACTGTCAAAGATAAAAAAAATTGAAAAGAAAAATAACAAAAAAATGAAAATAACAAAAACATGTGTATAAAACAAAAGAAAAGACAAAAAAATAGAAAATTCAAAATGTTGATGCTTGGAGATCACCATGTAGTTAAGTCATTGCATTCAACCTCCATGTTAGGAAAGGGCCCATTAAGACTTGGTAGGTCTCAGGTCTTGGTTTGCCAGAACCGTGGAGACCCCTGTCCGGCCAGTTCGGCCTATGCCCCCTCAAAAGAAGACAACATGAATACACACCTGTGTTATAAAAAATTGATAGCATCGCTTATGGTAGGGCATCACTCAAAAGGTCTCCAAGAAAGCTTAAATCTTTGTTCTCTTCTTCTCGACCGAGTGAGACAGTCGGCGCCCTTAAAACGCTGAGCATGGGAAACATGAACACGACCCCTAGGGTGAGAGTAGGATCCAATTCTTCGAGCATGAATCAGAGCACGAGAAGAGGGCAGTGTCCCCGCAGGCATCCAAGAGGGATTCCATAATGTCAAAATACTATATCCCTCGCAAAAAAAAAATCCATCAAAAGAAAAAAAAAGAAGCAAAAAAAATCAAAGTCAAAGAAAGGCCTGGCCGTGACCGCGCCTGATTCCATTAAATGAAACCCCTTTGACTGAAAGTCAAATTCTACACAAAAGGGGTTATGAGATGTAAATGCTCGAGATTTGGTCTGAAGTTGCCCAAAAGGGGAAGTTAAGTGCGCCCCTACTGGCTCGCCGGGTTAACGGTTTTGCCGGTCCTCTCAGGAGGTTTACCCCCTATACTCTTCCTTCTTCCTCTAAAGATGAAGGCTCAATGGAGTTCCTGAAGGGCGAAACTCGCCAAAGCCTGCAACATCATTTTAACACAAACATATGGTTGTCCATTTTGAAAAGCAGAAGTCATTGTCGTGAAGGAGTCTCCGTGTTTCTGGCCGGTCAAGACCCTTATCCACCACCTTAATATCTTCTTAGTTTAACCTCGGGCTTAGACCAATGCAAGCGCGTCACCTATAGGTGCGACGGCGTCTGATTCCGGGTCAGCGTCGCGCGGTTGGTCATTTGGGTTCCAGGGTGTTCCATTATATACCATCTAGAGTTGTGAGGAAATAGACCCGGGTCGGGCAAATCATTTACCTCGAACATTTTTTGGGTGAATCCCTATGGTCGGAAGCAACTGGGAGCCTAAGCATGGCATGACGGTATTGTCATCAAGATAAGTCTTAGCCGGCGGGATTATCAGTCGAGGAGTCTAGAGGCCCAAATCAACTTAGATGTGCGCTTAGGATACCTGGGAGGTTATCAAGAAACCCTTGTTCTCATGCAACTTACATGTTATATGGGTTGGTCATCATGCATTAGCAAAAACAAAAATAAATAAGCCAAAAATAAACAAAAAATGGCAAAATCAAAAATCCAAAAAAAGGGGGAGAAAAATGTATATGCACAAAAAAAAATGGAAATGTAAAAGACCAAAAAAATAAATAAACAACAAAACACAAAAAATTAATATACCTACAAAAACAAAGATCACATCTTTGCATGATCGCATTTGTATGCAACATTCATTTTAAATTCTCGTTTGCATCCGTGTGCTTGTCTGTCGCATTCATCATCATCTTTTATCAGTGCCTTTGTTAATAAGGACTTGCCCCTTGACTCGTTATCAAGGATAGTTCAAAACTTCGTTTGCTTGTTGAGCAAGGAGCAAGTCAGAGCAGAAATACTGACTTGTTTGCTTAGGTGTGTGCAGGAATTCGAGAGCTCAGGAAGAAGCAGAGAATCAAACACAAAACACTTTATTTCACTTCTATTCAAAATAAAAATAAACAACAAAGAGATTACATCAGATTTCACCTTCTCTCTCCACATTACTTGTCCCGCCACCCTCCGGACGAGGCACTCTTAAGGGGGCTATCCAATCATGGAATGCGGTCCTTCCACCGCTTTGTGCTCCTCTTCCGATCTCTACTCCCCGGCGCCGATCTGCGGGGGCACCAAAGGAGCTGCTGACACGAAAGCCACGCTCTCGTGCTCTTCGGTAGCGTTCCTCACCGTCCTTTAGCCACTGCTCGGCGAGGCCGAGACTGGTCTTCAATTCAAATAATTGGGCCTCCAGGGCCCTCTTCTCCTCTTTCTCGGCCGACTTCTTGGCCTTCTCTCTTTCCTTGGCCTTTTCCCTCTCAGCACGTTCTTTCGCTCTGTCTTCCCTCTCCAGCTGAAGGGTGATCCTCAGCTCTATAGCGTCCCTAGAAAAGTCATCACCTGGACGACGCTGCAGTTCCTCTTCTAGCTCGGCTATTCTAGCTTCCTTCTGGGCGGCATGTGCGAGTGCCTCCTCCGTTTCTTTCTCCTGCCAGACGTTTCATCTCAGGCTTCTGGTAACGCTTGAACAAGGGATTTTAAATGGTGAGGCTCTCACCTGTACAGAAAGCATCCCTTCTGCTTCCGCAGCCCGCTGTGTGGCATGAGCAAGTTGCTCGTGTAGTGAATCTAACTCTGAAGTGGGAATCCATAGACTGGAAGAAATGCCGTCTGCCCCCATCACCGATGAAACTACATCGAGCTGGGCACGCTGCGTACACATATGAGAGGTGACAGTTAAATGGTTAACGCCATGAATTTCAAATCATGCCAGGAGTATGTATATATACACTTACTGATGAACCCAGAGCCGCTCGGGCATCAGTTAACTCTTGCTCCGTGTCTGCCAAACGAGCTCGTAAGTTCGTTATTATGGTGTCACGGGCATCCTACAGCCATGGCTCTTGAGTTCACAAATAAAAATAAAAAAAATAGAAATTATAAAAGACAAAAAAAATGGTGTTTTATTTTACCTCTATAAGCCCTCCAAGCTGGAGCCTCTCCGCATACATTGCCCTATAGAGCCGTAGGTAATCTTCACTGTCTTGCGCTTGTGATTCCAGGAGCGTGCCACCGCGCTGCCAGTCTTCATACTGTTCGGGGAAGCGCACCCTCCAATCAACGCAGGTCGCCGGCCCACGCGTCTTCTTCCCGACGCTGGGTGAGGAGGTTATATCCACCCATTCCTGGGCAAGCCCGAGGGTTCTCATGGCTAATCGTAGCCTTAGTGGCTCAATTTCATTCAAACAATGAAGCCAGAGGTCCCGTCCGAATCGGGCACGGCTTCCAATTACCCATGGCTGATCGACATCGACCATATTCAAGTAAGGCCTCCAGTTCACCTATGTTGGGTTGTACATATCTTCTTAGTTACTCAAAAATACAAAAAAAATGAACAAAACATATAAAAAGGAGAAAAAAGTATCCTACCATCGCTGCAGGGAACTCTTGCAGCTCCCGTCTCGATACCATCAGCTGGTAGGATAATGGTGCTGTACTCATGATGGGTTGCCACCGCCTAGTCAACGGGATCGTCACTGGCCGACAGTGTCGAGCTCTCCCCATTGGAATATAATAGTAGCTCCACAGCTACACCATCATGTGTCATTGGCATCAACAAATACAAGAAAAAAAAGCATAAAAAGAAAACCACAAAAAAAATAATAATCTTTTACCTGGATGAAGGGCGTAAACCCATTTATTGTCACCTCTCGGCCTGTCCTTTACGACAGACCTGTAAATAGATGTGCCAGCACGGCAGCTCCCCAGGCGTACTGTCCTACTCTCTCCAAGTCCACGAGCAGCTCCAGGAAGCGGCAGTGTATGTTGTCTCCCTTGGAGCCCAGTAGCAGCCTACCCAGCAGAAAGATGAGGAACCTCCTCAGATCCATGTTGGTCCTTTCCCAGTTGCTGGCATCTGCACAGTATACAGCACGGGCACCTCTCTCTGCCCTTTCCATAAATTCCTCCAAGGACTCGTCATCCCGTGGACGGATGTCAGTAAGCCCTAACACCTCCATGATCGATGTCTTGGCTACTGACCTGTTCTTCCGTCCATCGAGTTCCAGTCCTAACAGTTTCTGGGCACCTTCTCGGTAATCCGCATAAGTGACGCCGGTCACTGTCTCTCCATCCACTTTGAGGCCCGTAATGCGGACCATATCTTCCAAACTGGGCACCATATGCCCCCAAGGCATCAGGAATGCCCGACTCGCCGGATCCCATCTTTCATATAATGCTTGGATCAGGGCAAGGTCGAGCTTTATCGGCTCGATTCGGAGGAAGGCACCGAACCCCATCACGTCTAGCCTGGCCTTTTGGAAGTCCGGGAGACCTCGATATGCTGCCACTACCAGCTCCCATGAGATGTGCGATCGCATCATGCCCTGCACATCCACAAGAGGTGAAAAAGGGGAACATTGCTAAGCAAGAAAGGAGAAGAAAAGGATGAAGGAAGAAAACCAAAGAAGCCACTCACAAGCTGTGATCGGGTCCTCTCACTCAATTGTCCTTCGACTTCTGAGAGTCTCCTGGAACTGCTACCTGATCTGCTCCTCTTCGAGGAGCGGGAAGACTCACCTTCTGCTCTAAAGCTGGATTCACCCTCCATCCCGAAAAAGTGAGCAACACTCGCAACCTCCCTTCCTTACAAATTTGTACTCCTCAAGTCTGCTCTCTGGACTTCGGTGTTTCCAAGTCGAGCGAAAGGGGAGGTATTTATAGGATTGGAAAGAAGGTGATCTGGATCTATCACCATCACCCCAGTAACAGTCTTTATGACAAGTCACCCTCTCTTTACTATCGCATGTCACTCTGCCATCTGGAGTGATCAATTCGGAGGCGTGATTTGTTGACTTGTCCTCCCCATGCGGTCTAAAGATTCCCCGTGTTTATTGTCCTGTTGCGACTACTGCTAGCGCAAAGAAGAAAGTGGGGGACATTTATACGAAAAAAAAAGGACTCGGGGCTGACGTTGTTGAAATTGGTGGTAGATTCCTTTGAAAGTCATGGCCACGGTACGCTCGCGTGCCACTTCGCCATGTGGAGTAAATGGAGCAGAGCTGTGATTTGACCCGCCACCCCTATTCGGTCCAAAGATTCCGCGTGTCCCTTGTCCTATTGCGACTACTTTTAGCGCAAATAGGGAAACGAGGGACATTCACGTGGGAAAAGAGCACCACGGGCCGATATTGTTGAAATCCGTGGCTGATCCCCTTTGAAAATCATGGCTATGGTGAGTCACCACCCCGTGTTTTAAGGAGACATCTCGTCGAGTACGTCTCGCGGGAACCTATGTGGTGGAGAAGAGGCGTGGAGCAGAAGGAACACATTCAGGGCGAACCAGCCGTGTTCAAACCAACCTATTTCACTTGCATATATATATAAGGGTTTGTGCCCGTCATGAAAAGGGAGTGAGTGAACAAGCCACTCACTAACCCTCATCACCCTCCTGGTTGCTTCTCTTCTCTCTCCAAAGATAAGAAGTCCCTCGGAGGCCTTCTATAGTTCCGTGACGCAGCAATCGCTTTGTCGCGCCATGCGTTCCCCACCTGCTCTTCGGCAGTGCCCTTCGCCATCCTCCTGTCTCTCTCGCGACCCTGATGGCCGCGAAGCTCTTGAAGTCGAGGCCGCTGGCTGAGCTGCCCTATGCTCTGTCGATGAAGATGCTATCAACTCCAGGAGCTCCTCTGTTGCGAGCTCTAATCCCCTTCAATCTACAGAGCGAGCCATCTCTCGATGCTCTTTCTCTCAGAGTCCCATCTCCTGGGCCTCTTGTCCTGCTCTATTTTTGCCTTTTCTCTCTCTACTATCTCTTGCTTTATCTCTCTCTAAGCCATTCGGAGAGAAATCTTTAGCTCACGGGCATCTCAGGGCAACTCCTCATGATAGTTGCCTTGAGTTTTCTGGCTCTTGTCCGGAATGGTTGGCTATCACCTAGCACTGGCTATTGCAGATGTTTGTGCCAAAAACAAGAAAAAAGAGAAAAAAAAGGGAATAAAAAAGAAAAAAAATAGTAGGGAGTAAGGATGTAAATGGCATTAAAGCTTCCTTATTTATTCCAAGATAAGATATATTATGGTTTGGGCATCTCAGGCCTCAATTTCCCCAACTCGATTACATAAGCTTTCAGCAGTTCTTCGTCCTCACTCACAGATTCTGTTGCCCTTAGTGCAATGCTGGCCTTCCATGACGTTTTGATTGTCTTCACATTTCTTGCGTCACCCCTTGTGCCCAGCTCCCTTTTCCTGATTAAAGGAAGCTCGGATAGCAGTGGGAATGAATGGCGAGGGAGGCCTATCTGAGTATGACACCGGTGCGTGTTGTAAAGGATGAATTCAGACGCGCCAACAAGCTGGAGCTCCATGTTAAGAGAAGACCTCGTGAGAAGCTCATATGGGAGTAAGCATGTCGGTGCACGAGTGAACATATACTCTTCAATGGTACTGAAGTGAGCCCGCCAGTCTTCTCGTTTCTTCAACCAGGGAACGCGATTTGCTATACTACCACTAGAGCCTAACACATTGGCCATATGGTGAAGTGGGCTTTGTTGGAAGAGTCTTGAAGTAGATGACATTCCCTCACGATGGTTAAATTTGAAATGTAAGTCAGTCCAGCAATTCAAAAGGAGTGTGCAACCAAAAGGAGGCTTACCTATACTGGAAGCCGTGAGTCCGCTATAGAGATAAGCAAGGATAGCAGGTCCCACTCTCTTTCCTTCCCAAATTCCACAGATGGCACTTAGCTGATCTTCCTCCACTATGTTGTCAGTATAAGGGAATAGGAGAGCACCCGCTAAGCAGATGGTGAATCCCTTCATGAGCCCTTCAATGCGATCATCATCGCTTGTCAACCTTTCAAGAGCATTTATGACCCAATCTGCAAGTTTTTGCAGATGGATTCCCTTCTGAGTCTGGATGTCCTTGATGGCTTCGGACGGCATGAAGCTTCTGAGCACCTCCTCGGAAGTCACCCTTCTTAGCATGCGCAAAACCTTTACCTTGCCATTTCTCTGGAATTTCTTCACGCCCAGCAGAAGTTCTGCTTCTTCGAGAAGAATAGTTGCCTCGAAAGTGGGGAAAATGAATGTATGGGTTTGAGGGTGCCAAAGCTCTACCAGTGCACCCGTAGCCGCCCAATCCATGTGAATCTCGTTGTAATGTTTGGCATGAGTTACGAGCTTTTGGAGATGCCACTTTCTGATGATGGCCCTCATACTGATTGAGATGTTCGAAGTGAGTTTCGACAGCCATGGCAACCTTGAAAACTTCCTCGGGCCAGGAAAGAGAGGATACGGCTGAAAATAGAAAAGTGGAGAAGGCAAAAATGGGCATAAGAAAGTCTTGCAGAAACACAAAAAAAGAAATGTTAACGCACCATTCGAGACTGGATTCTCCCGCTAAGATGCCCTTCGAAGTCAGTAAGCCGCTTGCACTCGTTGCTGGGCTTGCTTTTCTTCACGGGACGGGAAGACTCGCCTTCCATCTCGAACTTTGATCTCCTCCTGAGCTTCAACTTCCTTAGCTCGCCCTTGAATGCATTTTCTTAAGGCCAAACGGGCGATACTTATAGTGAGGAAAGGAATCTAGGAACAGTGTTACCAGTTTCGTTCTGTTGTGTGTGATAATGTGCTTGCATAGTTGTGATCTTGTTTTGTTATGTTAATTATCGAGTGGGGTACCACTGTCCCACCGATGCCCCACCTTGTCCCGCATTGTCCCCTAATCATTCAATCATTGTGGTCCCCCCTTATCATGCATCGTATTATATGATGTTTACGATACTAGAGCATGCCAAGGACCTTACGGTCTGGACGAATCTGGGATCTGAGTTCCCCTTCAACAAAAACAGTGATGATCCCGGAGGAGATCAGGACGTACGGATAGGCCGTTAAGCTGTGATAGAATGGGGACGACGGTTCCGTTCGATGAGTCGGTACGTGGATAAACGGGCCCCGGCTCAGTATCAGCTCATTGGATCGGTATCCTGACCCACTCTCCACAGCTTAGCAATATTATCCTTGGCTAGTTTCTATTTTAGTTTGTTTTAATTTTTCTTTTAAACCCAGCATGCATTCATGTAGGACTTTGAGTTCATTGTGGAAAATCATTCACTTACTTTGATTGTGTGAGCCACTGTGCTTAATTGCTTAAATATGGGATATTCCATTCCGAGTCGAGTACTGAGTTTCCCCGAGGTTGTCTTGGGATGTTTCTCTGGATGAAACCATTGTTTGGATCTGTCTCCAATCATCTGTTTATTTCCCTTGGACCCACCTTAGCTGCAGCACTTCCACAATGGCTGGTAACCGCTCCCCAATGGTGAAACCTGAGGTTTACGACCCAGGTACTTCCGCACCGTGAAGTTGGTCCTTTTAGTTTGTTCGTGCCCCAGCGCACACAATGTCCTTCCTAGTTTGTTTACCATCCAAACAATTGTTGATTTCGGAGAACCTTCCTCAAGGTTGCTTTGTGAAACTCGGGAAAGATTCCCGTCCTGTAACGTTAGAAGCGTGTCTCATCACACCTTAGCATCCGCTTTTCAGTCCATTCCATTTCACTCCGATACACTTTATTTCATTCCATTACAAAGTGGATGCCAAGGCGGGGCAGCTGTAGACACGCCGTTTCTGACGTTACGACGAGTAAATCCCATGTTATACCATAACGCCCTGAAGTGGCTTACATTTTATTTTATTTGAGTGATTTCTGTAATTGTGGTTAATTGCATTATTTTTTGAAAGGGAGAAAATTAAAAAATAAATAAAAAGAGAAAAAATAAAATTCCAAAAAATGTGTGTAATTGTGTTTACGTAAAAATAATATAATTGATTTTCTTTAATAAATTTGTTTTCATAAAATATAAATATATATATAAGTGATTAGTATATACATAATATATTTA
Source organism: Amorphophallus konjac (assembly GCA_022559845.1). NCBI lineage: Eukaryota > Viridiplantae > Streptophyta > Magnoliopsida > Alismatales > Araceae > Amorphophallus > Amorphophallus konjac. The sequence continues at coordinate 32,710,598 of CM040123.1, read as the reverse complement.
TTAAAAAGCAAAAAAATATAATAACCATAAATAATATATATATATATATATATATAAAGAAGCAAAAAAAAATAAACAAAAATAAACAAAACAAACAAACATATAAAAATAAAAATAATAAAAATAATATTCCCTACCCCATCTTATTCTCTCCCCATCCTTTTCTTTATTTCTATTTTCTTCCCTAATCCCCTCCTCCCTGTTCTGACCCTCACTCTCACGTAAACCTCTCCCCTCTCTCCGTCTCTTTCTTTCCCTCTCACTTCACTGCACACGTCCCCCTCCCCCACGGCACACACATGCGCACTCCCCTCATCATCGTGTTCTCCTCTCCCTCATCCCTCCATCTCTCACGCTCCCTCAGCTCTCTTTTCCTCTCCCTCTCAACCGCCCGCCAGCACCCAGTCGGCCACTTCGGCAACCCCACCGTCTCCATTGCACCCTCCGCTTTGCCACCTCCGGCCTCCACTCCCTACCGCTGCCCCTCTCTCTCTCACTCCCCCACTCTCTTTTCCTCTGCCCACGCACTCCACCTCTGTGCTAACCAACCCACAGCAGCGTCCACCACCACGCCACTGCACCCAGCTGCAAGCCGCCGTGACCACCCCGACCGGACGCCCGTCCGCAGCTCCGGCCGTCCACCTCCACAGCCGCAGCAACCCCTGCATGCACCGTCCGCACGCCACCCCCGTCTCTTCTCTCACCATCTCACCCTCCCTGCATGTACACCCTTCGCAGCCACCCCTGGCCACCGTGAGACACCCCCGGGAGCACGCCGACCGCTCCCCGTCGTCGTCCACGCCGTCGTCTGCCACCGACCGAACCACCACTATCACCTCCGCTCTCTCCCCACTGCACCGGTCGCTCACGCCCGTCGCCGCTGCCGTTCGCTCGCCATCACCTCCACCTGCACCGGCCGCCGCGAAGCCCCCCCCCCCCACCTCGTGAAGCCACCTCTTAGCCGCCGACGTCCATCTCGCCGGCAAGACCCTCCACCTGCACCACCGGAGCACCCCTACGTCGTCCGCGAACGCCGCACAGCATCGCCGCTGTCACCCGACGCCCCGCGGCCACCTCGTCCTCCGTCAACCGATGTCACCGTCCCCACTGCCGCGCCCAGATCGTGATCGCCCCCACCGCCGCTGCTCCCGTCGCCGGTCCCCCCTCCGGCCGCCGTCCGTCGTCGCCTGCGCCACCCCGCCTGCGCCGCCCGCCGGCCCCTGCGCATGCACACCGCCACCCCGCCCTCTGGCCCTGCCGCTCCACCTGCACCGGCCACCTCGCGCCGGCCTCGCGAGACCCCCCTCTCCCGTCGTCTCTCTCTCTCTCGTCCCGCCGTCTCCCCCTCTCTGCACCCCCCCTCTCTCCCTCTCTGCACTCCCCCTCTCTCCCTCTCGTCTGTCTCCCTCTCTCTCCTCCCGTTCTCTCTCTTTCTCCCTCTTTCTCCCGCCACTCTCCCTCTCTCTCTCCCGTTTCCTCTCTCTCACTCTCGTTCCCTCTTTCTCTCTCCTTTCGCACCACCACTCTCCCTCTCTCTCTCCCGTTTCCTCTCTCTCACTCGTTCTCTCCCCCTCCCGTTCTCTCACTCTCCCTCTCTCCCGTTCTGTCTCTCCCTCTCCCTCCTCTTCATCCCACCGCCTCTCTTCTCACCGCGTCCCCCTCTCTCTGTCTTCTCTCTCTCTCGATCTCTTCCTCCTCTCTCCGTCTCACTCACCCTCCCTCTCTCTCTCTCTTTTTTATTTTCATTTTTTATTCTCTCTCTTTCTCTCTCTTCTCGCAAGCCCCCACGTACCTCTCTCTCTTTCTCTCCCCTCCCTTGCGATCTCTCTCTTCTCTCTGCTTCTCTCTCCGTCTCGCTCTCTCTCTCCTTCTCTTTTAATTTTTTTTATTATTTTATTCTTCCCACGCCCTCTCGATCTCTTTCTCTCCCTTTCCATTTTTTATCTTATTTTCTCTCACTCTCTCTCTCTCTCTCCCCCTCACTTTCCCTTCTCACCTTTACCTGCTCTCTCTATCTCTCTCATTTCCTCTCATATACATATAATATATATATATATATATATATATATATTATGTATATATATCTTTTATATATTTTTTACGTACATATATATTATATATATATAAACTAAAGTACAAAAAAAAGCCTAAAAAGAGCTTCCTTCCTCTCCCTCTCTCGATTCCTCTTTCTCTCTCTAACCCTTCTCTATCTTTTATACATCATTAATTTTTCTTTATTTATTTATTTACTTGTATTTTTAATCATCTCCACTCACCTTATATATATATATATATATATATATATATGTTTGTATATCTATTCCCACCTTATACATATACGTGTGTTTGTGTTCCTATTTAATCAGTTTCTGAAGTCCGTTTTGAAGCCCTTCGGTCGTGCTACGCTCGTGATATTGAAGTCCTTCTCAGAGCTCGTCGCTGGCCTCCACCGATAAGCTTTTCTTCCCTCTCTTATTTTTTTTTTTATTTAGTCAATTAATTATATTGCATGCATCATTTAACATATGTGACATGCCCTTCTCTCCGAGAGGGCCTCGCTTGTGAGTGTCCTTGTGTTTGTGCATTTCATCATGTCATTCTCCCACCCTTTTAGTTCCAAAGGGGTTTTAAACACACCAACCAGGTACGTGTTTGTTTATGTTATCTACAGTTTCATTACCTAAGGATTGGTACTACACCGCCGTCATTCTCATTTAGTTATTTTTCTCTGTTTGTTCTTTGTGTAAGGGGTAACCAGTTAAAAAGCCCTCTTCTTCGGCCTGTCGAAAAAAGAGGAAGTTGGAGCCCGCATAACCCCGTGTCAAAGGCGAAAGCGATCAATTCACTCGAGACCCTCGGTCCCTGGCGATCACAACACTCCTAACGTGCGCTTCATTTTGATCATCTTTGTTTTAATAACACCCGCGGATAGTTACTTCCCGCAGCGGTTACTCTTGTGTCTTGTCCTCACCCGCGCGGAGGATTATTCCCCACGGCGGTTTCTGTCGTTTACTTTCTGTACATCTAACCCCTAACTGGTAGCGGTGGGTCACCTCCCGCTACCGTTTTACTTTTCGCACTTTTATTTCTGTATATCTAACTCCTAACTGGTGCGGTGGGTCACCTCCCGCGACCATTTCCATTTCAGTATTTTATTTTTTTGCACTTTACTTTCTAACTCCTAACTATTTAATTTCAGCATTCCCCTATCATCGTTTTAAAACCCCGTGGAGATCAACATCTCGCGGCGGTTTATTTGATCTCTTTTCTTTTCCTGTCACATATACTTATATTATATTAAAAACCCCGCAGAGGCCACAGTCTCGTGGTAGTTTCTATATATATATATATATATATATTATTTATATTCTTTATGTCATATTAAAAATCTCGCAGAGGCCACAGTCTCGTGGTGGTTTCTATATATATCTATATACATATATATATATATTATTTATATTCTTTATGTCATATTAAAAACCCCGCAGAGGCCAATGTCTCGTGGTGGTTTATATATATACATACATTTATTATTTATATTGCACTAAAAATCCCGTAAGGCCAATGTCTTGCGGTGGTTCTCATATGTACATATATTAATTATTGCTTATATTGCTTTTCCTGTTAAAACCCCGTAAGGCCAATGTCTCGCGGTGGTTTCTATATGTACATCTATTAATTACTGCTCATATTGCTATATTCCTGTTAAAACCCCGTAAAGACCAATGTCTTGCGGTGGTGTGCTGTTATTTATATTGTTCTTGTAACTGTCCGAGGAGGATATATCGTTACAATTTCCGAGTCTACGTGTCTTCCCGTCTGTCAATTTCTATTACGTAGAGTCCCAGGACTCGAATTCGGTATCTGAAAAACTGCTCTCGGAACAGTAGGTCACGCCTACCGGGAAGGGGTTCAGTTTGCGTGAGAGGGTCTTCGGACCCCTATCTCCGCCATGTACCGGAGTTCGGTCAGTCTAAATTCTTTCTGTCTCCATTAGAGTGTCATCTATAGGTCGTACTTGTCCACCGTTCTTTCATATCCCATAGCGCGCGTTTCATTGTTTTGTCCTCATTTCTTTCACCCGTTATCACTCAGAGAGGGAGAAACCCCATCTCTCTCTCTCAGTCCACCACGTGACGCGTTCACACCGGTCGTACGCCTCGGGGGAGAGGAGAAGAGAGGAGAGAGAACAGAGGGAGAGAAGTGAGAGATCGTGAGAGAGGAGAGAGGAGAGAGAGAGAGGGTTAAAAGAAAAGAAAATAGGAAATTAACAATATTTCGTAAAATCCAATTTTCTGCACGAAATTCTGTAAACTTAGAAAAATATGAAAAAATAGTCTCCGCGATCCTCGGAACGAGCACAATGCACCTGTAGCGTCCCGGAGTCTCAAAACTCAACGGTTAACTCTCCACGGGATTCCGCAAGTTATACAAGAGAAAAATTCAAGTGGATCGTAAAACATGTTTCAGGACCCACAAAAGCGCTCCGAAAGCTCTCCGATTCTGATCCGAAGAATCCAGGGTATTATAACAGGAGAGTGAGATAGGTGGATGACAGTGGGACAAGCGATGAGGAGAAAGATATGCGATGTTGAGATAGGCGCATGAAGAGAAGAAGATAGGCGAAGGAGAAGATAGGGGGAGGGGGAAGAAGATAGGCGAAAGAGGAAGAAGAAGGTGAGATAGGCGGTGAGAAAGTTGAAGGAGGAAAAGATAGGCGCAGAAAAATAGGCGAAGGGGGAAAAGATAGGTGAAGAGATAAGCATTGGAGAAGGAAGATAGGCGAAGGGAGAGTGAGATAGGTGATGAGATAGGCGCAAGGGGAAGACAGGTGCTGAAGTGAGATAGGCAGGGCAGAGGATAGATGTTGGGGTGAGATAGGCGGTGAGATAGTCGAAGGGGAAGATGAAGAGTGAGATAGGCAATGAGATAGTCGAAGGGGGAAAGTGAGATAAGCGGAGGACAGGATAGGCGTTGGAGGAAGAGTGAGATAGGCGGTGGGTGAATAAGATAGGCGAAGGAGGAAGAAGAAGGAAGAGATAGGCAGTGGAGGAGGATAGCCTGGCACAATGTGCCAGGACCTTCTTCTTTTCTTTTCTTCTCTATTTTTTTTCTTTCTCTCTTTATTCTTTTTATTTTTTTCTTCTCTTTTCTTTTTTTCTTCTTCTTTTTCCTTATTTTTCTTCTTCTTTTTTTTGGATATGACACATATCATGCTATGCCGAGATTGGCATGGCATATTATCACTCTTCTTGTACAAACTATCCAATATTTTTATCAAATCATTACAATAAAGTATAAATTTTCATTCAAACTTAAACTTTTACATGTATACCGGCCTCCAAGAGTTGAGAAATGTGAATAGAAAAAGGTATACAATTAAACGGTTACGAGATATATAAATTTTTAGTTATTGACTCTTTAGCTACTCAATGTATGTTGAGATGCATGTGAGGCTCCAAAATTCATAGGGGAAGTTAAGATATGGACGGAGAAATGTATGCATGTAGGATAGAATTATGCCAAAATTTCACGTCAATCCACTTGACAAAATATACCTAGTGCTAGGTGTACCTCGCTAGCAGGTGCATGTAAATTTAGGACATATATTTTTATTATTAAATAATAAGAAAGTTTTTTACAAATAAATAATTATTATTATAGAAGAAATTATAGATATATCACTCTTAGAAACTTGTTAGCATATATATCCCCACTATTTTGAAAAATTTGTAAAAATGTCAACTGTCGTGGATGGGACCCCGAATATTCCTCAAAGATTCTAATATTCTCATTAAGTGATGATCAAATGACCAAAATATCCCTCTACTTCACACCACTAAGCGAGAGAGAGAGAGAGAGAGGCAACCGACGACGGAAGGTGGCAGTTTCCAGGCCACCAGCCTGCAAGGGGAAGGGGAGACCAAGCAGGCAGTGAGCTAGGGGGTCCTACCAATGGTCACATGGGGAGGGGAGGGGCCTCTAGCAAATCGTGGGGGGAGGGGGCGGCAGGGGGAAGGGGATATATAGGTCAATGGCGAGCTCGTGGTGGCAGAGGGAGGAATAGGGGTAGGCACTAGTACAAAGTGGGTTACCATCAACGTACGGTTAATACTGCCGGCGCTTCTCGAATTCGACTGTCTACCATCGTCAAAAGTATAGACAACGGTTAGACCGTCATCTTTTTACCGTAAGCTAATATAGCATCCGCGATTCTTTGGTCGACGGTTTTTAAATCATTGACATATGAAAGCTGGCAACTATTCTATATTTTTTTTATTTCTCCACAATATCATTCCCGACAATTCAACTATCGATCTTTCAAGTTATTTACGACAATTTACCAGTCATCATTAAGTCATTGCCGATGGTTTTGACAATGGCTCAACTATTGTTGTACCTATCTAGCAATAGAAAATGCCAACAATTTTGGTCATCATCTTTGTATTTTGCCGATGATTTTTTACCTTCATTTTCTAATCATAACATATTGCCATTTGTCACCTACACCATGCACATTCACATGTTTCACTAATCTTATAATTTACACATCAACATGTTTTATTAATCCCTCCAACATATACATTCACATATTTATTTTGCAAAAAAAATCCACAATCACATTCAACATTTATTTAAGACCACCTTTGTCATTATTTTGTAAATTCATTCTTGATCTCTACAAGATACACATCCATATGTTATACCAAAAGTAATCGACATTTACATTCAAATATTTTCTTGAAACCATCTTCTACACAAAATACACATCCACATCTACATGCTATACCAAAATGCCACTTTTGTCAACATTTACTTAAAGTATAAGATTCAAATTACAATCCACAACTTAAATACAAGTCTCCAAATAAAATTCTAGTTCTAATCTAACATGTCCTAACACAACTACATTATTCCTTTGTAGTTTAAAACTTAAAATATATTGGAAGCTTTAGTTGATGTCATCATGAGGATTAGGTTGTATCTCTGTCAACATAGGTGTTGTGCATTCTGTCATGCGATCTCGAATCTCCAACCAATAAAAAATAAAGAAGTAAAATAAATTTTAATTTAAATAATGTACAGTGTAATAAAGGCTAATTGTCAGAACACATAATATATTGTAACATTAGGTTATAAATTCAATGTGGTATACGAAATTGAGGCATAATAAGAGATGTTTGTCCAATTAAAATAGATGGAGAGAGAATCTCTAAAAAGAAATTGTTGGACTAGAAGGAAGTGCTTGCATTTTCCTTTTACAGTAGATTTTGCGGCTTATGCATATGACTGGAAAGAAGGGACAATGGAGTTATAATTTTTACATTACAAAGATCAATTGAGGACAATCAAAAAAATATGAAGAATTGAAACATAGTCTGATCCAATGTTTGCTTATTCTTTGGATTTTCTTCCCCTCCTAAATAGAAGGCAATATGGATGCATGCTTCTAATTTATTAAATGAGGTATTTTGACATATGAACCAAAAGGTAACATATGTCTAAAATAACACTTTGGGAGTGGATGCCTGTGCTTAGTTGGTCAAAATGGGATATTAAGAACTATATGGATGGTTATCATCAAATCATGGACATGAAAGAGTGCATTTTGCATAATGTCATAAAGTATGAAATATTAAAATATAAATGGAACCTTTGAGTTTATTCATTACAGCATTCATCACTTGGAAACAACTTATATTTGCTCCATTTTCCCATTGATTGCATTGATGCTTGGCCTTTTCTGATCAACTGTATCATCATCCCCCTCCTCCCCCACTCTTGTTACTGGTTCTTCACTACCTTCCACTGATGGTCCACTATCTTGTTTCATCTTGTGTTTACCTTTTTTCATACGTCACTACTTATGTCTTTGAGTAATGTGTCAAGATCGATGTGAATCCTTAGACGATACTTGGACGTTATCATCTTTTGCCGGATAAGTTTTAGTTTGCTCCCATCACTGCAAAATAGTGAAGATGGTGATGTAGGACAATATTTCATCTTCAAAGTTCAAAATATCATGTTTAATAGTAATTGCAGTTTCAAAATTACCATCAAAACAATGAGGATGGTGATGTAGGATAGTATTTCATCTTCAAAGTTAAAATCGTCATGTTTAACAATAACTATAGTTTCAAAATTACCAGGCCAACACTTTTGCATTGTATGGTCCCAAAAGTTTTAACCGAACACATGTTTGCATGTCACCGAGCTATTAGAGACTCTAACATATCATGGAATCATAAACTCGAGCATAGCGTAAATGGACTCACCGAACTATTAGAAAAATGCATGGATAACATAGCTTCTATGCATTTCATCTGTGCTTGCATCTCTCTCTCTCTCTAGTTTGCATAGTCTCCTCTCTCTCCCTCTCTAGCTTGCATGCCTCCTCTCTCTCTCCTTCTCTTGAGCATGCAGAGCTTTTATTTCAACATTTGCATTTTATAACTCAGTGGTAAGTTGTTTGATATTGTCATTGGAAGCTTGGTTTCCAATATCACTCAAACATGACATTCTAGACCATCTTAACTAGCAACCTCTCTCATATATATCCTCCATGGTGTCCATTACATATAGCATCTATTATAAGAGATAGCACCGGTGGCTCTGAGCTAGACATGAGATCTTTCTCTAACATGTCTCTAAAACTTTCTCCTATAATACAAGTAATATTATAGATATAAGCAAAATAAACACATATTCTACAAAGGTTAGTTTATATGTACATACACATATAGATCTAGTGTGCTTATTGGGATAATCTCTGCTTTTTGTTTGATGAGCTTTAATGTATGCCTCAAGTGCTGTGTAATTGTTTCTTAATTTCTCTTGCTGCATCAAAATTAGTAAAGAGTTTATAAAAAGAAACTTTGTAAGTAAAATAAATCATAGCATACTTGTTCATGATTATGACGGGCAATGGATTATTCTCCAAGAGTATGTGTTGCTTGTTCTTCAACATAATTCTTTTGATTTCTTTCAACTTCTCGAACTTTCTTGTTGGTTCCCCAATACTGCATAAGACAATCCCAAGTTACTTGAGTTACTTTATTCGAGTGGTTCTATAGACAATTCTTCATTATTGCCCTTCATATATACTTTTTTATTCAACTCACATTGCCAATCTTTTAATTTAGTCTGTATTAACTTCAAACAAAGTTTATTGACATCTTCTACGTTTACAGACACCCCCTCTTGATTCACAAACTCAAAGTTTACCTGCTACATTTAAATCATCAATAAATATGCACATAAATATAAAGAGATATACATAAATATTAAATAAAAATTCAATTAACATGCCATTATTTTTTATGGCATTATTAAAACTTTGCATGGATTGTTACTTCCACTTTTTGTAGGCAGGGAAATAACTTTTATTTCGTGCATATAATCTAAGTGTACCAACAAGTTTTGATACTGATTCTCCAACTGGCTGACCTCTAATGAACATGCATGTCCATTTCATTCCTTGATGGAGATTAAATGTTATCTTTTGAGTCGGCCCTCTTGTCTTACTCACTTTAGAAATAGATGTTGAGAATGTTTGTACATGGGTAGAATTGTTTTCATTTACATCACCAGAATCTCTCATTTACTCCATTAGATGGATGAAATTCATACTCATATTCTCCATTATCAGGACTTTCTTCTAGATTTTCAACTCTATTAATTACGATTATAGGTGTACTTTGTTAATGAACTGAACATCTTTTCTTCACTAAAGTACCTGAAAGTAAGAGGATCATAATTTGTATTTGTAGAAAATTCACAATGATTTGTATACAGAAAAAAAATCATAGGAGGAATTGTATGTCAAATATGATAAAACATGCACAATAAGACTTAATATAAGTCATTAACCACTTAGATAATAAAAGGGAATTGCTCTATAAGACTTAATATAAGCTACCTATAGGAGGACTTGACGCACACACATTTTAGGAGATAAAAGTTGGAGTTAAGACTCTATCATTACGCATGACATTTGTGACTTACTTTGAGGGCATTTTTGTGCAAAAGGATGTTGAAACATCTGAAATAAGGAAGAGTGTGTAAGAAATCATAAGCTATCAATTAATTAAATGAGCTTATAAGTTAAAGAAATAGAGAGTCATTTGCTAACTTAATATAAGTTACGTAAAGGAGGACCCAAAGGACTCGTATTTTGGGAGATAATTGTTGGAATTGAGACACTATCATTTTGCATGAGGCATTGTGTCATTGACTGAAGCACTCTTATTTTGGGAGATAGTAATTAGAATTGAGACACTATCATTTTACATAAGACATTGTGTCATTGACTTGAACTTAGTTTGAAGGGACCTACTTATGTAAAATTTGAATGGAGTATCTAAAATAAAAAGGAGTATCTATAAAAGACCATATCTAAAAAATAAAGAAATTATTTATCGATAACTAATTATATCTACAATAAATAAAAATATAATATAAATTACCTGAAAGAGGACTAGAGGCACATCTATTTTGAGATATAGTAGTTGAAATTGTGGCCCTATCATTATGCATGACATTTGTCACTCTCTTTGACTTAGTTTGAGAGGATATTTATGTGTAAAAAGATCTTTGGGCATCAAAAATTAAGAGTACACAAGAGACCATAAACTGTCAATAAATTAAAAAAAGCATACTCTTTTGAAAGTTTTATCACATGAGTAAGTTGTTGGCATGTGAATTCATAACCAATTTTATATTTGCTATACTCTATAGCCTGAAAATAAATTGGATAGACTATGCGTAAGGAAATGAATAAACACAAACTTGATCTATACACACATAAATGAGCTTGTAAGTTAAAGAAATAGATATGTAAAAGTGGGGTAGATCTACAGAAGTTAAAAAAATTAAAGCATGCTTGTGTAGAGAATTTAGTTGTTAACTTAATATAACTTACCTAAAGGAGGACCCAAAGCACTCCTATTTTGAGAGATAGTAGATGGAATTGAGGCACTATCATTTTGCATGAGGTATTGTGTTATTGACTTAAACTTAGTTTGAGGGGACATCATGTGCAAAGTTTAACTGAAATATCTATAATAAAAAGGAGTATCTATAAGGCTCACTTTATTAACGGGATAGGCGAAATCAGGGTGACATATTTACCACTTGCCCCCCCGATTTTGTCGGTCCCGGCGATGTTCGACTTTGGCGTCACCTCAATTAATAGTATAGAATAAGTAAACGTGAATGAAATCTTGTATTTTCTAGTTCTACCTCTAGCGGTCTAATACGTCACTCGAGAGTGGCGTATTTAACCTAAAATCTATTCTAATAACAAAGAGGGCCTAAGAGACCAATCTCCAAAATTTTAAAAATAATTTACAAATAACTACTTATATATTTACAATATAAGTTACCTAAACAATAACTAGAGACACGTCTATTTTGAGGTATAGTAGTTGAAATTGTGACTCCATCATTATGCATGACATTTGTCACAGACTTTAGCTTACTTTTTGTAGGCATATCTCTACAAAATTATATTTTCAACTAATAAAAGGCATGCATTTCAAATATATATACAAAAGTGCATGTTTAAATTATAACAAAATCACTACTTATGTTGTTTTTGTTATTTGTTTGTTTTACATGCTTCTGTCAATTCTTCTTCATCTATTTGTATATCAATTTCAAGTTCCCTTCTCACCCAAGAAACTTCATTGTCACTAGAAATGAGATTGTCATTTAAAATTGTTAGCTCTATATTTCTCAAGAATGTTTCATCCTCATTTTTCTCTTCTTTAATTTCAATTATAGGCACCTCATAAGTATCTATTGGCTTCTATCGATAAATAACACTCCATTCTTTTTTCATGGCATCCTTAGAGTAATAAACTTGTTGTACTTGTGATGGAAAAATAAATAGTTCATCTTCAAAAGTTGACCATGTTGTATCCACAACAGTGAATTTGAACTCATCCACTACAAAATCAGATCCTTCATTTCTATCATATTAAATACACTTGAACAAAAATATAGGTGCCATAACCTCAAAGTGAAGCTCTATTATATTTTTCAAACCACCATAAAAAGTATTTCCATAGTCACCAATTGTTATAATGTCACTATTATGAGTAACACGTGCATTATCTACGGAATTGATTTCAAATTTGTACACAATAATCAAAATTTTTTGATATGACATAATGATATATTTTGGACCTGGAGCCAAACATATAATTTCTTCGAGTATAATCATTTGACCTCTTCGTTCATCAATCTAAGAATATGAGAGACATGAATATATTAAAATACTCCTAACTCCATATCTTTTTAAAAAATAAAATAAATAAATGCTAGCAAACTTACGTAATCTCTAAACCACCCAACAAATTTATTATGTTATTCTAATTGGATCTGATCATCACTCCAAATAGGATATTGACTCTTCACAAAGTCTTTTTGTATCCTACACATAGTCATTAACCATTATTGTTGAATGATACATGTTCAAATCTCGTAACAAAAGATGATACACAAAATCAGGCAACAAACTTATAATAGATATGGTTCGATTGTTATCGTATTGAATAAAAGAAAATGGTGAACTTGACAAGCATCCTCAACATCTATAAATCATGTGACCCCAGTTCCAATTGAACCTTCTTCAAATCGCACTGATATGTTCAATTTGGTCTCTACATCATTCAAGTAATGTGCACAAAAATATTGTTATTTCTTCTATAAGATATTCTTCAACAATGGAACCCTCAAGTCGACTTATGTTACGTATATAATTCTTAAGTGTAAGTATCTCTCTATTAAATACATCCACTGATATTGCACCGGTCCAGCAAGTTTAGACTATGTTGCAAGATGGATAATTAAGTGCACCATGACATCGAAGAATGTAGGAGGAAAAATCCTCTTCAACTTGCATAGAATTTCGGGGATTAAATTTTCAAGTTTCTCCAATGTCCTAACATCAATAATTTTAGTACACAACTCTATAAAAATATAATACTCATTCAAAACAAGAGTAATTGATTTTGAAAGTGTAATTCTCATATCTAATGGAAGAAGTTGTTGCATTATAACATGACAATTATAGCTCTTTATTTCCCATAATTTTTCGTTCCTGAACTCGTAATTAATTGAGAAATGTTTAAGGAAAATCTATCTGACATTTTCAAAATTTTAAGCATTTCTAAAAATCTCTCCTTCTCTACATTACTCATTATACAAGGCACAAGATAATATAATTTTTTTAACATGCTTCATAGAAGGTTTTGGATGTAAAGACTTTCTTATTTTCAACTTTAAAATATCAAGATGTGTTTAATGTTATCTTTACTTTCCTTTTCTAAAATTGTATGTAAAATCTTGTCACAAACATTTTTCTCTACATGCAAGACATCTAAGTTGTGCCTCACCAATAAATTAAGTTTTCTAATATGGGAGCTCAAAAAAGATACTCATCTACTTCCACCCAGCTGGTAATTATTGCGTTTGATTTTTATTAGCTTGAGGTGTGTCTTTTCTAAATATGACATTATTATAACCTTCTCACCTCCTCAACACATCCTCTCTAAATAAGAGAATTGGTGCCAACTCATTTTCAACTTTGTTATTAAATGTTCGGATGTCATTTCTCCGTGGATGGTCAGACGTCAAGAAATGACGATGCTTCATATACACGTATTTACGACTAAAAGGGAGATGTATAGATTTGTGACGAACATGACAAATAGAGTACACCATATATCCTTTGTTGCTCTAACCTGACAACATACCATATGCAAGAAAGTCATTGATAATCCATAAAATAGCAGCATGCATCTGGAAAAGTTCTTTTCTATTTTCATCATATGTCTCTACTCTATACTCCCATAAGATTTTCAACTCATTAATCAACGATCGAAGATATGTGGTAATGCTATTACGAGGGCATTTTCGATGAGAATAGATGTCATGAAGTATGATTGTTTCATAACCAACCATGAAGGTAACTTATAAACAACTATGATGATAAGTCATGTGCTTCGGCTACTACCTGGTACTATTTTAAATGGACTGAAGCTATCACTAGCAAATTCAAGTCTAATATTACAAGGATCCCTACTAAAGTTGAGGGTTTATGATCAAAATCTTTTCATATCTCAGAGTCTCTATGATAACTCATTTTTCCATCTTCATCTCTTGGAGCGATATGATATCATGTCATCAAGTCCACAGTTTTATCTGACATGAATAATCTTTAAGTCTGATGTGACTAAATACTCGTCATTAAAAAAATACCGTGCACTCAATCTCAAAAAGAATACCAAACTCGCACAAAATTTGAAAGTAAATAGCATAGTGCAAGTACGGGTCGAATTCATGAAGAGGTTAAGACTTTTAAGTCGAAAATATTATATTTTTTAAGAGCAAAATTTGTTGAATTTTATTTTAAGATTTTTGAAATTAAAAGAACATGAAATAAATCTATCCAAAAAAATGTAGAGAGTTAAGAGAGAGAGAAAGTAAGATATAGAGAGAAAATTAAATCACTAATTTTATTGTTTGAAATAAAAAAGTGTACAATATGAAAGTGCTAAGAAGTAAAAATTATAATCTCAACAATAAAAATAAAAACTAAGGAAAATAGATGTAGTCGTGATGGAAGAGATGAAGATGACATCGTCATCTTTCTTGAGCCTTTGATCTCGAGTCGCCTTGCAACTCGTCATTCGCACTGGATTTCAGAAAAGAGTTTTAGAGAGAGGAAATAGAAAGAGAGAGATGGCCATAGGAGAGACAGAGGAGAGGAGGAAGAAGAAGTAGAAAAAGACGTGTACGAATAAGAGATTGAGAGGAGGAGAGATGGCAATGGAGAACTTTGGCCCCGCTTTGAAAAGGACTTACCCTGTGGTTAACCACATGTTAACTCAGGGCTAATTAAATTTGAGCTTTGATTTGGAGCCAACGCAAATCGGGTAATCTGTAGGGATAACCACGGGATAATCCCGGGCTTCAAATCCCATAGGTGAGGGTGGATTAACATTTGTCCCGGTTATCTCCCTCCCTCTTACACAAAATCGACAATTAATGCTAACATCTCTCTCTCTCCCTTTCTCTCACACACGCACTCACCCTCTCTCTCTCCCTCTCTCTCACACACCTAATTAATGCACCCTCTCTCTCACACACACAAGTACTCACCCTCCCTCTCTCTCTCCCCCTCTTCCTCACACAACTAATTAATGCACTCTCTCTCTCTCTCACACCCTCTATCTCTCTCTCTCTCTCTCTCTCTCACACACACACACACACACACACACACACACACACACACACACACACACACACACACGTACTCACCCTCCCTCTCTCTCACGCACCTAATTAATATACCCTCTCTCTCTCTCTCACATACACACAGTACTCACCTTCCCTCTCTCACACACCTAATTAATGCCCACCCCCTATCTCTCTCTGTCACACACATATTGTTATAAATTTTATCATAGTTAAATTTTTAGTTAGTAATAATAATAATATTTTTATCAAAAGTTTTATTATTATAATGATATATTTATCAAATAAAATTTATTTTCATGATATATTATTATTATAATGATGTTATTTATCAAACAAATTTTATTTTCATGGTATATTATATTTATAGAATATAATTAAAATATTTAAAATTAAGATAAAATAAAAATTTTAAAGATAAATAGTAACACAAAATCGATAATTAACAAAAGTTTTGACTTTTAAATTTTAATTAGTGAGATTGTTGATATTATTTATCAAATAAAATTTATTTTCAATGTATATTATATTTATAGAATATATTTAAAATATTTAAAAATTAAGATAAAATAAAAAATTTAAAGATAAATAATAACACAAAATCGATAATTAATGACATTTTTACTTTTAAATTTTAATTAGTGGGATTGTTGATGTTATTTATCAAACAACATTTATTTTCATGGTCTATTATAATTATAAAAATATTTAAAAATTAAAATAAAATAAATTTTTTTAAAGATGAACAGTATCATAAATGCGTATTGATGTCATTTTTGACTTTTAAATTTTAAGTAGTGAGATTATTGATGTTATTTATCAAAAATATTTTTATTTTTATGATATATTTAATTTGTAACATATATTAAAGTAATTTAAAATTAAAATAAATTAAAATTTTTAAAGATGAATAGTAACTTAAATTAGTAATTAATGTGTGAGAGAGATAGAGAGTGACTAGAGAGAGAGAGAGAGAGGGGAGAGGAGAGAGGTAGAGAGAGAGAATGAGAGATATATTAAAAAATATAAATATTTTATTTTATTTCTCATCGTTATCGAGTTAACCTACTACTTATCAAATCACACTAGATTAAAAGTAGGTTAACCCACCTCCTTACTCTCAGATTAACTATCCTCCTATCAAACTAAAAATGGGTTAACTTCAGATTACTTTAAGCAGATTGAGTTAGTTCACCTTTAATCTAACTCCATATCAAATTGAGGCACGAGGAATAATAAGAAGAAGCAGAAATAAAAAAAAGGGAGAACTCGTAGACACCGACGGAGAAAAAGAGGAAGAATAAGAAATGAGAACGAAGGGTGCATGGAGAAGAAGAGAAAGAGGAGTCTACCTTACTCCTAAGAGCATTGACTCACTTTGTTTAAAGGTTCTCTTGGTTAACTCTTTTTTAATCTGAAGTTAACTCATTTTAATTTGATAGAAACAGATTTAGATAATCGGGTTAAAGATGAGTTAACTCGGGTTAACTTACCCCACCTCCACAGGTGAGTTAAGTTAATCCGGTGCACAACCCAAGTAAACAGGAATAAAAGTTAGTTAGCTTAATCTGAGTTAAAGTTAATCTCCAATGAAAGTGGGGCTAAAGAAACTTAAAAAAAAAACTAAAGAGAAGAGTTGCCCTTCCGCAACCACAGGAGTCCCTCATGTATAGAGTACAACACCCTACAACAGCACCGACTTCACATTTTTGTGACTTTCCAACCTCGACCGATTCCTTGCCTTCACACGACACATGTCGCCGTAAATGCAACCTCCATCCACACACGAGAACAAACGCTGCGCTCCGCGATTCCTGGCCTTCCTCGCTCTGCCCTGCCATGCAATGCAACGACGTGAGCGGCCCATGCGAACCCAACACGCCATGCACGAGCCATTATGATGCGAACATGGGACCTTCCTCTGCTAGCTACATGCAACGAACTCTCTTCACTCTCCATCCTTCCGCGTCTTTGAATACGATCACGCCATGCATATGCCATCACATACGTAACTGACAAGAGAAACTCAACGCATGCGTCTTCGATTTCCTTTCCATGCACGACACCAAGGCAACTGCTCCCCTTCCTCCAAACGCCAGCTCACGGCCAGCACCACATACGTTTTCAAACACGAGACGAAACCTATGTGAACACAACATGTGGCCCATGCTTCCCGTGTACTCACGCACGGGAACGAAGTAGTATGTAACTCAACAGTAAATCACGTCTAGCAATCTTGACGCATATATGTACTGCACAATTTTACCGTCAACCGTAGTTTGATAATTCATATTATTTTACACATGCACTCCTGGACGTGATTCAATGCAGAACACCTGCACAAAATAAGAATTTCAAGACCTCAAATAAAATAATGTTATAAATGAAAACTCTAAAATTATTTAACCATGTAATTTATTTCGATAAATATATCTCTAATCCCACATCTTGATAACCCAAATTTTAATTAATTTCACGTAAAGTCTCAATTTTAGTAGGAGATTGAGATTAATTATAAAAATTACATAATTAACATTATTAGAGCTCAAAAAATAATATGTGTGATATAAATAATCATATAAAAATGTGCACTTATCAAAGTCTTGATATCAACAAAAAGTGACGAAGAAATTTCACGAGTATGTTGTTCGTTCCTCCTATTTTGCTTCCTTTATCCTTTCATTTTGAGGCATTGCACTTTGGACGTTTGGCTTAGATTCTTATACTCATTTCTAAATAATACAAAATCATTCAGATATGCATTTATTTTTTTATAATTTAAGCCCAACTCAGACATCATCTTTTTAGATTTGTATCAATTACTAGGAAATGTATTGCCATCAAGTAATACATCTTTAAATAATGCAAGATGGTAGAAAAAAACTTATTACTCCATTTATGTAGACATTTCAACCGAAACAAACGCACTATGAAAGAAAATTCATAATATTTATTGCAACCTGTATAAAGAAGTTTTTTAACTTCCTCCATAAGTTGATCGAATTTATCTACCGTTTCATTTTGTTCTCGTCTTTGTACATCATCACTAACATACTGTCATATAAAAGTAGCATTCAACATTCCAACCATGTCATCTATTGAGCCAACAACTGGATTATCCTCCTCTCGAGACCTCTTACGAGATTCTCCATGAAAATGACATGTAATATATCCCAGAGTAAATCTCTCTTTAACAATATAAAATTGAACCGTTTCTTTGCAACGATAAAATTTATTTTCACACCTCATATCTAGATATTTCATCTCCAAGCTTCTATTAACATAGATATCTCTTAATACAAACTACATGAAATATTCAACTCCAGATAAAAAAATGTGGGTTCACTCAGACCATGTTTGGTCTTATATTTATACATCCAACTCTTATCATCAAGATAATTAGCTCCATCTTTAAAAGAAAAAAGAAAAAATATTAATATACTAAAAATAACATTATACAATTACTTTAAGAAAATATCAATATTTCTATTTAAAAATTTGAATGTGTAAAAATGCCGATACCAATAACTCATGAATGATATATAGGCCATTCAATTTGAAAATTTGTGTTTCCAACCTTGACGTCGTAATTATAAATTCATTGTTTTTTCTCGACATAAGTACAACTAAAGAGGAAGAAGAATTTGTGCTGGAGTATTTTTTTCAATTAGAAAAAACCATAAGATTAGAAGAAGACGTTCTATGCTTTGTGAGGTAAAGAATAGATAAAATAATAATCAAATAGCAGTTCACAACTCATGCTAGAATTCTGAAAATGGTTTCTGTTTTGCGACTTGCGAGGTAAACAAACACGAGTACTCTTTTCAATTCGAAAAAAAAATCAGAAGATTAGAAGAAGATGCTCTCTGTTTTGCCAAGCAAATAACTGATAAAAAAGAAATGATAAAATATTAATCAAACAACAGTTCACAATTCGTATTAGGATTCTGAAAATATTTTGTGTTTTATGACTTTCGAGGTAAACAAACACAGCAGATGTTTGTTTGTTTGTTTGGACATCATTCTTTCTAAACAGAGAACTGATAAAAAAAACCAGAATATTAGAAGAAGGCGCTGTCTTTTTTTGCGAGGTAAAGAACTGATAAAAAAATATACAATGAAAAAAGGACTGATAAAAAGAAGAGAACTGATAAAATCTCAATCAAACAACACTTCACAAAGAATTCTGAAAATGCTTTTGAGGTAAACAAAGAGAGCAGATGCTTGGACATCATTCAGTCTGCACTGAAGAAGAAAGGAGAGGACGCCACACGGCAAGGTCCTACCAGAGTGGGGGAAGAAGAAGAATTTCCAGTTTATGTCGGAGGAGAGGACGCCAAGGTTTGCAGCTTCTGCCAGAGCAAGGAAAGAAGGAGAAAAGGCAATAAATCTGACAGAAGTTACAGAACGTTACCTATAGCTGAATCGCTGGAGTACCTCGTCGTTGGACGGTCGCTGGAGTCCCCCCGGTCGGAAGTCGCAACTCACAAATCGCAAGCACGGTCGCTGGAGTCCCTCGTCGCAAGAAGACAGCAGTCGCCAGAGGAGAAGACCCCTCGCTAGCACCAACAGTACCACTGGCCGCTGTTGGACGACTCGCTGGAGTCGCCGACGGCACTTGATGTGCAGGGGAAGAGGGGCGCGAATGGATAGCTAGGGAAACAAAAAACAAAAAAAAGGGGGGAAACTTTTGGCGGGCTAGTTGGGTTCCCGGGCAACTCAATATACGCCGACGGTATTTTACCCAAAACCATCGGACTTTTGACCGATTTCTGTTTCATGGGCTCGACCGTTGAAAGGATCGGTCCTTCTTCGAAAGTGTCGACGGTTTCTTCTTCACAGTCACATATATCTGATTTTGCATTAGTGAGGAGAGGTTCCAGACCGGCCGTGGGGGCAGAGGGTACCTGGACAGAAGTGAGCGACGCCACGATAGAGGAGAGGGGTACTCGGTGTTGGGGCAGAGAGCAGGAGAGGGAGGCGCACAAGGGGTGGGCGATGGCGGTGGAGGGGGGGGGGAGTAATGACGACGGCAACGCTCAGCTATAAAGGGGGGGAGATGGAACGACGGTGGTGGCGCTCGACTGTGAGTAGGGGAGATGAAATGACGGCGGCAGCGCTCGGTTGTGAGGGAGGAGATGAAACGACGATGGCGGCAGGCCGGCGGGGGGGGGGGGGGTGGAGCGGGGAGGGACAGTAGGCTGCGGCCGCCCTTCGTTAAGGTTCGCGAGAGCGGAGGAAGAAAGAAATGTCTCCCTTTCTATTTTTAACGTAAATTTTTATTATTTATTTATATATTTTTATTTGATATGTTATTTTTACTTTAAGATTTTATTTAGTGTTATTTTATATATAATTTATATTATAATAGACAAAATCGTGAACATTTTCATCTTTTCCTATGTCTAATTAATTCTGATCATGGTTAATTGGACGAGTGGTAATATAGAGTTACGATTATAATATTTTTATAAGTTTTTCAAGATAACGTAGATATATGTGTTAACTTATTTCTAAAAGTGATATATTTGTAATTTCTCTTATAATAATAATTTATTTATAAAAATCTTAATAATAATGCATTCATATATATATACAAATCACATATGTGTAGATACAGGTGAGAGACATGTTACAATATCACACTTTTTGTCATGTTTTATCTTTCACACTCTTTTCTCATTGTTCGATTAAAAAATTAGATGGTAAGAAAATGTAAATTTAAATTTGAAGTCGAATTCATTTTTGTCGTCTGATCGTGAGAAGACAGTAACAAATGAGATAATAAAGTGTGTGGCACCATGATATTTTCTCAGGCTAAAAATAAATGATTTTGAGTCTAAAGAAAGCGATGTGCAACAAAACCTTTGAACTTTACGTTGAATGGGCGAATGACGTGGTTCTCAATCTCAAGTTAGCCTTCGTTCTCTCTACATTGTTATCTAATATCTCTAATGTACGATTTGTTATATCGGTGTGACTCGCGTTGAGTCGGTCGTATCATATTATATTTGAGTTAAATTAAGTCAGTCGACTTAATACTAGACAATCAAAATCTCTTCGAGTCAGAATCGAATCTGTACGAATCAGATCGCATCACATCGTATCTAGACGGGATCTGAGTAAAACATGAATCGCCTATACAAATATTTCCAAGCTTCACGAGAATATTCAAACCCAAATCCAGCATTTCTACAAGAAATTTCGAGGAACGGTGGCATGCCACCTTTCAACAACAGGTAGGCGAAACCATAGCATGTTATCCTTTGACAATAGAGTAGGAACAGTTTTACTATATAGCCCTTTGGATACACCACAAAAGTTGCTTTGATGTGGACCCACGATGTCATGTGCCTTTGGGCATTGGAATGTTTACACCAGAGCCAGATATCCTGCATGTTATTAGGCGTGGCCAGGTGTCCTTCATTCTGGCGATCTCAGTTCTTCTGCTCCAATGCATGAACGGGGCCGTAATGGAGTGCACTTTTAATCAACAGATCCGAAAACTGCTCCATCCTCAAGGATTCCAGGGGAACCAAGGCCCCCCGCCGTACCCGGACCCGTATCCAGAACCGTATCCAAAGCCAGAGCCCGAACCATAGCCGAAGCCGCCTCCACCTCCGCCTCCGCCTCCGCCTCCGCCGCCTCGTCCGGAGCCATAACCGGAGCCGCTCCCGTACCCGGACCCATAGCCTGAGCCACCACCGCTCCCGTACCCAGAGCCGCCCCCTCCACCACCGCCCCCTCCGCCGCCCCCGTGACCCGTGCCTCCCCCGCTCCCGGAACCATACCCATAGCCCCTCCCGTAGCCATAACCTGATCCGCCCCCATATCCTCCCCCGCCGCCGCCACCACCTCCTCCCCCGCCGCCGGAGCCATAACCGGAGCCATACCCAGAGCCATAACCAGAACCGTATCCCGAGCCACCGCCACCCCCGGATCCGCCACCACCGCCGCCCCCTCCTCCACTTCCGTACCCCTCTCCTCCACCATCGTCACCGGAGCCTCCACCATACCCCGAACCCTCCCCATATCCCGACCCCGAGCCCGACCCACCACCCAAAGCTCCCCGCCACCGCCACCGCCACCACCGCCACCGCCACCGCCGGCGAGTAGCCTGGGCCTGCCGGCCGCAATGTGCTCGGCGGAGAGCAGGAGTAAGAGGGCGACAGCCAAAAGTCTCGCACTGGCCATCATCCTGGGAAGACACCACCTCAACCCAAGTCAGCTTCAGCAAGTACAGAGCTCTGCCGCAGCATGCTCTGCCCTTATATATGTATATATAGCAGCAGCCCTGTTGGGGGGGGGGCGCTCCTACTCCATCCCCCCCCCCCCGGCTGTTCCGCACAAAACAATGGGACGTGAACGGTGGCAGCTACTGTGGGTGGCCGCCGTCAGTGTGGGGTGGGGGCCGTGGGAGGCTTCACAGGCGCCCCTTTTTTTTTTTTCAAATCCCCACTCGCCTCCCGCCTGTCGCGACACCACATGTCGCCGCCGTGGTGGTCCTGGGCGGGGGGGGGGGGAGAGGGGGTGGTTGGAGATCCCCCGATCTCGTCCGTCATCACCGTCCATCTCCGTGCGAAGCCTTTAGTGGGGGGGGTGGAGGTGACTGCACCTTTTGCATGCGCGCCCACCATATATTTCACGCCTCCCATGCTCCAATCGTACACAGTGCTTTTTATTCGCTTTCTTCCATCCATGGGTTGGGTGTGGTGCCGGTGGTTGGTCCTCGGCCAGCATCCGAGAGGCCACGCAAGGAACATTCTAGCTAGCTAGCTAGCTAGAGATTTGGAGACCCTGGAGCTGGCGCAAGAGCTAAAAAAGCTAGAAAAAAGTGAAGAGAGAAAGAGAGAGAGAGAGGTGGGTGGTATGCTCCAGAACTGTTGGATGTAACTTGGGAGGGCATGCATGATGTGGAGCTCCAGGTGGGCGGAAGAGCCACTGGACTTGATTAACTTGGGAGCTTGGGAGTTGGGAGGGTCCAATGGGTGATGGTAAGGTAGCTCTCCTCAGACCCACTTGCACATGCAATTATGCCAGGCCCAAAATTATAGTTTTAGATATGATCAGCGTAGTTGACTCAGGGAAAAGCGCAGTCTATTTCACACCTGAATTCAGATTGCAGAGTGCAGCCAGTTTTGAGCTTGCTCATGCAAACTATGCAAGTCCATAAGAATTAGCGACAGATTTGGAATGATATTTGTACGTATCAAGTTATAAGGTGAGGTCCCACTGCTTAGTGCTGAGTATATACATATATATATATGCCAATTTCTGAGACTTGGGTTCTAGCTGTGAAACACAGATTATTGTGCTCTCCTACCTATGTATGTGACAGCCTCCAACTGTTGTTTTATGGGCATCTATCTCAAAGTGCAATTTGCCGTCCAATGTGTGAGCTAGGTGTACTGAAAAAGCACCATGCATGGAACCCACTAGCAATGGTGACATGACACATCTTTGTGTCGATCGTGTCCACCACGTACGAGTGGGGGCATCTGGGGTCCCAATGGCAGAACGGGGCATGGAAGATTAATTAATGAGTAGGCTCTCCCTCGTAGGAGGAGGATGGGGGTTGCAATTGTTCCCTTCAATGGAAGACCCAAGGGATGGTAGTGGATCGACCGGACTAGATGGGAAGCACTTCCAACAACGAGTTGGATTAAATTCTCTCTTTCTTTGACATCCTTAATTTGTTCCATATATATATATATATATATATATATATATATATATATATATATGGAAGGTGGGTGATAATCAAATTTTCATCTCTAGCACTCCATTCTTCTGTCTCCATATGAGATGGGCAGGCACTAAATAATGAATGGACATTTGAGAGAGAGAGAGAGTGTGTGTGTGCGTGTGTGTACATATATATAGATAGACGGTTAATTAATGATGGACTAATTAAGCGTTCACCCATGACAGACGACTAACAAAAGTCGAGGAATTATCTGATAAGAGCTAGCATAATTTATATCCCCACGGTTCAGTCTACTTTGCAACCTTTTGTAACATGTACTAAACAAGGTGTACCCATGCATCGAACTATATATGTTCCCATTCACATCCCCCGGCCACAAAGTCTAAGCTCATGTGTTCTCCCTCCATCATGCAAGTGGTAGCTGGTGTAATGTCAAGTCCTATACCAATTCCTACCCATGGTTCTCTCTGTCTGTCCATCCATCCATGCATACTAGTAGACCATGTGCAACCCTCTACCTATTCAGGAGCATGAGATGACGGTCATGAGCAAAAGGATAAGTGCTTTTAAGGTTCCACCTCCCTTGAACCAGTGATGCTCACATGATGATCAGTGGGTCTGCATCTTATCTTCGTCGCGCCATAATTAAGATTCTGGGTTACTCGGGTTGGCATATATATCAATGTTTTCTCTAGTTTTCTGCCTTACCACGGTCCAGATCTTGGGTCAATCCTCGACAAGTCTTGACAGATGACATCTTAGACTATGGACCGATCCTTCTTGAGTTTTATTGGGCCCGACGAGTTTCTCCCTCCTCAATTTCTCATCATCTTATTGTTTGTAACTTTGTATACTATTAATAAGTTGAATAATGAAAGATACCTTTATGGCCAACAAAAAGAAAAAAAAGACAATAGCCCTTTAAACAAGGGTAGTTTTAAAAATTCTTCTGAGTACCAGAGCTCATGGGTGGGCGTCCTATTACTCCCATGACATGCACTAATTTGGTACAACCGCGAACACAGAGCTCAAATTATATCAGCTCATTAGTCCAAACTAATGTCAGGATTATGCCGAGTGGGGGTACTTTAACCTATCGAAGTAGTAATCCATCGCCGTTATTTACTTTGATTTTTATGAGGCGTTAAATGTGCAAATGCCTCAAATTTTTTAAGAAATTGAGTGGCTTAGACATTTCTGGAAAATGATTATCGTTCAACCCAAATTAAGTTAAGTTTTGGGTTCATTTTAAGAGAATATCGCATGCATGTCCTACTTCCGACAGTTAAAACTCTCCCTGCTACTGTTGTTGCCATTTCCACCTTTCCATTCTGAAACCTGTATAAACATTTTGGTGAGGACACGCGCCGCATCACTCGACGGAGCACACGGAGCTTGCCGATATCCCTTTGGCTTGGCGGCCACTTGGCGGACTAGCAGAGTCCCTTTTTATGCTTCAGGCCATGCTGGGCCTTAGTTTAGTCCCTGCGTGGACACTTTTTGCATTGTTATGGACCTTTGTAGGCCATTTGGAGCCAATTAGGCTTTAGTTGGGCCATTTTATGCTTATTAGATAAGAGATAGGGCTATTGGGCCATTTCTTTGGTTCAATTTCTGGCCCATTTGGGCTGGCCACCCACTCCCTTGCTTAGCCCACCTAGGCTTAGGGTTTTGGGCGCCCCCACCTCTTTCCTTCCTCTTGGAAGGTGGCAGCCGCCCCTCTCCTAGATTGTAGGAAGAGGGGTGCGGCCCCTCCCCTTTCCCTTCCCCATCCGACCTCCTCCCTCCCTCCTTGGCCGCCCCCTTTCCCCAATCCATCCCTAGAATCTAGGTGTGGTTCGCACCCCCCCCCCCCCTTTCCCCCTTGCCTTGTTGCGCACCCCCCCCCCTTTCCCCCATGTCATGTGCGTCCCCTTTCCCCCCCCCCCCTCTTGGCTAGGGTTTCAACCCTAGCATATAAAAGATCTTATGTATTTTTCTTTGAAGAATAATGAAGAAATTTTGCTGATCAAGAACTTTGGTGGCTGCGCCCCCTCCTCCTCTCTCTCTCTGATCCTGCGACGGGATCACCTCGGGGTGCGACTCCCCATCCCTCGGTGCGACGCCGAGGCTTCCCCCTTCTTTATCCCCTGTCACAAGTGCACGTAGCTGTTCGCCTGAGTTCTACCCCGACTTGCAGCAGCGCCTCCGCCCAGATCCGGACGAATCTGCTCGTCCCCTTTTTTCTGGAGGTACCCCTGCGAGTCCCCGACGCGTGGGCTTTGGTTTCGCCTCGATCCGAGGTCCACATCGCCGGCATCGATTTTTCTCGTGAGATCGCGCAGGACCCCTTCCCACTGCGAGCCAGATCCTGCCTGCCATCTTGCAGAAGTTATCCCGAGCGACAAACTCCGAGTTTGGACCTGATTTCTTCAGGGTTGGTACCTCTCGTCCTCCTCTTTCCAACGCCGCCGACCTCGCTTCGTTCCGACGTCGGTGCCGAGCGTGGCGTTGATCCTCGTGGAGCCGCGCAGATCCATCTGCACAGTCCGGCGCCGGGGACAACGACGACTTGCAGACGTTCTCCCGGCCAACCCCGGACGTATCTGGCCAAGCCGTTCGACCGGGACCTGCTGCTCTGCGTCCCCGACGTCCTCCCTCAAGCGGCGCCCCATTCGCCTTCCATAACTGCGAGTTCTCAATTTCCCCGCTCGAGTGTGCTGTTCTGCGAGCAGAAATCCCGTCGCGACTTGCAGGTGCGGCCACGGCTTCCACGGGCGGAATCTGCGTGCCCCCTTTGGCCGAGGCTTCCTCCCGTGACCCAGCTATGCGCCCTCGCTAACGGTGCCTCCATCGGACACCGGACCAGGTCGTGGGAGCCGTTACCGCCGAGTCACGCGCTGCTGCGAACTGGCAGATCACCGTCGACACCCTCCTCGCGGCCATCCCCTTCACCGAGTGCTGCCCGTCAGCCCGTGTACCGGTCGCCCCGAACAGAGTTGCTGTAGCCCGTTACCTCCCTGCGTGGAGTGGGCATTTGTTGGCTTGTAATTATTCTTTCATTGTGTGTATCGGGGTTGTCGGTCTCGGCCGGGGTTCCTTCCCCACGCCTAGGCGTGGAGGTACGTGCGACGTTCCTTCCCTTAGCATTTGCTTTGCTAGTATGCTCTCGATTATGCAGCGTGCGAGTGTAGGATCCTAGCCACATATTCAATTCACCGTGGGTTTTGCGAGTTGAGAGCACCATTCCGTGGCCCTAGTCGAGCACCGAGCTCGGACTAGACTCCCATAGTTGCGCGTCGGCTCTCTTTGCCGCTTTGATCCACTCGTTTCCCTCATAGGGACGGCCGTGGACTTGGGTTTCTTGTTGAGAGACGCCTCTCTTCGGAGGAATAGTACGGAGGTCGATCACTCGGCTTGCCTTGTCACGTGCGCGTGCTGGCCGCACTTGGTCTTCATCATAGGTTTAGTCCATTTGGTATCAAATTTGGTATCAGAGCTTAGGGAACCAGTTTGTTCTAACAAATTGGGGTCTTAGGTCATTCGAGTCTTTAGGTTGTCTAGGGTGCAATTGAGGCCTTAGAGTTATCTAGGTTGCATTGAGTCTCTTAGTTCATCTAGGTAACCCACCATTGCATTGTAATGTTAGGTTTGTGTCTAGTTAGAGTTTTGTCCTTGTCTCGTTGAGTCTTGCATGTCCAGCTCCGCGCCAACCCCATGGTGGTTCCTCGAGACCACATGTCAGATTAGTCATCCCTATTGGCCCGATTCGATGCTCTTATGGTACGACCCCTAAGTGTCGCCCCTACCACTCAGTCGTCAGGAGACCCGATCCCTATACCGATGACCGAGTCATTCCAGCGCCCTGTCATGTCCACTGCCATCCTACCTAATGGGATGCATACGGAGATCGACTTCATCAGTAGGGTGTCGTCTAACTGTGTCTCACAAGACATTGTTGAGTCACTCTCCAAGACTGGGGAGATTGTTCTCCGTGATGGTTTAGCTTTTATCGAGTTCCAACGGTGGTTTGGCCCCGTTAAATATTTCGATGGCGCTTGGTGCAAGATCAGCACACTTGCTGGTCCATGCATCATTTTAGGGCGAACTTGGTTGGAGGAAAGAAGTGCGACCATCGACCTGGATAGGAGGACCTGCACCCTACACCCATCTCACCTTCCCGGTGAGTTTGTCTTCCATGACGGCGTTACGCCGACCACCTCCATGTCATCACCAGGGTTTGTTCCAGTGAGTTACGAGGCTGAACATGAGTTGATGGAGGAGTACCTAACTGAGGTTGAGGAGTTAGGGAGTGACCCCCCCCACATCATAGAGGACTCAGTTTCCACTCCCGAGAGAGAGGCTTCACCCTTAGACCCTCATATAGAGACATTCTTACCTTCCGAGGGTGAACTGGTCATTGGAGAGTCTTTAGCTAGCTGGCTAAGGGAGGGTCCACTTCTAGATGTCTCCATTCCTTGCTATACACCCATGGGACCAGCCCTCCCAATAATACCCCTTAACTCCTTTCACACCACTTTTCGGTCCTTCTGCTTTCTTGAAAATGTGAAGGACTTCCTTAGGAGTTTAGATTATCAATGGGAGTTGACTTATATGTTGACCTTAGGGTCTGACCAACCCTATAGTCATAGCTTTACACTCCCTGCTTTGGGGTCTATTACCTCGGTCTACACCATAGGACATATCACATCCGAGGTCCTTTTATTATTTCCCATACCCATGGAGGTTGATTTTGTCCCCGCTTATGGTTTCACGGTCCCGAGGGAGGAACCTTGCCTTCCTTGCCTTCCTCATGAGCCTCTTGCCCCATACATGAGAGTGCCTGAAGGTGATTATCTGCACCTGGGCGAATGTCGCACATGGGCAAGTATTGTGAAGGGACCTGTCGGGAGGGGTCATCATTTCTTTGACCCTTTCGATCCCCTCCCTAGTGAGCCTCTCGACCCATATTCTTTTCCCCACCTTGTCGAGGAGGTCCACTATCATACACCACCTAGGCCTTCTAGTCAACACCTCACCTTACCGGCATCCAGATGCCCGAGCTTAGGAGGCCAGGGACACATGTCTCTTCCCCATGTTTCTTCATGTCCACCATCATATAGGGGTTTGTCTCATATAGGGAATGCCATGAGTGAGTTTGGGCAATTTAGTCCCCATGAGTCTACCACATTCCGTAGGACACCCATGCATGATAGATACAACTTTGGTTGTCCTGGTCCTCCCCACGTTGTCAAGTCTGGTAGGTGTCATAGGCCTATTAGGTCCATATTTGGATGTCCAGGACCACCCCTGCATTCATATAGGTATGAGTCCACACAGCTAGTTCGGAGTCTACATCATCATCACCATCTTGAGGCCAGCAACGCACGTTATGAGGATTTAGCTGATGCGCATCGACGCACCCGTGAGTTCCAAGTGGGAGAGCACGTCATGATCAGGGTTAGACCTGAACGGTTCCCCTCGGGGGCCGTAAAGAAACTCCAGGACCGCGGTGCAGGACCCTTCCGAGTTCTGAAACGATTAGGGTCGAATGCGTATGAGATTGAGCTGCCAGACGACTATGGG
This sequence comes from Amorphophallus konjac, assembly GCA_022559845.1. Taxonomy (NCBI): domain Eukaryota; kingdom Viridiplantae; phylum Streptophyta; class Magnoliopsida; order Alismatales; family Araceae; genus Amorphophallus; species Amorphophallus konjac. The sequence continues at coordinate 32,681,062 of CM040123.1, read as the reverse complement.
ATCAGTTCGACGTTCAATGTCTCTGATCTGGTGGCATATCGGGATCCCGCGGTGATTCCCAGTGAGCTTTTTGGGCCTACCCCTCCTGTTGAGAGCATTACACCCTCTGAGCTTCCACCTCCTCCAGCCCCATTACAGACACGCGAGCATATAGATTGCATACTGGATGAGCAGGTGACCACGACCAGGAGCGGAGCCTACCAGCGCTTTCTAGTGCGTTGGAGAGGGCGCCCTGCGACAGACGACACCTGGATCACACGTGGAGAGCTGGAGCAGATCGACCCAGACCTGCTGGAGCGTTACTTGAGCGACCGTGACCCTTACTCGACGGGGTCGAGTTCTTCCCACCCGGGGAGAATTGGTGAGGACACGCGCCGCATCACTCGACGGAGCACACGGAGCTTGCCGATATCCCTTTGGCTTGGCGGCCACTTGGCGGACTAGCAGAGTCCCTTTTTATGCTTCAGGCCATGCTGGGCCTTAGTTTAGTCCCTGCGTGGACACTTTTTGCATTGTTATGGACCTTTGTAGGCCATTTGGAGCCAATTAGGCTTTAGTTGGGCCATTTTATGCTTATTAGATAAGAGATAGGGCTATTGGGCCATTTCTTTGGTTCAATTTCTGGCCCATTTGGGCTGGCCACCCACTCCCTTGCTTAGCCCACCTAGGCTTAGGGTTTTGGGCGCCCCCACCTCTTTCCTTCCTCTTGGAAGGTGGCAGCCGCCCCTCTCCTAGATTGTAGGAAGAGGGGTGCGGCCCCTCCCCTTTCCCTTCCCCATCCGACCTCCTCCCTCCCTCCTTGGCCGCCCCCTTTCCCCAATCCATCCCTAGAATCTAGGAGTGGTTCGCACCCCCCCCCCCTTTCCCCCTTGCCTTGTTGCGCACCCCCCCCCCTTTCCCCCATGTCATGTGCGTCCCCTTTCCCCCCCCCCCTCTTGGCTAGGGTTTCAACCCTAGCATATAAAAGATCTTATGTATTTTTCTTTGAAGAATAATGAAGAAATTTTGCTGATCAAGAACTTTGGTGGCTGCGCCCCCTCCTCCTCTCTCTCTCTGATCCTGCGACGGGATCACCTCGGGGTGCGACTCCCCATCCCTCGGTGCGACGCCGAGGCTTCCCCCTTCTTTATCCCCTGTCACAAGTGCACGTAGCTGTTCGCCTGAGTTCTACCCCGACTTGCAGCAGCGCCTCCGCCCAGATCCGGACGAATCTGCTCGTCCCCTTTTTTCTGGAGGTACCCCTGCGAGTCCCCGACGCGTGGGCTTTGGTTTCGCCTCGATCCGAGGTCCACATCGCCGGCATCGATTTTTCTCGTGAGATCGCGCAGGACCCCTTCCCACTGCGAGCCAGATCCTGCCTGCCATCTTGCAGAAGTTATCCCGAGCGACAAACTCCGAGTTTGGACCTGATTTCTTCAGGGTTGGTACCTCTCGTCCTCCTCTTTCCAACGCCGCCGACCTCGCTTCGTTCCGACGTCGGTGCCGAGCGTGGCGTTGATCCTCGTGGAGCCGCGCAGATCCATCTGCACAGTCCGGCGCCGGGGACAACGACGACTTGCAGACGTTCTCCCGGCCAACCCCGGACGTATCTGGCCAAGCCGTTCGACCGGGACCTGCTGCTCTGCGTCCCCGACGTCCTCCCTCAAGCGGCGCCCCATTCGCCTTCCATAACTGCGAGTTCTCAATTTCCCCGCTCGAGTGTGCTGTTCTGCGAGCAGAAATCCCGTCGCGACTTGCAGGTGCGGCCACGGCTTCCACGGGCGGAATCTGCGTGCCCCCTTTGGCCGAGGCTTCCTCCCGTGACCCAGCTATGCGCCCTCGCTAACGGTGCCTCCATCGGACACCGGACCAGGTCGTGGGAGCCGTTACCGCCGAGTCACGCGCTGCTGCGAACTGGCAGATCACCGTCGACACCCTCCTCGCGGCCATCCCCTTCACCGAGTGCTGCCCGTCAGCCCGTGTACCGGTCGCCCCGAACAGAGTTGCTGTAGCCCGTTACCTCCCTGCGTGGAGTGGGCATTTGTTGGCTTGTAATTATTCTTTCATTGTGTGTATCGGGGTTGTCGGTCTCGGCCGGGGTTCCTTCCCCACGCCTAGGCGTGGAGGTACGTGCGACGTTCCTTCCCTTAGCATTTGCTTTGCTAGTATGCTCTCGATTATGCAGCGTGCGAGTGTAGGATCCTAGCCACATATTCAATTCACCGTGGGTTTTACGAGTTGAGAGCACCATTCCGTGGCCCTAGTCGAGCCCGAGCTCGGACTAGACTCCCATAGTTGCGCGTCGGCTCCCTTTGCCGCTTTGATCCACTCGTTTCCCTCATAGGGACGGCCGTGGACTTGAGTTTCTTGTTGAGAGACGCCTCTCTTCGGAGGAATAGTACGGAGGTCGATCACTCGGCTTGCCTTGTCACGTGCGCGTGCTGGTCGCGTTCTTTAGCGTCTTAGGTTAGCTAGCGAGTCAGTTGTCCCGCATCACATTTTCTTTCTTTCTTTTTGCGGAAATACCTTGCCTTGGTCTCCTCCACCTGGCCATCCATCTGAGGACCAATTACTACTTCCGTTTGCCACGTACAAAAATACTCTCTCATTTATTCATCAAGCACGCTCATGTTCATGAAATAAACAATCCGTATTCGCCCCCGGAAAAAAAAAGAAGAAACAAACATTCCGATTAAAATATCTCGTTTAAGGTGGTGACATGCATGTACAGTAGTAGTACACAGACACGAACAATACAACTATACTCCATGTGATTCCATTAACGCACCCTTCCACAGACAGCAGGTAAACAGCCACGAGCAGGCTCTACTGATTTGGCTTACCGTAGTAGCCACCGGGAGGGTACGGACCAGGGATCGTGTAAGGAGGGCGAGGGAATGATCCCGGCTGCTGAGGCGGCTCGTTGTAATAGGGACCACGCCATCCTGGGTATGCCGGCTGCCCATACTCGGGGCTGGGTGCCTGTTGATGAGGGTGCTGGTAATGGCTGCCCATGGACGGAGGGGGGGGCGTGGTAGGGAGGCTGCCGTTGTGAGGTATACGGAGGAGGGTACGGCTGAGGAAACGCTGGCCTCTGCTGCTCGGGGGGTGGTGGTGGACGGTAAGACACCGGCGGATGCAAAGGTCGTGGAGTGCTCTGGGGTTCAGGCTGTTGTTGAGGGGTGTTCACGGGGGGGTGAGGCTGTCCGGCTGAAGGGTAGTTGTAGCCTGTCTTTACGTCGGATGAGAAGCTGAGGCCGGCAATTTGCCTCTGCACATCTTCCATCATTTCTCTACATTGGATGTTCCTGGTCATTATAAAGTCGCTGCACTGTTGCTTCACGTTTGTTATCGCATCCTGTGCAGAAGAGTTCACGTATGAAAAACCAATCAAGATGCGTCCCGCAATCAGATAGAGGAGAACCGGGACAGAAACAGAAGGTTCGGAGCCTCCGAGGAGATAGAACAGAAGACTGTATAAGACGGCGCCGTTGAGAAAGTAATTTGAGCCCCAGCGACTGTTGCAGTAAAAATGGCATACCTGAAGGGTGACGTAAAATTTGAGACCTTCATTGATGTTCTCCTTGATTTCTCTGAACTTTGCCACGGCAGCGGCAATTTGCTTGTAGCACCTCTCACGAGAAGCTGAAACAAGGATTCCGGAGAATTAAAGAAGCCTATGGAAAGGGATTAAGTGCATATATGCATCGTCGTGAAACTACTGAAATGAAAACGGATGTCGGGTCCCACACTAGCTTCTCCATGACCTCAGAGCCCGTGAACAAAGACTTTCCTTCAGGCTGTGTTATAACTTATAAGCCCTTGTATGCTATCAGCTACTTTTAGAGTCCTGAGAAGACTAACAGAAGACAGTCCATGCATCAAACAAAGTGTGTTCTGCTGGAAATCTTCAATTGATTAACTACTTCTCATGGCTCCAATTATTGTTCAAAGTAAGCTGTCGACAATCACCAACGCCCTCTTCTTGTCCTTCCCCTGTTTGCCAGTGCTCTTTTTAAATCACTTGAAGAAAAAACGGTGTTCGATCGCATCTTCAAAAACTGAGGAACTAAAATTTTTGTGACTACAGGCACATAATTTGGCCCACACAGCAAAACAGGGTGACACTTGTTGCAACAAAGCTTGGGAGAGAGAGGCTTTGAACATGAATTGCAGATTCAGCCGACAGGATCTTCCACTAGGAATCACTGGGGTAGCGATCCGAGTTTTTGTTTTTTTCCGCAGGGTGGTGGTGGTGGTACAGGCCGGGTTCAATGGAGTCCAGCCAGAATCGGCCCAGATCAGGCGGAATTGGGCGGGAATCACCCAGATCGACCGATCCAGGTCGATCTGCGATGTGATGCAGGGTCAAAGTTAGATCAAGCTCCACACACTCCGACAGCCCACATCTCCCAAGCCTTAATTCATCATGTTCAAGTATTGTGGAAAGTTAATTATTAGTGTTTCAATCATCTTTACTGCTCCTTATGTTTGTAAGCACATGATATGTAGTTTTTTTAACCATCTTCTTGTCTAAATACATGTCTAGAATTTTTCTACAATCTTGTTTGATTTTCCTCAGTTTTTCTTGAATTTGTGTTATTTTTTTAATCAGGCCTATCCAGGATAAGCCTGAGTTCATGTGAATCTGCCAATCTGGCCAATCCGATCAGATGCAGATCACAATCAGCCATGACCGATCAAAGGACCCAATCCGGGTCTGCAATCCTTGATTTCGCAGGCATTCCACACCCCACTTTGTGCATGCAGTGCACATGCCGCACATGCAATGGTGAAGCCTGCATGTTGCTGCTGAAATTGTCCCACATGGGACAATCCAAAAGATACAAGTGGGAGACACATGCGAAGGAGCCCCTCACCCCATTTCTCAGCCTGGATTTACATGTGCCCAAGATGGCATGCCTATACCAATCAAAGGTGGTTGACTTAGTTGAGATATTAATCATGTTTTTTTGATCTACTGTATTAATAATATTCCCATCCAGTAACTGTTTACCATGGCTTCACGTTAGCTTAAAAAAGCTTGCACATTCCAAAATTGGGACCTATAAGTATTCCCCAAAATTTGAAATTAAATTGGATATCTGTATTCCATGGTTTCGATCCACTAACACACATTTGTAGGGAAGATATATGTCATGCATCCAAGGACCAACAAACTCAATTGGACATTAACAAAGAGACTAGGAAAACATAAGAATATGAAAAATCAGAAAAAAGAGACCCTAGACAACTCATTTCAACAGATTATAGATCAATTGCCATTCTTACCTTTGTAGTCTTCGAGATTGAATATAGAAGCAAACTCATCATTTTGGGCCTGAAAACAAGACTAGAAATCTCAGAAATCATCATTCACCTTTATATATGACAAAAAAGTAATCAGAAAGATGAAAACAGTGTACATCTAAGTAGAGGGCAGTATATATTCGCACTGATTATACAAGACTGTAACATCACACAATCTCCAACAGTCAATGTAACCAACTAAAATGTGCTAGCAATCTTTAGAATCTCTTGATCTCCATTTTGAACAGTTCATTATTGCAGGTTCTGAAATTCTTGAAATGCAGTTGCCAAGAAAGGAGATAGGGCACTGGTACTGCAACCAGTACAACCATACAACAGGTGTTGAAGTCCTGCATGTTTCTAACACTACTGCACCAATCTGATTAAGGGGAACAAAATGTGTATGATCTCAGTCCAACGTTAGCTAGCTGTGCATTTGGGATGGGTCAAAAGGTGCAGTAATGCATCACTGAAAGAAACATAAAATAACCATCTACCATACTTCAAAGTTAGCCAACAAATTTAACTCCATAATGCAATATTCAACAAACTATAAGCAAATCACACTATAGTCAACAAACATAAGCTAGCTTATGCACATTCTTATGATTCAGTCCTCTTCTTGAGAACTTGTTAAAAATTAGTGGATTTTGGTTAGAAGTTCAAAACCATCCCTCTGTACCCAGATATGAAAACTCATGCTTTTGATTGAAAAGTAATAGACAAGAATAAGTGCAAGCATCAATGCCTGGGAGGCTTCATTGGCAGATACATACGGTAATATGATGTGCAGATGGAGAGGGTTGCAATTTCTATATTTTATGAATCTCCTATGTAGAGATATTATACACTTGGTACACCTGGACTGGAGTTGATGTTGGAAGGGATGTTTCCCCAATTATAATGGGAGGACCTGTGGAGAGGTAGGTGGAAAATTCTTGGACCCTATAATTTTCTGATTTAATTCAGATAAATAAATTTTTTTTAGTCCCAAGACGGCACAAAATGATACAAAGTTGTTGCCGTTCGATCACACATAGGTCCCAGGGTCTGTCGGACGGAGAAATACACAAGTTCCCGGTTGTGTTTTGTGTGCCGTAATTCTGTCAAACACTTCACGGACAGCATGAAGCCACGTACCTGTGCAAAGAAACAACAAACAACATCTTCTCCGACCATCGGGGGTCATCTTCGGTGCCTCGGAGTGTGGTCCTAGCGATGCAAGAAGCCCGGCAGCAAGTCAGCATCCATAGAAGATCGCAAACACACAGAATCACCACGTACCACTGCACCCTTGAACTCCGGAGCAAGAAGCAATAAAAAAAAAGGAGAAAAAAACAAGTCCACAGCCTTTTATAGGTTTTCCCAAAGCAGCCGAGGGGGAGAGGGCAGGCCCGCTCCTCTCTTCCTCTCCTTCTCTCTTCCCTCTCTCTTGCGTTCAGACCAGGGTGGGTAACGGGGGGAGTCCACGACCCCCTGCTCCCACCCCCAGTTAAACCGGGGGGGGCAGGGGGGGTTGCGACCCCCCCCACCTCCAATTGGACCGGGGGGGAGCAGGTGGGGGCTCCCGCACCCAGCTCCCTCTCCCAGTCAAACTAGGAGGAGCAGGGGGGTGCACCCCCGCCTGCTCCCACCTCCGGGCTAACCGGGGGGGCCAGGAAGTGTGCCCCCACCTGCTCCCACCCCCGGCTTAACCGGGGGGAGCAGGGGGGTCTGGTCCACTCTCTCTCCTCTCTCTCATCATTAAAAGGAAAAAATGGGAAGAAACAAAGGAGGAAGGGAGGGGGTGAGCTTAACTCCCTAAGGGCGCCTTTGTTAACCGCTCCCGGTTAGCGCACGACCCCGGAGGGTCAAGTACGCTAACCGACCCCGATTAACGGGGCTGTGTGTGAGGAGAGGTGTGGGCCCCATCGCGCGTCCTCTTTCATCGGTTGAATTAACCGGCCGACAGTTCCGTTCTCAAAGTCGCCCTAAGTGAACCAGAGAAAGGAAGGGGGTGGCTGCACCCTTGGTCTTAACCAGGGGAAGGAGGCCGCTAAGTTCCACTCCTCACTCAACTAGGGCAACCCCCATGGGTAATAAATGCCCAACAAGTAATGAACATGGGCATTCCCCCGGGTAAAACCCGTATAAAGGAGGAGGAGACTCATTCTCCACACACACACACAACCCAACACAGAGACAACCTAACTCACAATCCAAGGTTCACCTACGAGGAGCACTCATCCCTCAAGAACACTCAAGAACTTGAAGACTTGGGAGCAGGTTTGAAACTTGCTCCATCCCCCAAGAATTGTTTGTTTGTCTTGTTTGATGTTATGAACTATGAAGTCCCTTTTAAAGGGTATGCTCTTGTTGTTGTATTTATACCCCCACTCTAGGGAAATTTCGTTGTTATTATATGAAATTTTTTAAAAATACAGAAAACTCATAAAGTGATGAAAGTCCATGAGAAATTCATGTTCATGTGAAAAATTACACAGAAGTCCTCGCAAGTTGAGAAATTATCTAAAAATTGTAGAAATACCCTAATTTTTTAGGAAAATGCAGAAATGTTCAGAAAAATTATGGGAAAACCCTGATATGTTCAAAAATTACAGATATACCTCGCATCTTTGCAAAATTGCATAAATACCCACGAACGATCAAAAAATGCATAAATACCCTTGTTGTAAGAAAATTGCGAATATACCCACTTGTGGGAAAATACAGATCTACCCCTACATTACGCGGAAATGTCCTTTACGGACACCGAGACGACCTAATGATCCGATCACGATCAAAAGAGTGATCATGGCCATGAGTCCATTTGGCGATCCCTAGTGATCATACGGCGATCCAACAGTCTAATTAGGATGAAATTCAAAATTAACAGTCAGATTTCGATCTGGATCAAAAACAATGGTCGGATCTTGATCAAAAATCAATCCAACGGTCATATTTTGATCTGGATCTAATCCAACGGTTGGATCTTGATTGGAAGTCAATCCAACGGTCAGATTTCTATCTGGATCAAAGCCAACGGTCGGATCTTGATCAGAAGTTAATCCAAAGGTCAAATCTTGATCAAAAATTAATCCAACGATCAGATCTCGATCTGGAACGAATCTAACAACCAAATCTTAATTGAGAACAAGTCCAACAATTTTTATTTTTTATTTTTTGTGGGGGTTGGGGGGGGGAGGTGGTAATAACAACAATTCATTGAAGAAGAAAAAGGTTGCATCTCCAAGGGAGCACCTGAAACCCACACAACACAGACAATAAACTGTTTATTAGTTCTACCAGGATGGTAGAACGAGGAAAACCCCAGCCCACAAGAAAAGGAAAATTACTGTGTGCAGTTTTTCCACCCCAATAATCTGAGCAGAAGAGTTGATTGGTGGCATGAAATCCCATTCACAGTGAAGTGCCAGTCCACCAAACAGTTGATGCAACTCTGAATGATAGTAGATGGGTGCTTGAACTCCTCTCTAAAAATTCTTCCATTCCTTTCCCTCCATGTGCCCCAGAGCATGGCTGGGAAGCACATGCCCCAAAGGCCCTTTTCTTCTATTAGAGGATTAACCAACCCTCATTCTGTGCACCAATCTTCCAGGTTGTTTTTGATCAGCCATTGGACTTTGGTAGTTCAGAAAACTTGTTCCCAGACTGTCCGAATGATCCCACAGTTGAATAAACGGTGATCAAGAGTTTCTTTGTAGCTGCCACAGAAGATACAAGAGGTCCTGACATCAGGTTTGAATTTCTGGACTCTATCAGCAGTGGGAAGTCTTCTCCGTGCCACTTTCCAGAAGAAGATCTTTATTCTAATAGGTAGTTTGTTGTTCCACACTCTCTTATGCCAAGGCACTCTCCAACCTCCTTGCCTCAAAATGATACTAATAGACTTAACAGAAAAGGTCCCCGATGCCTCACATCTCCACACCCTAGTATCTATAAAGTCTGGTGATAGTTTCTGATTATCCAGCAGGTTAGAAAGATTCAACTACTCCTGCCATTCAGCATCATTAAAATTCCTTCTGTACTGGATATTCTAACCCGAGTTGTCATGAAGCTCCGACCAGACTTCAGCCACTCTGACTCTTGGCCTCGTACCAATGGCGAACAGGTTAGGAAATGAATCCTTGAGAAGAGTGTGCAGCAGCCAGGGATCTTCCCAAAAACTAGTATTCCTATCATCTCCTAGGCAAATGAGGGAAGAGCAATTGTAGAGGTCCCTGCACCTCATAGTATTCCTCCATATGAAGGACATGGAGTGGCTGATTGGTCGTCCAGAAAACCATCCAGCCCCATCACCCAAGTATTTATTCATCATCATCATCATCATCAGAGCCTTATCCCAATTATTTGGGGTCGGCTACATGAATCCTATTCCGCCAAAGATTTCTATCAAGTGCTATATTCATATTTAAACCCAAGAAGCTAATGTCCTTCCTAATAACATCGCACCATCTCATTTTAGGCCTTCCCCGAGCTCTTTTACTAGCATCCACTAAGATTCGGTCATATCTTTTAACCGGCGCTGAGTTAGGGTGACGAAGCACATGACCAAACCACCCAAGTCTATTTTCTCTCATTTTACTATCAATTGGGACTATCCCTAAGTCCTTACGGATGCGCTCATTCCTAATCTTGTCTTTCTTAGTCTTGCCACACATGCATCTCAACATCCTCATCTCTGCTACACACATTTTGTGAATGTGTTCCTTTCGTACTGCCCAACACTCGGTACCATATAACAAAGCAGATCTCACAGCCGTTCTATAAAACCTCCCTTTGAGTTTCACAGGCATACGACGATCACAGAGGACTCCTGATGTGCTTCTCCATCTTAACCAGCCTGCCTTAATCCTATGTGTAACGTCGTCATAAATCTCCCCATTCTCTTGTATGATAGACCCTAAGTATCGAAAGCTACTACTCTTCGGAATGTTATGCTCATCAATTAGAACCATGTCTTCCTGTACCACTCTCCCATTACTAAAATTACAATGCATAAACTCTGACTTACTCCTACTAATTTTAAAACCTTTAGACTCCAAGGCAAGTCTCCAACGCTCTAACTTAGCATTTAAAGCATCAATACTCTCATCAATTAAGACAATATCATCTGCAAATAACATACACCAAGGATATCCTCATGCAATTGTTCTGTTACTTCATCCATAACTAAGACAAAGAGATACGGACTTAGTGCAGAACCTTGATGCAAACCTATAGAAACCGGAAAATCACCAGTCTCTCCAGTAATAGTTCGAACACTAGTAATAGCACTGTCGTACATATCTTAATCAAATCAACATATCCTTGAGAGATTCCTTTCTTTCTTAATGTCCACCAAATCAATTCTCTCGGTACTCGATCATACGCCTTCTCTAAATCAAGAAAAATCATATACAAATCTTTTCTCATCTCTCTATACTTCTCCATTAGCTGACGTAGTAAGAAAATAGCTTCTGTAGTAGATCCATTCGGTATAAAACCAAACTGATTTTCCGATACAGTAGTCATATATCGGAGACGTTTTTCGATTACTCTTTCCCAAAGTTTCATAGTATAACTCATAAGCTTAATTCCACGATAATTATTGCAACTTTGAATATCTCCTTTGTTTTTATAGAAAGGGACTACAACACTTTTCCTCCAAACTTCTGACATTCTCCGTTCCTATAAAATTTTATTAAAAAGTTTAGTTAGCCACTGAATACCAATGTCTCCTAGGCCTTTCCATACTTCAATAGGTATGTCATCTGGTCCTAAGGCCTTGTCCACTTTCATTTTCCTTAAAGCATCCTCCACTTCTGACATCTTAATACGCCTGAAATATTGATATTTATCAAATATTGTGGACTCTTGGATACCTTCTAAAGAAGAATCCTTGACGCAATCTCCATTAAGTAACTTCAGAAAATAACTATGCCACCTCTCTTTAATCTCAAGATCCTTAGTTAAAATCATTTGATCTTCACCTTTAATGCAACAAACATGATCTAAATCTCTAGTTTTCCTTTCTCTTAATTTAGCAAGTTTAAATATGTCCTTTTCACCCTCTCGGGTTCCTAATTTATTATATAAATCTTCGAATGCCTTTGATTTAGCTTCGCTAACTATTTTCTTAGCCCTCTTTTTAGTATTTTTATAAGCTTCTAGGGTTTGATTATTTTTGTTAGTTTGCCAAACTTTAAAGCACTCATTTTTTACTCTAATGGTATTTTGAATTTCCTCACTCTACCACCAAGTCTCTTTTTCTAAATTCTTTTTACCTTTAGATTCGCCTAAGAGTTGTTTTGCTACACTCGTTATATAATTTGTAACATTATTCCACATTACATTAGTTTCTTGTTCTAAATTCAAATATTTTTCTTTAATAGATGATTTTTAAATGTTTCTAAATTTTTACCTTTTAAATTCCACCATTTAATCTTGGAACAATTATTTATAATAATCTTTCTTTTGAATTTAGGGATAAAGACATCCATTACTAACAACCTATGTTGAGGGACTAGACTCTCACCAGGAATAACTTTGCAATCTTTACAGAAAACTCTATCGACCTTCCTAATAAGAAAATAGTCAATTTGACTTATATGTGTTCCACTCTTGTATGTTATTAAGTGTTCGTCCCTCTTCTTAAAGAAGGTATTAGTAATTACTAGATCATAGGCCATAGCAAAATCTAGAATACTATAACCCATATCATTTCTATTGCCAAAATCAAGCCCTCCATGAATCCTCTCATACCCTCTATTATCTTTACCCACATGACCATTAAGATCCCCTCCAATAAAGATTCTCTCTTCACTAGGGATATTTTCGATCAAACTATCAATAGCCTCCCAAAATTACTTTTTAATACTCTCTTCTAATCCTACTTGAGGTACATATGCACTAATTATATTCAAAATATCCTCACCTAAGATAAGTTTAATTAACATCAATCTATCACCCAATCTATTAACTTCTATAACTCTATCTTTAAGTTTTTATCTATTATTATAGCAACACCATTTCTAGAGTTATTATTACCCGTATATCAAATTTTATATCCATCAATATCTTTAGCTTTATGTCCTTTCCACCTAGTTTCTTGTAGGCAAGCTACGCTAACCCTCCTATCCTTCATTATCTTAATCAATTCTAAACCCTTACCCGTTAAAGTTACTATATTCCAAGTAGCTAGACGGATCCTATGTTATTCCCAATTATAATTCTCCATAGAGATGACACATCCATATCAGCCTTCTACAGCCATTTCACAAGCAATGCTTGGTTGATTGTCTCAATGGGTGTGAAACCAGCTCCTCCTTCTTTGGTTCTGCAAAGATACTTCCAAGCAATAGGGTGCGCCCCCTTCTCCTCCGGGCCTTTGCCCTTCCAAAAGAAAGATGCTCTCAAGGCTTCCAGCCTGCTACAAATAGATTTGGGGGCCCTGAATAAAGACAAAATAAATAGCAAGATTGGGAAGCACAATTTTAGACAGGACCCAACGACCTCCCGCTGATAGCAGCTTTCCTTTCCAAGCTGCAATGCGATCCCCCACTTTCTTGATAATAACATTCCAATCTGAAGTCTTCAAACTACCACAAGTAAGAGGAAGACCCAAGTACTTAACGGGGAAATGACCCCATTGGGCCCCTAAGATCTGAGCAGTAAGCTGTTTATCTTCATCCTTAATGTTAATTCCCACCACTTTACTTTTCTAAAACTAATTTTCAGCCCAGTCACAGCCTCTAACAATCTTAACAAGATCCTCAAGTTGATAAACTTATCATGATCAGATGTGGCAAAGAGGATTGTATCGTTCGCAAACTGAAGGTGAGTAATATCTTCCAGAGCATTGCCTATAGTGACCCCGGATGTCAACCCTGCTGCCCTTGCTTTCTTCCACATGTAGTTCAAGACTTCACCAATAATGACAAATAGCATGGGGGAGAGAGGGTCTCCTTGCCTAAGGCCTCTAGAGCATCCAAAGAATCCATGAGAAACCCCGTTCAGTAAAATAGAGAACCTGGCAGTCTGCACGCAGTACTGTATCCACTGGTCTTTGAAGCCCATGCATCGGAGGACATGAAACAAGCAATCCCAACTAACTCTATCATATTCCTTCTCAAAATCTACCTTGAACACCACACATTGTTTTCTTCTGGCTTTTTGATCATGTAAGCATTCATAGGCTGCCATGAAATTGTCAAGTATATACCTGCCCTCAATGAAAGCTGATTGATTGTTATCAACAGGGTTATTAATGACTCCTTTCAGTCTGTTAGCTAGAGCTATGGTGATAATTTTGAAGGTTCCATTCAGCAAACTTATTGGACGGTAGTCATTAATGGTTTCAGCCCTTTCTTTCTTAGGAATTAGAGCAATATAGGTGGAGTTGAAGTACCTAATAACTGCCAGGTTATTCTGAAATTCCAGGACTGCATTCATAACATCCCTTCACCACTTCCCAAATATGCCGATACAAGCCCATAGAGAAGCCATCAGGTCCTGGTGATTTGTTGGGGTCCATGCTGAACATAGACCTTCTGATCTCGTCCTTGGTAAAGGGGTTGATGAGACTGAAAGCTTCAGAATCTGAAATTTTGGAAAACCCTTCACTGGAAATGCCCGGTCTCCATTGTTCTTGTTCTTTAAAGAGGTCCTCATAATGGCTCAGAATAGCTTGCTGTATTTCTGCCTCACTAAAAACAAAGTGGTCTCCAATTTTCAGCCTGTGGATGCCCAAGGCCCTCCTCTTAACGGAAGCCATAGCATGAATGTAAGTCGTACTCTTATCACCCTCCTTAAGCCATTTTTCCTTTGCTCTTTGCTTCCATTTCAATTCCTCTCTCAAAGACCATTCTTCATATTGTTTTTTCACTTGAGCCCATTGCATCCTCTCCTCTTCAGGTAACAACGCTTGATAATTTCTGATATCATATTGCTCAATATCCTGTAGCAGCCTTTGTATAATTAGGGACATGGTTTATCATCTCTTACGAGATGTCCAAGATCTCTCCGAGATCTCTCTCTCTCCAAAGGTCGCGAGAAACAGAGCCTCCGAGACAGAGATCTCCCCCCCCCCCGGTTTTTCTCTCTCCCTGTCATAGTTGTCAAGGCGACAAGACGAGCTTGAGATCCTCGAGTGCCTAAGCGCTTAGGCGCCTGCCTAAGCGGCGCTTAGGCGTCAAGTTCATAAACAAGTGCGATCATTAATATATATGTAATTTTCTATATAAAAGTTAATCATGATCATCATTATGTCCCCCCGCCAGTGGCGGGGTGGACACCCCCCCTCCCCCCTCCTACGCAGGTGGCAGGAGGGCACGGCTTCGAGCCGCTTTCCCCTCCCCCAAAAAATTTTTTAAAAAAAAAAAAAATCATGATCATTACAAATATAGATAACAACAATAGTATGGACAAAAATAAACAACTAATAGAAATAACATTGCAATAACATATAAAAAATAAATTTTGAGATAAAATTAACAACAAAAATTAGACTTTTAGAATGAAGAATCAAATACTAACCTGATATTTGCCAATTTCTTCCAAATACTATTGACTCTGTGTGTGTGAGAGAGAGAGCAGGGGCGGGGGAGACTATAGATGAACGGAGAAAGAGCCGGTGAAAGGAATGAAAGGGAGAGAGAGCCGGACTGGTGAGAGAGAGAGCAAGTTCGGGTGAGAGGGAGGAGGAGTCCACAGGAGAAGAAGAAGCAGTGCAGAGAGGAAGGAGAAGGAGGGCGAGGGTGCAAGGAGAAGAAGAAGAGGAGGAAGGGTGCGGACTGGTGTTCGGGGGGGAGAGTCGGGCTCGGGTGACAGAGGGGCCGGGGGGAGAGGTAGTCAGCAGTGGGGGAGACAGAGAGAGGAGGAGGTGGGGGAGACAGAGTGAGGAGGAGGGGGGCCGGAGGCGGAGGGCCGGAGGGCCGAGGCCCTGTGGGACTTACCGGAGGCGGAGGGCCGGAGGCGGAGATGAAGATGGAGGCCGTGGGGGGGAGACAGAGAGAGGAGGGAGGCCGTGTGCCCTGTGATACTTACCGGAGCATAGTTTAAAAGGTCTTGAGGCGGTTGTGAGGCGCTTTCTGTAAGTCTCATAAGACGTAAGCCTTACGGCACAACGAGGTGTAAGCCTTAATAGAGAAGAAAATAATCTTAAAACCATAAAAATGTTAAAAACAATAGTGATTTTCAAGTGTTAATGTTATATCAACTCAATGATAAATTCATGTAATTTCAA
Source organism: Amorphophallus konjac (assembly GCA_022559845.1). Lineage (NCBI taxonomy): Eukaryota > Viridiplantae > Streptophyta > Magnoliopsida > Alismatales > Araceae > Amorphophallus > Amorphophallus konjac. Next base: position 32,665,548 of record CM040123.1, on the reverse strand, counting down.
AAGTACTAAATTATGAGCCAGTTGTCTAGTGCAGTTGGTTTGTCACCCTTCCCCACATGGGAGAAGGCCCGAGTTCGAGCTCGATTATCCCCGCCCTGTTAAAAAAAAAGTACCTACCAATAAAAAAAAAATTGAATTATGTTTTAAGGACAACGAAAGAAACGTAAATTTTGGGAGTACCCTATAACACCTCGTTACATCATCTTCTCAAGTGATGCACACGTCTCAATTAAATACCTTGAGGCGGTGAAGGCGGTGAGGCGTACCACCTCAATCAAAAAAAAGCGCAAGCCTCAAGTAAAAGACATGAGGCGCATGCCTCAAGGCATTTTTCTAGTGCCTCACCTTGAGGCTTAAGCCTTAGTGCCGGCACCGCCTTTTTAAACAATGTACCGGAGGCCGGAGCCGTAGAGGATGTGGCCGGCCGCACCGCACGGCAACGACGACGGAGGCCGTGGGGGGGAGACAGAGAGAGCAGGAGGGAGGCCGTGTGCGGTGTGCCCTGTGAGACTTACCGGAGGCCGGAGCCGTGGAGGATGTGGTCGGCCGCACCGCACGGCAACGACGACGGAGGCGTCAGGCGTCGGCAACGACGACGGAGGCGTCAAGCGTCCGACACGGCGACACCTAGGGCTGGGAGGAGAGAGGAGGAGGTCGAGGGGAGAGTCGGGAGAGGAGGAGGTCGAGGGGAGAGTCGGGCGGGGTTTGGGGCCTTTGGGCGTTTCGATTGCGGATCTTTAGCGGGTTAGCGGGAACGATAGTGGTTTGGGGCCTTTGGGCGTTTCGGGTGAGGCGTTCGGGCGGTCGCCTTGGCGCGCAGCCCGCCTAGGCGACCGCTCAGGCCGCCTTTTCAGCATCTCATAAGGCGGGCAGGCGCCTTGCTCTGCCAAAACCGCCTGGACACCTAGGCGGCGCCTAGGCGTCTGCCTTCACAACTATGCTCCCTGTCACTCTTTGCCCCAGCCCCCTTGAGCTCTCTCTCTCCAGTCTCTCTCTGTCTCTCCCTCTCCCCTAGACTCTCTCTCTCTCTCTCTCCCTCTGTGACACTCTCTCTCGGACTCTTTCACCCTCTCTTTCTCAGTCTCTCTCTGTCTCCCACCCTCTCTTTCTCAGTCTCTCTCTGTCTCCCACCCTCTCTCTCTATGTCTCCCCCCCCCCCGTCTCCCCCTTCTCTCTGTCTGAGAGAGAGGGAGACAGAGATGCATGTACCATGTTTTATGATTTTTGATGTATTCTTCAATTTGTGACTCATGTACCTTTTTATGTATCTCTTTTTTGGTGTAACTTTTGATGTATATTGACTTTGGTTCATGTGAATGGATTTGCTATTGTTATCACTATTATTTATTTTATAAAATTGAGTTGTCAATTAGAAAAATATGTTTGTGAAATTGAGTGGTTACTAGAAAAAAATAGGACTTTCTTAGAAATAGGCTATGTATATGAAAAAATTTTCCGAAATCACTGAACCTGATCTCCCGAGATTTTTTCAAGATCTCTCCGAGATCTCTTCTCTTCCGCCTTGCCGAGACAGAACCGATATTCGAGCCGGAAAACCTCGGTTAGGGATGCTTCACCAAAGATTGCTTTGCTCCACACTCTCATCCTCTGCTTGACCCACTTCAGCTTGTTTCTCAAAGTAAGGGAAGCACAGGAGGTGGTAGGGGCTTCAGCCCACCATGAGGCTACAAAACAAGTCCAACGGTTAGATTCCAATTCGGAGTAAATCCAACGGTATGACCTGAACTGGATCTGAATGCAACGAATGGATTTAGGATAAAACCCTCAATCTCACAACGGATATTATAGAGGTCTAAAGGTATTTTTGACAGTTAATCAAAGGTGTTCGGACTTTACGCCAATATAAACAAACGCCGACTGCGGTCGGTGGGAAAAGTCCAATACATGAACCATAAATCGTCTAATAAATATAAAGTGCGAAAATAATCATGCACATGCTAATTAACTAGCTAAGAAAGATGTGCATCTTTGTTCAATAAATGAACATGTTAAATTCTCGTTACTTTTCCGTGTGTGAAACAAGAAGACTGAACATTCTTAATCCGGCCTGCCTACAAATTTGCAGCAATGGAGGGGTTCATGGCTAGGGCCTAGGAGTGCAAAACGATAAGATCTGGATGACACCTGACCCAGATCCAACTGAAATCTGCATCCGCATTGCTAGACTCAGAACCAGATCTGAATATAACTTTAAAAAAATGTGGATATCCAGACCCGTATTATATGTACATTGGTTGATCTCCCCTGCACTGCCCTACCATCCAATTCTTCCAATCCTCAGGAGGCATTGGAGAAGGAGCAAACTCACGCCTGATGGCCACAAGGCAAGATGGGATTGAGTTATCATTGACCGGTCCTGTGCTGGCAGCTACAACCTTCGGCATCCAGAACAGTCCCCTATTCTTTTTGTTGCTTGCCATCCTCTGTTCTGTTCTCGCTTGCCCAAAAGATCACAGTCGTAATCCCAATCAAACCATTCTTTTTAAACTCTGGTTTCTAAACTAAATCAGAACAATCTTTTGCTTCAACAAAGCAATAGCAAAATTGTTTAGATACAAGTCAAAGATGCTTCAAAATGTTTTCCTTCTTTTTTTACTTAGTCTTCTTCCCATGTCCATTGCTGTTGTACCCACTTGCTGCCTCCAAACAGAGGATCACACAGCAATGGCAAAAGAGAGAAGGCTCTGGAAGAACACAACATCGAGTGCAAGGGTTTCCAGACAGGCACAGTCATATGGGACAGTGTGTGGGATTTTTAAACCAGATTTCAATGGAGGTCCAGTGGAGGTGTATGCACATATCTTGGAGACCCAATATAGAAATCTGGGTATGCGAGAGGCTCCATGCCCAAACAAAAAAAAAAAGACATGGTCAGATCGGTTCCGGGTTTACCCGATCTGATTTACAGGCCTATTCATGGCTATATGATTAGCCCATTTGGCATCAATGTACTATATTGGAATTAACATCTCTAAATTGGAGAATTTATCACATGACACTTCTCCACTTTCAAAAAATCACATGAGGCTTCTCAATGGTTATTCTATAGGCTCTATCACAGGGGAGATTTGGGCCTGCTATTTGGGTGGAGATTTTAGTAAACTACATTATATAGGGACAATTGGACAACATGGAGGCATCCTGTGAAGTTTACTGAATGATTCAGGGGATGATTCTGAATGATAGAAAAGAACAAGTTCTTCAAGTGGGTGATTTGGTTTACTTGGAGTTTGTTCAGTTCATGTGCAAACAACCTATGACAGCCTTCATCTTCCTTCATCTACAACCTTAGTAAAGTAGGATGTTTTGTTGTCTGTGCTCCATACTGTAGTCTTGCATAAGGCCTACCTGTGTAAGGTAAGGGCTAGAGAATTGTTTTTTCCCCTTCCTTCTTCTATGTGATGGTGAGGGTTGATTTGACCTCGCCATGATGCACTTTTTGATTATTTTCAATTAATTGTAACATTATATTGTCACTTTTATAAAGAACCAGTCTTTAGGTTACAACATCATGTTGAACCCAATAATTTTAGAAGCAACAATCATTACATGTCAAAAAAGGCTGGTGAGCAACATGACCCCCCCCCCAAAAAAAAACATATTCCAGAATGTTACAGTCCACCTTTTTTTTTGCAGGTGAGAAAGAATCGTTAATATGTCGCAATCCACTTTACCAGCATATGCTATAAAGAAAGAGAGATAAAATTTGTTATCTTGTTTGACAACATGAAGAATAGAATAACCTGAATTTGAAGCAACAACTGCTCTTGTGCTTCAATATTTTGGGCAATTTCTTCACAAATATGCTCATACTTTGCAATTTCCTTCCTGAAAAGGTCCTCATATGATCCAGTACTTGACATCAACTTTGGTAGTATATCATCCTGAGAAGATGAAAATGACACATATACAAACCCAAACAGCGGTAGTTAGAACTTTGATATAAAACACGACACGTCAGCAGCAAGATCACCATATTACTATACATACAGGCTGCAGACACTGAAACATTTCAAAATAGCTTGACAACTCTGTACTATGAAAAATATTTCATGCACTGGTTTTTTTTTTTTTTTTTGGGGGGGGGGGGGGGTAGAGTTTACCACATTTCATTCAAAGAAAGAAAGGAATATAAAAGCAGGCACAAGAAGATGCCCAACAGAAGGAGAAAAGAAAAAGATAAAAAAAAGGAAATTTCTCCTTTCAAATTAGGACATTCACTTGGGTAATTCACTTCGGTAACCTTTAGGTCCGGTTCTTTTGACAAAACATCATAGCAGAATAGCAAACTTCCTCTTTCTCTCTTGTGTGGATATTTTTCAATGTCTAGTGTTTGCTATCTACTTGGATGAGCATAAACCATGTAACTAAGGAGGTGGGTTTCTACCTGCCAACTAGTCTTACAGGATGCGTTAAAGCCTTTTCTCCTTGAAGCATCATAAGATCAAGAGAGTACATTCTTCTATTAATATATTAGTGGTACCATCCACTTTTCAAAAAAAAGATCAAAGAGAGTACATACACAATGTTTATGGAGATCAAAGCTTTTTCCCCCCCTTTTTCAGAGGAAGGAAAAAGACAGTAATGCAATGGTATAAAATCCACATGGTTATTCACAGAAGGGAAGGTAGAAAAAAGATGAGGAATGACAAACTTAAAAGTTTAGATAGTATACCTTTCTTTTCATTTCCTTGAGCATGTCTTCAAGGCCTGCCCTTTGTGCACCCAGCGTCTCCAGTTGTCTCTGGTTAAACAATAAAGGATTTAGGAAAATTTTGACCTACAAACAAATCCAGAATGCAACGGAATTTGCATATAATCCATATATTTCTTAGAGTAAGAATCCCAGATGAGATACAAAATATTCTTGTCTTCAGCAGGAGTGACAAGACATGACTACTGTGCTTCAACAGACTTTTGGCAGATGTATTCCCGGGCCTCTTTAGCAACTTAGGTGCTCCTAAAGGCATGATAGATTGGCTTATTTCATGAAAGATATCAAGAAAACTTGCTACCTATGCAATGAGAAGAAGATAGCCCAGACCATCTGCTCATGCAGTGCACTTCTCTCAGTCAGCTAGAAGTCTACTATTTCAGTGGTGGGATTCTGTTGGAACCCACCATCCAACAAAGTGGGATTTCATTACAAACTGGCGAAGGACATCAAGAGTTGGGCAGAGAAGATGTGTGTGCTGGTCCTCTAAGGGGAGAGAAACATGCATATTTTCCAAAGTGAAAGAAGAATGCCAGAGCAGCTGGTGTAGTGTCCCTTATTTGCAACCATGTAAGGGAGTAGAATAAGATTTTGGGAGGTCGGGTGGATAATATTCTTGTATTTTATGTATTCTTTCTCAATAGCTTGGATAAACAACCTTGATGAGCCTTATAGGGGCATTTTGAGAGATAATTCCGTGCATGGTAGGCCCTTTGTGGAATACTATTGTAACTGGTGGGGACTATTTGGGACTGGTACACCTTTTCTGTTCATACTTAAACTCCTCCTTTCCCTTTTATGAGGATGTGGTGCTATCCACTTCCCCAAAAAAGGGGCCTTGGCCAACATCAAATTCTGTGTCCAGGTAATCTTATGTCTAAGTGTCCACATATTTCAATTGGCATCAACAAAAAGGAAAATGTACAAGTTTGTACATCTATGTAACCTATAAACTATCTTGGTACTGAAAAGAAGGTAGACAATCAGTCGCCAATGAAATATAATGTGAACTATTAGATGACAGACCATCTATACAACATCACAGCCACAATTTTGCAAGATGTCGCAAAATGTGATACATTTTCCCAAGGAAAAGGATAATGCAGAATCATAGTAAAATATTAAACAATTGGACAGTAAGTGAGTAAACATATAACCACTAACATCATATTATTTTTCCTTTTTGGTAGTTACGTATGCCTTCTACATGAAAGGGATTTTTCGTACGCACAACTCTAAAATGAATGTTATACATGTATGGACCAAAAGTAGTCACATTAATCTCCAAACACCCAAAACCTGTAAAAAGACTGCCATTACAACATGATTAACTGCCATCCTTCACATAGGGATTTTCAAGGGATGTTCCTTAATACCAATAATAACATATTAAAGAAACTAAACTTTTAGCACTAATAACAAAATGGGGAGGGAGGATTCCGGATTGTCCTCCGCTGAGTGCTGCATCTCTCTCTCTCTCTCTCTCTCACATTGGTGAGCTGCATGGCAGGCAGTGCCAGGGACAGGGGGAGGCTGTACCTTCCAGCCAAGGGGGCCTGTAGCATCTCACTGTCTGCCAGTGGGGTGCGGACTAGGCAGCGCTGAGAAGATGGAGGGCCTAAGGAAACTAAACTTTTAGCACTAATAACGAAATGGGGAAAGGGAATTCCTTATTGTCCTCCGCTGAGTGCTGCATCTCTCTCTCTCTCTCTCTCTCTCTCTCTCTCTCTCTCTCTCTCTCCCCACCAACACCACCACATTGGTGAGCTGCATGATAGGCAGTGCTAGGGAGAGGGGGAGGCTGTAGCTTCCAGCCAAGGGGGCCAGCAGCATCTCACTGTCTGCCAGTGGGCTGAGAATTCCCGAATTGTCCTCCGCTGAGTGCTGCATCTCTCTCTCTATCTCTCTCTCCACCAACACCACCACATTGGAGAGCTGCATGGTAGGCAGTGCCAGGGAGAGGGGAAGCCTGTAGCTTCCGGCCAAGGGGGCCTGCAGCATCTAACTGTCTGCCAGTCGGCTGCAGACTAGGCAGTGCTGAGAAGATGGAGCGCCATAGCCCCTCTCTCCCTCCCTCTCAGAGTGGAGGAGAGAGAAGGGACAACAGGGAGATGGAGCTCTCTCCCCCCCCCCCTTTATAGACTTTATTTTATGAAGGTTACATTCTCATTTTTATTTACGGGCAACAGCTAGCTGTTCTATAAATGAGCCCTGTTAACTTCTATCCACCAGTATTCTGTCATCAATCACTAAGGGCCATTTTGATAAACGAATAGGACTCAAATAGGGTGAGTTATCCGTACTATTCCACCAAATCGAGTTTGGTAGCACACGGAAGTTATTCCGAGTTGAATGAGTTATTCCGGGAAAAAGTAGAATAACAAGTTAGAGCAAAATGGTCGAATTAGTTACTCTAGATAGAATAGGATTAGCTTTCATGTATTTTTATCTATTCTATTTGTTAAATTATTTTATCTATTTTAATTTTCTTGTTCTAGGTAGAATAAGAAAGCAGTTATCGAAATAGAAGAAGCTAAACCATGAAATACCATACCCTAATCTGCTTGTCCTATTTGCTTATCAAAGTGGCCCTAAGTGAGTGACAGAATAGCTTTAAAAAAGGCACAGCATAAAGGAACTAAACACAGCCATAACCCATTCAAAACCGAGACAAAGGAAAACAAATGGACATCATTGGATATTTGTTCTAGACTCCCGTAACGATTAAAATATTTTTCCTTGAATCCTGCAGGAAAACAAAATTCATATATGCATACTTAAATGACTGTTTCAATGGAAAAGAGTCAATAAAGATCAGTATCCACCAGGAAGTGAACGAGCAAGCAATGGCTTCCAAACAAGAAGGACAAGAAAGCAATATGAATTGAAGTTTTATAATCTATTGAAGAAAATCAATAAGAATAAAAGAGAGAGAATATTGTCTTCCATAAAATATAGAAATGTAGAATATGACATGTATTTGGAGAAGAAATGAGATATTTACCAAACTCTGCTTAAGGGCTCCAACAATAGCATCTTCATTGCCATCCAAAGACATGATAGGTCTTCCAAGACTTGGAAGAGCAGATTCTATCTGTAATTCAAAAGTACATATTAGAGAAAACGATGAAGAATGTTGCTCTGATAACTTAGGAGGTCAATGACCTCCATTTAATTAGTCAGAACACATGCATTATGATGTCTGAGAAATGCTCTGCAGATAATTTTGCTGCATTAACAGTTGAAACAACATCACAGCCTGGGAACATGCTCTTACAAGAGGCAAAATAAAGTATAGCTAAAAATAAACGGACTTACAGGCCTGCGGTCAAGAATTGACATGAGTGCAGCATGATCCTTTACACCACGCTCAATACGTGCATCACTGTCAGCAGCTTGCTTAAGATTTGCAGCAAATCTGTTTAGCCTATCCTGCAAGTTCTTTGTCAAGGTGCTGGACTGAGGTCTTGTCCATCGTGTCCCAAACTGGGACCTAAATTGAGCATCCTCCGTTTCTTCTTTCTGCAGCATCTCTTCAGTCTGGACCAACATCTCCTGATTAACTCTCCTCAAATCCCTGAGTTGTTGCAATTCAGCTTCCAAACCAGCTGGTCCACCAACAACTTGTACAGCCTCCACATCTTCCTTGAGGTCCAATGGCAAAGTAAAATTCCCTTCTAACGCAAGGATAGAATCAGGTAAGTCCATCTCCCTGAGCTTAACCCTCGTGATTTCACTCCCTTGCTGCAATTTCTCTGCTTGGGTCCGAATAATATCATCAACCATCTCAGTATACCTGGACAGAGCTTTTGCACTGTTGTCAGGCACGAGGCTAGCAAATAACCTCTCCTTGCTTGCATCCAAGACATCACCCATGGGTAAAGATTTTACAAGTGATGCAGCAGGAAGTGGTGTAAGGGCACTTGCAGCCGGCACACGCATTAGATAGACCCGATCATTTTCCTTTAAAGCCCTCTCTAAGTTGCGATTCAGATTACTCTCCAGTTTGTTGGCAGCATCAAGAAGAGGTGGAGCCACTCCTTTGGCAGACTTCTTTGCATCAGAAAGGGCACTGATGCCACTCTTCAGCCGTGCAATTTCCTCTGCAATCTCTTCTTTCTCATGCAAGTCCAATCCAGCCCTATAACAAGCTTCTGCATAGAACTGTGCCGCCTTCAGTTGGACATGAGAGATCCATGTCCGGTCAAAGTGCTGGTTCAGAGATGGTGCATTCAAAGCTGCATAGGCCTCCTCATAATACAGACTAACCTGCAAGAATCTTCAAACAAGAGAATGCTCAAGCTCTGACTAAATACTCCAACCTGATAAACTCCATGCCAAAAGCAGAAAACCACCCTGAATATAGTAGCGTCACGCATATGCATACTTGACAAAGGGGATATTATCTTTCTTTTTCTTTCTTTCTTTTCCCACTTTTTTTTTCTGGGAGGGCGGCCCATATCTTTGTACATTAGAAGAGAAATAATAAAAGAAAGAAAACGTTGAAAGAGTAAGCTATGTAAATAATGCACAAAATGCAATCTCAGCAAGCTTTTCCGTGTATCACATAGAATTAACTTTGGAACCAAAGAGCTTCCCCTGGACTACGAAAAAGTTAAAAAAAAAAATGAACCTTCTTTGAGATTGTGCTCATTCTTACACCATCAAGGACCCAATTTCTTTAGAAATCAGCTTGTCAATCAAACTAGACCTCAATGAACCGTGGCCAAAAAAAAAAATTTAATTCCATCTCCATTATACCCGGAGAACAAGAAATTAGCACTTTTTTATCTCCAAAAAACGTCCGAATCATGCAATTCAGTAGATCGGGAGAACGCTGGATACCACAACATGAGAGAAAATTCCATAGAAACAATCAAATAACCCCAACACCGACCTGCCGGGCGACCTTGGAGCACAGACCCGGAGCCTTCCCATCCCCGATGACCTTCTCGAAGAAGCACTCCTGCGCCTGGGCGAGCATGAGCCGCTCGAGCATCCCGGCACACTCCGCCGACATGTCCAGCGTCGCCGACGTCCCCAGCGACGCCTTGATCGAAGCATTATCCCGAAGGAAGGCAAAGGCCCCCGCCGCCGCCTGGAACGAATTGCACGCCTGCTTGAGCCCCGCGGCGCCGGTCCTGTCCGCCGAGAGGGCGATCTGGCTGTGGACGGCCCCGAGGTTGAACAGCACGGCGGCCTTCTCCAGGTGGATGTTCTGCTGCGACGCCTTCTTGTTGGGCTTGAACGCGTCGTGCCAGGTGAAGGAGACGGTGTTCACGTGGTCGCGGTCGGGCGAGATGGGGAACCGCGATTCCACGGCGCAGAGGGCGCGGTAGTAGGACTGGAGGAGGTCGCGGCGTACCTCCGGGAGGGCCTCCGACGGCTGGGGCTTCTCGAGGTCGGAGCGCATCTGCCGGACGGCCTGGAGGTCGTCCTCCAGGTTCTGGGCCTCCCGCTCCGAGTAGTGGGCGGCGATGTAGTTGCGGAGGGGGCGGTAGAGGTCCACCGCCGCCGTCTTCTTCTCGTGGATCGCCAGCATCACGTTCACCGCCACCGCGGCGCTCGGCGCGGCCATCGCTCTCCTCTTCCTCCTCCTCCTCGCAGCACCTGCGGCGGTGGCTCTGCTCTCGCTGTAGAAGATCTGAGAGTGCCACTTGAAACTTCTTCTTCTTCTTCTGCTTCCTCTCTTCGTTGTGCTCGCGTTCGCCTGGTAGGTACCTTGGACTCGAAGGTTGAGGCCCATTTTTTATAACAGAGAGGTGCAGCAATCGGACGGCGAAGATGAGCGAGTTCTTGGAGCCGTTGGATTTGTTGTGGGCTGGAGCGGTCCTGATTCGTAAAGGCGATATAAGCGTGGAAGTCGGAGTCCGCGTTTTTGGGCCGTGCGATGGGGATGCGTGCGGACTTCTGATCTGGAGGGTGATCTCCAACCGTAGATCACCATGGGCTATGGAGCCAAGGGTCCAAATCAGAAAGAAATGATGGGCCCAGGGTGAGTAAATGTGTTATTAATGTCGGATCGGGTTTTAATCTATTGTTTTCCCTTTATCGAACTTTTATTCCTTCATGATTAATCGATTTTAAAGGGGTGCGGTGGTGGCTGATGGGATTCCTTAGAATATTATAAATTAATTATATGTATCACTAAATCACATGTAGAAGAAATCTCTATGTTAATTTTTGCATTTTGAAATATTATTTATTATATATATTCAATGTTTAAATATGCAAAAATAATCATTTTCAAGTATTTTTTTGAGTTAACAAATTTTTTCTACCAATTCCGTCTCAAACTTTGGTATCTTCCAGAGGACCCCGAGTGGTTCGGTGGGAAAGATCCTCCTTTTCATAGGAGGGACCCGAGATCGAGCCTCGGGGGGTTTACCTGGCTCACATTTAATCCTCGAGGGGATGTGAGCCCTGGATTTTATGACGGTGGTACAACAAAGGAGTGACTTGATGCGTTGGGTAAGACTCGAACTCGGGTGACCCTGTAATCGCTCAGCTCTCCGTATCACTCTGCTAGATTCCCCGTTATCAAAAAAAAAACTTTGGTATCTTCCTGGAAGGGGATCGGGCGAAAGAGTGAAGCATGAACGGGAGGGAACGTTTTCAAGAAGGGTACGAGTTAAATCGCTAGTCTTTTGACGAAAATGGAACCTAATATAGCAAACTCCAAGTTCTTCATCCCTGCGGCACGCCAGTACGTGGAGTTTCTGGGTCTCTTTTGTGTAACTCAATGTCATGAACAAGGGGTGTCAACGGGCCAGGTTTGCCGGACAGGTTTGCGAATCTCACCAGATTTCAAATCGAATCGTAAAATTTTTTTCAGTCCGCCGATTATTAGTTGAGTCTAAAAATCTGACTCGATAAAATTCAAGAGTTAAACTCGAACTTTGAATTCGACCAACACCTCAACCCGGCCCGTTCTATTTCTTTTTTCTCCCTTCAAATTTTAAAATTTATTTAATTACATATATATTAATTAATATACTTAATTAAAAATTAAAAACTCTCTTTTTAAATAAATTAAATTATTAATAATTTTTTAAAACTAATTTAATAAAATTATAAATTTTATATTATCAAATAAATTAATTTTATTAATTTTTTATTTAAAATTTTAAATCTTTAATTAAATTTTATATTTTTTAATAATGTCGAACCAAACCTAATATAACCTAACATAACTTGGACTCAGATCGGACTCAAATTTTAATATTGATGAATCATATTTGAGTCGAGCCGACCTAAACTCAACTCGAACTCGGGCTATTGACAGCTCTATCTAGGACACTTTTGAGAGAGAGAGAGAGAGATTTTCGTATTAGTTGATTTAAATAAAAGGCTATGGCTACAATATGAGTTCACGACTTACTGAATAATGTCCAGAACATCTGTCTGCATGTGTTAAATTTTCATGATCAATTTCACCTTCTCCATAGAAATGAGAACGTCTACTAGATGCGCAAGGATCTACAAAGGCAACACCTCTTCAGAACTCGGAAACCTATTTAACAAAAGGCCATGGGCATCCATCCACAATACTCTTCCTCCACGTCAACTGAACCTGTGAGCTTCTAAAATAGGTGATAAGCTTCTTAAGGTGATCAAATCCAACCTTCATTAGCCGTGCACTTTCGTGCTAGTTCATCCAGCAATTTTCCCGTTTGCACGTTAAGAGGTCACAAGTCTCCGACATTAATCCCGAGCCTGTTGCTCGATACACACCGACCTCCCCCGGGAGGGGAAGCAGCAGGTTCCAGTCTAGCTCCCCCAGTGAGCAGAAGGGGGACCAACCTTCGAACATTTTGAGCATTCGAACGTTTGCTCTCGAATTATTATATCCCCCCCCCTCTCTCGTGTTTCCAAAGGGCGGTTTGACGTAAGGTTGGATTATCCAACCCGACAAGAGAGAGCGACGGATCTCAACCACTCTCCTCACACCCATCCTCTTAATTGGGATCAGGTGATTTATTCGCACCGTGAGACGCAAATAAGCCACCCCACCCTAGTACCAAACTGGCCCAAAGTGTCCAGCCACTACATCAATTGTCCAAAAAAAAAAAAAAAAAACTCATCATATGAATACATGGTTTTTTCATCACCGGAACAGAGCTAACCGGCGGCCGTTGTGCTTCAGACATGAAGCCCATGCAACCGAAGACTCCAAAAGCTCGGGCCATATCAAGAATTATCGATCTTAAGAACTACTTTATCTTAGTTACATTTTTTTTTCTTTTTCAACATCTAAAAGGAACAAAATCTCACTTCCCTGTGTGTCACATGACGTATACAACTTTACATGCACTGTACACAATGACTACCGTCCGTCCTGGCACTGTTCTGTTCTTACTGCTTTAATCAATCTCCGAATGCACATAATCTACGAACTCAAAATTCTTTTGGAGCCCGTGCAGCAAGTAAGCCAAGGATGCGCTCAGGAGAGCGGCTCCTCCTAGAAGAACCCTAAATTGCAACTCCGGAGGAATGCTGGCTGTTGCGCAGAAGACCACAGCTGCACCTATCAGTATCTTTTGCCATGTCCGGAAGGCGTTGTACGCACCCTTGCATGACGAACACTTGAGCGTATGTTGCTCGTATCTGTCCAACATCTGAAAGATAGAGAGCAAATATAATCAAGTTCTAAGATCTGAAAGATACAGGTTATGGAATTTAGAAAATGCAAGCAGAGGAAAGGTAGTTGGAGGACAAATTCATGTCCTGGTGAGCCTAGAGCATAAACGTCTTGGTAGTAGGTCTGAGTAGTAAGTTGCATAAACGACAGGAAATGTTATGGGAAAAAAAAAGAAGGAAAAAGATTAGGATATAAGAGAAGCAAAGGAGTGAAAATTGTCGGCTGGCCACTGTACCTGACGTTTGGACAAGACAGTAGACGGCAAAGGCTGCCCGAAAGTGGGACCAAACCATTCAGGTTGGCTATTTCCATATCGCCTCAGCCAGTTCCGAAATGCCAAAACTAATCGATCTGCTTGTGTTGGAGTGAATGTAATCTTTGTGTACTGCTGATTGACATCAGCTGCACTTTCCATGGATTTGGAAAGGAAAACTTTCTCTTGACCTTGAAGTACTATCATGTCACCATCATAAACCTTGTTGGAAGTCCAGTGTTCATGCCATCGAGGAACAATCTGCGGTGAGAAAGAAAAAGGTGTAGATAACAACACAACTCTCGTGGAGACATATCAGGTCATGCAAAAAACACTCTCACCACACATAGTGAGGATGGTTCGTGTTCTCCCCTCCATAGCGGGGGGGGGGGGCGCGGGTTCACTTCCTGACCTGCCAGTGGGCGAGGCGGGATCTCATCAATGGCTTGTTCACCCCCTTCAGAGGTGGCATTCTCGTCCGTATGGGCGTCTAGTGTGCCTCTTAGAGGCGGGTTCTGTACATTTATTCCCCCATATTGGGGCAATTTGAGTTTCTCCCCAGGTTCGATCTCCCCCATGTGGGGTGGGGACCTAGTGCCCAACCACTAGGCTACTTCTCAGAAAAGAAAGGGGCATTATAGAACATATTTGAACGGCCAAAAAAAAGGCAATAGGCATTTCTCTCTGAGGTTTGCTTTAACATTTGAAGGTGTCTATTTGGCAATGTTGTTGATCTTTTGAAATGTGGATGGGACTTTCTCCCTGTTTTAGACCTGGAATCATCCAGGTTCGAAGTAACAAGAAAATAAATCATACCTGCCACCAAGCAGGCCCTGGCACTGTGAACCTAAAGAAGTTCCGAGCACTGCAAACAATTGACCGCGTTTTTCCAGGTGCCATGGGTATATTGAAAGAGCAAATCCAAATGACCCACTTTTGGTCCCCTGAAAATGGTAGTTTTGTCTCTATCTCTATCCTGAAAAAAATTAAAAAACAGAGTAAGGAAATGCAATACATTCTGTGATATGACATTTGATTAATAAGAAATTTCTGACAAGATGATCACTTGTCTTTTATCCAAACATAATAAATTGTTCTAACAGAAACAAGTCTTTTATCCAAACAGATTGAACTGTTCTAACAGATGCTATGATCCTTCACTTCGCCATAAGAAGACGAGCTATGGTTTTACTGAAGGCAAGATACTGCTTCTACTGCGTGAAAAAGAAATATCATATATGTTACTTGGAAAGTGTAACGGAAAATTTACAGGCGTGATGTCACACTTAGAGCTGGTGCACCAGTTACTTGTTCAATGTGATGTTTTGTTTGGTCGTCTTTCTTAATTGAATTTGTCTCCAACTGGGTGAAGATAATCAAATTCTGCTGCAATGGAAAAGGTAAATTTTGCCCAAAATATCATTATAAATAATTGCCCTCAGATTAAGTGATGAAATTTAAAAAGTAAAAGTTTAGAAATATTTAAAAATCACCTATTAAAATAAAATATTTAAAATTTAGAACAAGAAACTAATGTAACGTAGAATAATGTTACAAATTGTATAAAGAGTGTAACAAAACAACTCTTAGACGAATCTAAAGATAAAAAGAATTTGAAAAAAAGAGACTTCGTGGTGGAGTGAGAAAATCAAAATACCATTAAAGCAAAAAAAGTGTTTTAAAACTTGACAAACTAACAAAAAGATCAAACCCAGAAGTTTATAAAATAGCTAAAAAGAGGACTAAGAAAATAGTCAGCGAAGTTAAATCAAAAATATTTGAAGAATTGTATAATAAATTAGGAACCTAAGAGAGTGAAAAGGATATATTTAAACTTGCTAAATTAAGAAAAAAAATACTAGAGATCTAAATCATGTTTGTTGTATTAAAGGTGCAGATCAAAGAGTTATAACTAAGGATCCTGAGATTAAAGAGAGGTGGCGTAGTTATTTTCAGAAATTACTTAATAGAGATTGCGTCAAAGATTTCTCTTTAGAAGGTGCCAAAGAGTCAACCAGATTTGATAAATAGCAGTATTTCAGACATAGTAAGATGTCAGAAGTGAATGAGGCTTTAAGAAAAATGAAAGTGGGTAAAGACTAAGGATCAAATGACATACCTATTGAAGTATGAAAGGTCTAGGAGACATTGATATTAAGTTACTAACTAAACTTTTCAATCGAATTTTAAAGGAACGGAGAATGCCAGAAAATTGGAGAAAAAGTGTCATAGTTCCTTTCTATAAAAACAAATGAGATATTCAAAACTGCAATAATTATCGTACAATTAAACTTATGAGTCATACTATGAAACTTTGGGAAAGAGTAATCGAAAAACGCCTTCGATGTATGACTACTATATCAAAAAATCAGTTTGATATTCTACCGAATAGATCTACTACATAAACTATTTTCTTACTATAGCAACTAATGGAAAAGTATAGAGAGATGACAAAAGATTTATATATGATTTTTCTTGATTTGGAGAAGACGTACGATCGAGTACCGAGAGAATTGATTTGGTGGACATTGAGAAAGAAAGGAATCTCTCACGGATATGTTGATTTAGTTAAAGATATATACGAAGGTGCCATTACTAGTGTTAGAACTATTGCCGGAGAGACTTGTGAATTTTCATTTACTATATGTTTGTATCAAGGTTCTGAACTAAGTCCGTATCTCTTTGCCTTAGTTATAGATGAAGTAACAAAACAATTACATGATGATATCCCTTGGTGTATGCTATTTGCAGATGATATTGTCTTAATTGATTAGAGTATTTATACTTTAAATGTTAAGTTAGAGCGTTAGAGGCATGCCTTGGAGTCTAAAGATTTTTAAATTAGTAGGAGGAAGTCAGAGTTTATGTACTGTAATTTTAGTAATGAGAGAATGATAAAGAAAGACATGGTTTTAATTGATGGACAAAACATTCATAATAGTAACTTTCGGTACTTAAAGTCTATCGTACACGAGAATGGAGAGATTTATAACGATGTTGCACACAGAACTAAAGCAGACTGGTTAAAATGGAGAAACGCATCAGGAGTCCTCTATGATCGTCGTATGCCTGTGAAACTTAAAGAGACGTTTTATAGAACGGCTGTGAGATCTGTTTTATTATATGGTACTGAGTGTTGGGCAGTACAAAAGGAACACATACACAAAATGTGTGTAGCAGAGATGAGGATGTTGAGATGGATATGTGACAAAACGAAGAAAGATAAAATTAGGAATGAGCTCATCCGTAAGGATTTGAGGATAGTTTCAATTGATAGTAAAATGAGATAAAATAGACTCGGGTAGTTTGAACATGTGCTCTGTCGTCCTAACTCAACGTCGGTTAAAAGATGTGACCAAATCTTAGTGGATGCTAGTAAAAGAGATCGGAGAACGTCTAGAATGAGATAGTGCAATGTTATTCGGAAGGACATTAGTTTCTTGAGTTTAAATATGATTATAGCACTTGACAGAAATCTTTGACGGAACAGGATTCATGTAGCCGACCCCATGATGGTAAGCTTGTTTCAAAGTTTTCACTTAATATCTTTCACCTATGAGACACTAATACTCATAGCAAAGAGGTCTGCCCATTGCAAATATATGACCTTCACATAATCACTGCATTTACAACATCCAGAGGTATCACCAAAATGTGTCATTCCTTCTGCCAACAGAGCTCCGAAGATCCATTGGTTTCTCCGATGAAATATTCACTTGCCAGCCGCATTGGGAATTTGTGAGCTTCAAATAACCTCTACTGTGAAAATGTAACCTCTGCCACACGGAGCTCTATGCTACTATCTCTCCTGTGAGTTCACTTGCTTAATGTGTGCACTTTTCAAACTGCTTGCTACATAGGGATAATTTTTCTTTTTCATTGTTTTCACATTACCATTTCCTCTTTAAAGGAAACCTCGGCATGCACACCATCAGGCTAACAAGAAGTCCACTCGGGAAAACAAAGTAAAACTTAGAAAAAATAATAAACAGCTAGGCAAAGCATAAGTGAGTTTTAGTTGCAGGAATGGGCACTGGTTGCAAACACACCAATTATGAGTCTAAGTGTAAGATCTACCATGGATCGCCAATCATAATCTGCACATAATTAAAATCATGCTCTAGACAAAAGAATTGTGAATGACAAAATAACCCCGTGTCACCCTTCTTTTGTCGGATGATGGTTCAGTGTCCCAGGTCACAAATAAGAACAGCAATCTAAGTTTGCAAGAACAAATTATAGAAATTAGGGTTGGCACGCCAAGTTTTAGGCATGATTAACAAAGCAATAAACAGTTTCTCAAAAGTCAGAAATCATCAGCTACATGGATGTCGCAAAAGATGTTATAAATAGAGGAGAAGCTCATTAAAACATGTATCGAGGATTAAAAAAAAACTCACTTATTCATGTTGTAACAAGGGGCAATAAATTTTGAGGTGATACGTGGATTCCCAGAATCTGATGCAGAAAAACCCCAAGCACCACTGGACTCCATTTTGAAAGGCATCGGCCTTGCTCTCTCTCTTCTGCCAGTGACCTGCACAAAATATGCAGGTAAGGAAAACATAAGCATATATATCGTACACCATAATGCATCAACTACGGAACAGTAGAGAGAAAGAATGCAACAACAAACATGAACCCCCCTCTATCACAGCATGACAAGAATGCAATGACTGAAGCATGATTCAAGAACATCCAATCCATTTGAGAAGAAAAATAGTAAAAGGTGTTCAACATGGTGAACTTTCAAAAATCTCATTTCCATTTTTATTCATTAAAAGACTCCAAATAAAATAGAAGCGTCATATAACCACAAAACCATTCATGAATTTATGTAAATTAAAAGAAACTTTTGAGAATCCTGTATGTGAGAATTTCCTATTTTCATAAGCCTTTTGCTACTCAGAGAGAAGGTTGTCTATTGTATTTCTCTCCTGATCATGTTTTTTTTTAAAAGTGGGTGGTACCACTATTGTATTAAACAAAAAACAGGATATACAAGTAGGGCCAAAGTACCCCAAAAAGACCCTATACAAAAGCCAAGATTGTGTGCATCACTCTAACCCCCCAACAAAACAAAAAGGGGGGGAGTTGAGAGAATTCACGTTACAAAGATTTCAGCACATTCCCTCACTCTATCGCACACAAACGGAACAACCGACTCCACAACTCTCGAATCCCTCCTAAAGATCCGGTTGTTGCACTCCCCCCACAACGTCAAAGGGTGACATGGAGAATAAGTCACCATAATGTCCCGTCGCCTCTGAGAGCCCAGCTCTGCCCCAATTCTCCATCAAATGGTGTAGCTGGCAGTGCTAATCGATACCACTGTGAGTCCTCCTAGCACGTTCTCCCCACACTCCCTATGAATAGGTACAGCCAACAAATAGGTGGTCTAGGGTCTCGATGTCCACCCCACACAAGTAGCAAGACAACGAGACTCCTAGGAGGAACCAGCTCAGTCTATCCTGAGTAGGTAGTCTCTCCTGAGAGATCATCCGCGTGAGAAACTTCACCTTCAGTGAGCTCTTCGGCCTTAGACCTGCGGAGCGAGACTATGACGAACATTGCCATCAGAGATCCTGACGTAGGCAGAGCTGATGGAGAAAGTGCTCTCCTTTCCCCACCTCCAAAACCATCCATCCTCTCTATCAGGCAAAGAATGAAATGGGAGGGGAAAAGAGAGGAGGTCCTGGAGTTGAACCAACTTCTCATCCTTGAGAGCCCTCCTAAAGTTGAAGCCCAAGTGCCCCCTAACAAAAGAGAATCGAAAGCCTGGGACACTGTCCCCAAGGGGGCATCTGAAACCGCAAAAAGATTGAGAAAGGGACCTCCAAAGTAAAATCTCCACATCATCTGTTGTAACACCCTGGATTTGCAGATCTGGTTCCGCGGGTCGCGGATAGTGTCCGAGTGGGTTTCGAACCTTTATATCAATTTTTCGGACTCGTTGTCGGTGTGTTTCTGGATTGTTCTGGATCCGTGGTGGTGCGTGGAGTGGTCCCGCCTTTTTCCCAGAATTTTTCTGGGTCGGATTCCATTTTTCGGGGTTTTTTCGGAGTTCCCGCGATTTTCTAAAAGAAAGAAAAGAAAGAAAATAAATATAACAAAATAAAATATTAAAACCCTTATCCCCTTCTCTCCCCCTCCGTTCTCCCATCTCCCTCTAGAGCCGATAGCGGTGGGACGGAGCGGGACTGAGCGACGACGGTGGCGTGTGGCAAGGGAAGGCTCGAGGGCGTGCCGCGTGCTGAACCGGAGGCGGAGGCGGCCGTGTTCGCATTCGTGAGAAGCCGACCGCGGGGGGCGATTGCCGTTTCGAGGTTTTGGGTGAGGTTAAAGCTTTGTTTCAAGTAGGGGGACGGATCCCTGCTCTTCCCGCGCGATTTCCCCGCTGCTCCATGCCCGGTGAGGTCGAGATTGGGTGTTCTTCTTGTTTCGGGGTTAAAAGCATGTCGGGGGGTTGAGCGACGGTTTTGGCCAATTGGGGCCTTGCTTTGTGATTTGGATTTGGCTTTCTGGTGGTAGAAAGGTCCGGGGATGATTCCCCAGGATTCCCCCTTCGTCCGGCGACGAATGGGGCTTCCGATCGAGCTCTGGGTGAGCTCGGGTGTTGTTTTCCGCGAAATCGGCAGGAGACGGCCACGGAGGTCGCCGTTGCGTCCAGGATTGGGCGGCCAAGGGTCTGGCCGCCCAGGTCTGCTGGTCGGCCAGGGGTTGGGCCTCCCAGGGGTGCAGACAGCCAGTGCTCTGGCCGTTCTGCGTGTTTTCCGTGTTTTGAAGCCCACTGTCTGGGCGGCCAAAGGGGTGGCCGCCCAGGCCTTGTTCAGCCCAGGGTGGGCGGCCAGAAGCGGCCAGACCTCTGGCCGCCCAGTCCCCTGTTCATCTGGGCTCTGGGCGGCCAGGGAGGTGGCCCCCCATCCCCTGAGTGCCTAGGGTGGGCGGCCATAGGGTTGTCCGCCCAGCCCTGTTGGGCGGCCAGCCCCCTTCAGCCCGGGGGTGTGGCGCTCTGCGGTTTGGTGTTCCGGAATGTCCGTAGGAGGGGTGGCCTTGCGGAATGCGTGTCCGCGTGGTTCTGTGTGTTCTGTGAGTTCTGGGTTATTATTGTGGGCCATCCCTATCTGTTGATGGTGTCTGGACAGTCACTCTGGTGTCGGGCTACTCGTGCCGACGATCCCCGCGAGAGTCCCGTGACTGCGGAGGGTATTCCCGCGTGGGGGCTATGATCGCGGCTAGAAGTCCTAGTAGGAGTTGTGGACTGTAGTCCTTGTGTTCCTGTACTCCGCCTTGGTTAGTCTTCCCGTGGACCGACAGTGTGATTTCGAGGTCCCCTATGGTTCAGGCGCGTGCGTACACATGTCCTCGGGTTTCCCGCGAGATCGCGAAGGGTGTTTTCCCGCGAGAGCGCAGAGGTCAAGCCCTGCTGTTTGTCTGTCTAGAGGGCTTGTCGTGACTGTACTGGGCTAGACCGCCTGTTTGTACGACGCTCATGTGGAGGCTGGACTGCCTGAGCGTGCGTGTACCTTGGTTAGGACAAGAGTTCATTGCTGACGGTCGCAGTGGCGCGTACCCCGTGTCAGGTAGCTAGACACAACCGTACTGTTGGGCACAGAGGTGCGGATCCTAGCCAGTCCGAGGGTGTGGTGTGTATGAGTGTCTCCTCTGCTCTCCCGAGACCGGGTGTGAGTAATGTGCGCGCATATGAGGCCTTGGTGCAGCATAAGACGTCAGTGGACGCATTTGGCCATGTTGTGTTGTCTTGAGTGGCGGACCCTATGCCGTGAAGGTGGAGGTACCGACTGGACTGTCATGGCTCTTCTGGCAAACGGGCTGGTGTCGCCCTGTGTGTTGGGCGTGGTTCTTTCGCTAGTTCTAGTTCGGGATCGAGAGATTCTCCCAAGGGTGTTGGTCCAGCATGTAGCCGTGTGGCCTTGGTGGTTCCGTCTGTGAGGACGGACTGTCCGATCGTGGGAGTCGGGGTAGTGTGGAGGGCTTGTGTATGTTCCCTCTGTTTATCGTCTTCTGGTTCCGGTCACCGTCGTTGTGTTGTACCGGTGTTATTACTCTGTTACTGCTGCGGTTGTTCTTTACTTGTTGCTTCTACGCCGTTCCTGTTTACTGCTTTCGTTGTAGTGGGGACCCACAGGACCCCTACTGAGCCAATGAGATGAGACTCACCCCCTGTTTTTCAGGTGCGGCGTTCTCCTCGGAGTGGAGCGTTCCAGTCGGAGGTTCGTTAGTTGCCAGCTCGCCAGGTTGTCGGGACATGCCCCGAGACAGTGTACGTTTCCTTTCTTTGACTGTACTTGTGGACTGGACTCTGTAGTTATTTAATTGTTATAAAATGTAATTTTATTTCTGTCAGAATTGTAGATTAATTTTGTAGATTTACTTTCTGCTATTGTTTAGAATTTCAATGCATGACCACACCATCCCTTTTAACCCTTCCGAGCCTTCTGGCTCGTGGGTGGCGGGTCAGGATTCGAATGGTATCAGGTTATTCCCGATATTCGGATCTTGGGTCGTTACATTTGTCCTTCTAGAAAAGGCTTTGGTCGCCTCTTCCTAGATGGACACAAACACTAGAAGAGAGGAAATCCCTGCAAGACCAGATATCACGCCACAAGGGGGAGGTCCTATGCAAAGGCACGGGACCCAAGTCCGACATAGTACCTCTGTTTGATCACCTGCGTCCCCAACCCATCTTCCCCTATCCCCAGCCTCCACAACCATTTACACGAGGACAAGGTTGAAATCCTTCACATCTTTGATCCCTAACCCTCCTAATTCCTTGCTCATAACAACCTATCTCAAGTGATGTCATGTCACCCCCTACATCTCCCACCACTGTCATGCCAAAAGAACCTCCCTTGAATAGAATCAATCTTCTTGGCCACCGTCTTCGGAATCTAGAACATAAAGAGAAAATAGATAGGAAGGCTATCTAGCACAGCTCTACACAAGACAAGTATGCCCCCATAAGATAACAATTTAGCCTTCCAGCCAGCCAGCCTAGACTCGTACCTCTGCACAATAGAAAGCCAAAGTGCACAGTAAAGAACACTCGGAGATAAAAGAAGACCCAAGTACAAGATAGGGAACTCCCCTATCTTGCATCCCAAAATGCAAGCTACCCTCCGAAGAGACCACTCCTCCATACCCATGTCCACTAACAGACTCTTATTGAAGTTGACTTTAAAGGCCAGTCACCTTCTCTAGCAACTCCAACAAGAGCTTAAATGTGAATAACTGCTCCTCTCGTTCAACTAAGAAGAGGATAGTATCATCCACATACTATAGGTGAGAGATAGTGCCCCCTTCTATCCACTTGAAACCACCTAATCAAACCTACAGCCTCAGCTCTCAGCCACACTCTGCTCAAGACATTAGCCACTAGCACAAATAAGAGAGGAGACATAGCAGCCCCCTCACAGAGCCCCCTCACGCTATAGAAAAAGGAAGATGGCCTCCCATTCACAAGGACAGCAGAGGAGGCAGAGGAAATACAAGCACTGATCCACCCGATCCATCTCTCTCCAAAACACATCTTTTCCAACACATCAAACAGAAACTGCCAGTTGACCCTATCATAGGCTTTCTCGACATCACTATTATCCTTTTTCTAGTCCACCCTTAGATTTAAATAGTTTAATCAATTCCTGCTTGCAATTCTTGATCAGACTGATAACAAGTTATAAAGCTTCAGCTGTTAGGCTTAACATGCTGATTCTACTAAGATAAACATAACCTTCCAATTTTCCAACTGAAAAAGGTCGCTATATGCTGGAGGTGGGAGGAAGGGAGGCATTAGCCGTCTAGCAGAGGTTCGGCATTATGCAATATCCATAATTTATTGGAGAATGAAAGGATGTCGGTCAACTTGAAGAATATATCCTGTAGTTTGGACCATTACAAATTGCAGTTCTAGCCCTTCGTTTCACTATAATGAAGACTTCTGCTAGGGATTTGATCGATAATTATAAATGGCATCCTTCTGGTCTGGGCCTCTACTTCAGTAGATCCAGATGCAGATCACATGCACATACACAAGATTACACTTACAGCTACGTTCATCCAGACGTGTGCACAGGTACTCATGGTCATCCATGTATACCCACGCGCTGATAGGCATGCACATGCAAGCATTCATAGCAGGGGAAGGCAAAGGTGGTGGCACCCACACACGCAGAAGGGTTATGGAGAAAAGGAATATATGGGTGGAGAGATCAGGTCTGTTATAAGACTGGTATACAGTGTCTACAGAAGATAAACAGTGAAATCTTATCATACAATGACATGTTTAACCAAGAAAAGAAAGCACTCCCAAACTCATCCCCGTATCGACAGGTGTAAGACTGTAAGCCCAAGTCAAAAACACCCAATTACTTTCCTAGTGAGGAGCAGGGACACGTTGGCCTTTCTATCTTTTTCCTTTCTTATTAAAACAAGTTTCATCATACCAGGCTGCCCCTAGTCCCGTTACGTAGATGCTACTATGAAAGCAGACACATAACGCTAGCAGAATCTAGGAAAAGTTCATTTTACTTAGAAGCAGGCATTTCAGACGAGCAAACTGACCTTGTGATGGGCAAATTCTATGTGGGATGGATCAGAAACGTTCTCCATGAGTGTATCATATCCATAGAAGAGGTCTCGCTGTATTGTAACGGTTGAAAAATCTGGACTGTTGAAATCATCTGGCAGCCTAATTTTTTTGAGAAAGAACAAAAAATATTAATCGCACTCTGAAAATAAAAGCAAGAAAAGAAAGATATTAAAAGTAAAAATCCTAACTTTCTGGATACAACTGGTGATACAAGAGTGCCGGAACCCTGAATTTGTGAGCGTGTAATTGTTACATACATGGGGGGCTTAGTGGCCGCAGCTTTCTCCCAGCCCTTCTCATCAGGCCACACGAAGAGCAGCCCCTGGGAGACCATGGTTGGAAGCTTGGCCACGCAAGCTCGCGGCGCGCCGACGGCGCGTGCCTCAGGACCCTCCGGCGCGGCCTGCGGTATCTTCTTGCACGAGCCCGCGCCGTCGAAGGACCAACCATGGTACGAGCACTGCAGCCACCCGTTCTCATCGATCCTTCCTTCCTGTGATCAACCCCCACATGCAGCAAAATAACAAACATTACTTTACCAGAATCACAAACAGTAAATCTCATCCTCTTCAGAAAGAAGAAAGGAAACAAGACAGAGATGCACTGCCCCGAGGAGAGTTGATCGAATGCGAGCAGATCTGACCACATCAAGCAACTCCGGCGTAACAGGAGGAAGGGAATACAGGGGGGAAAGAAGTGGAGGAGAGCACGAACCGAAAGGGGCGCGAGGCGGTGGGGGCAGCGGTCGTCGAAGGCCACCCACTCGCCGGTGGCGGGATCCTTCCACAGGACGATGTCGCGGTTGAGGAGCTGGAACGGCGTGGGCACGGCCGGATCAAGGTCCTCCACCAGCGACACCGGGTACCAGTGATCCCTCCAGGAGAACGCCTCCTGCTCCGAGGAAGAAGAAGACGACGACGACGACGACGACGACGACGACGACGACGACTCAGCCGCCGCGGCGCCGCCTTCCTCCTGATCTTCCGCAGGGGTCGCAGCCGGCGACGACGAAGGGGCCGCGACCCGCGACGCCGATCCGCGCGCTCGCCGGCGGATAGGCAGGGACGAGCAGCGCGACGGCGGGGAGAGGGGCGAAGGACCCAACCCGGCAGCGGCGATCGGAGAGAATCCGGCGCGGATTCTAAGGGGAGCGCGGGGGGAGCGACGAGAAGAACAGTAACAAGTGGGAGGGGCAGCGACGGAGTGGCATGTGAAGAGCGGTGCGGACGCCATCAGCGCTGGCTTATTGGAGACGGGGGGGGGGGAGCTCTGGAAAAGTACCGGGATGGAGGAGTTATTTATAATTATTGCTTAGCGTTTTATTTAAAATTAGAGGAGATATTTATCTGGGACGGAATGGCAAGTGACCGTTTTATGGACGAGAATAGAGGATAACTGCAACCTTGACTAAAGAATTCCGGCTGACTAATCTTCTCAAGCAGGGTTTGTCCACTCGTTTGAGGTAGATAGATTTGAATTTATCTTAATATTATATTATTTCGATTAGATTGACTCATGTCGAGCCAACTCATATTATATCCGTAACTCGAATTTAATATCATAAGATATTAATTAATTCCGGGCGAGTCAACTAACCACATTTTTACAGGTAAAAAGACTGCAATAATATTCAGTGGCAATATAAAAGGATTAGTGGGTAAAATTGCTAGTTTAACTATAAGATTGGGTTGAG
This sequence comes from Amorphophallus konjac, assembly GCA_022559845.1. Classification (NCBI taxonomy): domain Eukaryota; kingdom Viridiplantae; phylum Streptophyta; class Magnoliopsida; order Alismatales; family Araceae; genus Amorphophallus; species Amorphophallus konjac. The sequence continues at coordinate 32,639,617 of CM040123.1, read as the reverse complement.
AAGCGTGGGTGGATGTTGAGACGACTCCTGGTCCAGGGCGGCGTGGCTCTCGGTCGCCGTGGGCGAGTCGGTTGGTTCCAGTAGAGTCTTGGCGTGGGGGAGAGCCCAACCTCGTCGGAGGGGACGAAGAGGCCAAAAACCGGTGGCTGTAATGGGGGTTCGTTGTTGTTCTTGCGTGGCGAGTGCTGCGCCCTCGGAACACACGGTGGGCGCCCGTCACACGGTGGCCCCGCTTCTGGAAGCCGGGAATGTTGAAACCATGGGCCCAGTTAGGAAACAGGGGCGGGCCGCTTGGGCCCACGTGGCACTAAAATTTTAGGCCCTCTTTAAAACTAAGGTCGGATATCACGTCGAGGGTCGAATACCGTATCCGACTTAGGTTAAGGAGTATGTGTGTGAGAGGAGGGTGTGAACCCTCGTAATTCTCTCTCATCGGATACCGTGTCCGCCTATCTTAGCTCGCTGACAAAGCAGCCCATTGTTTAGATTTACGACCCATGTCCACTGAAAAATCAAAACTGAAAAAAAAAACATAGTTGAAATGATGACAAACTAACAAAATATTAAAATAAGATCATCTAAATAAAATACTTTCGATTTTCAAAATAGAAAAATACACTGAACCGGTGATTCTTAATGCTGAACAATTAAATGAAACGATCGCCGTCGCGGCCTCTCTCGCTCTCTCCCCCTCTCTCTCCCGCGTTGGCTGCCTACACATCTCTCTGTCTCTCTCTCTTCTCATCAATCAGATTCAAGACCTCTTGAGAAGTCAGATCGGGGAACCGGGTGAAACTATCCGACGTTTCTTGCAGCTCTTCAAAGTTGAGTCACCAAATTAAGATGATCCTATACCCAAGACATTAAAGACACATTTAGATCGAGCAATCTCCCAGTTCAAGTACAAAACAAGGTGAGAAATATTTAATGAGTCATCGAAATGGTTTAATTAATCAGATCCTGCGATCTCACGTATTTTATCGTCTTGGACAACTAATTAAGCTAGTGCCATTAGTTAAAGAGATAATAAAATATACCCCCCCCTTCCCTTATAATTAAATGCAACGTACGTACAATATTGCTTGCTGCAACTTAATTTTATGGATTGCTACGTACAAACGTCTCTGCAACCTCCCACAAGCGATATTAATTATTTGAGGAAATTAAGGAAACCCCTCCATCGACCGAACCCGAATTAATTATTCAATTTAATTAACTAATACAGCCAGCTAGCCAGCCACACGCATCACAGGATGGAACAGCCCGGGGAAGCATCGTAGGCCTCGCAGGTGGGGATGGGTACATAGCATGGTGTCGAGACATGGCATGGCTTGGGGTAGGTACAGCAGTCACACGGGGGCGGATGTTCCACCTTCTTCTTCTCCGGCTCCTTGGGCTTCACTTCTTCCACGCTTCTCAACTCTGAACAGCCCACCTTCTTCCTCAGCCGTCTCGTCAGGCCCACCGCATCTACCCCTTCTCCGACGATAACCAGCAGGTCCTTGTCCGCCCCGTGCACCTCTATCGACGTGACGCCGGCTGCCAATTAAAGGAAAATTAAGAAATTAAATTAATTAATTATGGCCTTCATGCAGCGAATGAACAAATTATGAATGACGAACGGGTCAGGACCGGATGGGATCGATGGAGAGGACAACAGGAGCATATATGAACCCATGCCCAGCTAGCTAGCCATATATACCTTGTTTTGATGCCGTCTTCATGGCTTCCACCCGGGTTTCCTCGCAGTACATCTGCACCTTGATCGTTATCTTTTGCTGCACATATATGATCACTCAGCCCTCGCGTTAGAGCCAAAACTACGCAGTCATCGATCATTGCTAGCTGTAAGAAAAGCTATCTATTTTGGCCACTGTACGTACGTACGTACGTATACTCCGACCCATGCACTTACGTGAGATTATATATGCATGCCCAGCTGATCATTAGCATGCGGGAGGTACAGTAATGGGAAAGGGTCCCGTTTTGAAAGATGTACACGTACCTTCATCTTGTGCCTGCAGAGGCTGACGAACTGATGATGTCTTGGTATGTGTCTGCAAGCTCTCCTCCGATCGTCTTCCTCCTCCTATATATATATGACGTCCCTCCTGATCTCGAAGACGCTATGTGCTAAAATTTGTAGACCCTGCGGGCTTAATTATGTAGAACTTATACGATCGAGGCAGCTGCATGCATGCTACTAACAGGTAATTAAGCGAGGAATGAGGGATCGAGGTTCCGCATGCGAAGAGGGGTGTTGTCTTGATATGTACCTACGAGTTCATCAAGTCTTCTGCTCCAGCACCACCGGTGGACGTCCCGGCTGAAGACACCAAGACTGAGAAGCTAGCTACTCTGTGCTGCCTTCTATATATACAGAAGCCTACAAAGCTAATTAGCGCTGAGAGGGACCTGCAGAGAGATGAGGACCGAGTCATGGATGCCAAGTCCGCAACGAACCCAAGGTCCCCCACAAGAATGCAGGCCAGGAATGGACATGCTACCGGTAGGAGGATTGCTCTCGGCCATGATGCATTGTGCCACACCAATGGACAGCCGCCATGGCCTGCAAATGCAGGGTCTCATCACGAGTCTGTAGCTGCTTCTTATGGGCCTGGCACACAATGGCCCATGTAATAGACTGTCCTCGGGATTCCCTAATTTCCTTTTATTTCAATTTTGGGAAATTTTCTGTATACCCACGAAAGTTTTAAATATTAACATTATATTTCTATCTTTATGAAATTTATCTCAACGCCCCTCTAATCTTTACGAGAACACGTCCCCCCCTAACCGTCAATGATCCCTCACGATGATTAACCTCAGGTGGGTCAACATAGGATAAGTGACTAATCTACCCCTAACTAACCTCGGTGGTCTTCCGCCTCTTCACCTCAAATACTCTAGGCGGCGGCCCAACTTGAAACCTCGGTAGTGGTGGCGACCTTTGACAATAACCTCCCCCTCCTCTCTCCGGCAACCACCTCCTCATTGTCTCACCGGCCATCCCCCCTACCCATCATTGTCACCCCCAACCCGCCCTCTATCACTCCCCTCTATGTTGGACTGTGTATGTGTGGAGAGAGAAAAATCCACTCCAGGCCACCCTCTCTCCCCCTCCATTCTACCCCTTCTCTCCCACCACCTGTGGTAGCCTCCCTTTCACGTCCCCGCGGCGGCGGCCCCATAGAGGCCCTCTCCGGCACTAGCGACAAAGAAAGAGAGAAGAGAGAGAGCGAGAAAGGTGTGACAATCTCCTTTGATGTCGATGAGACACACGCACGCACGCAGACACAGAGAGAGAGGCCCTCTCAAATGTCGATTAGAGAGAGATTGAGAGAGTAGAGGGTGTAGCTGCCCTCTCTAGCGCCAATGGGAGAGAGAGAGATAGAGAGACCTCTCTGGTGCTGGTTAGAGAGAGAGGGGTAAAATAGTCATCCCATATGAGTCGTCACCATTGTTAGATATATGTTTTATGGAATTTAGGCTTTGTCGCATGACAAATCTGGTTACTAAATTTGAGGGGCATTGGAGTAAATCTATGAAAACAAGAATATAAGGTTAATATCTAAAATTTTCAAGAATATACAAGTAATTTCCCCCCGGATTTGTCTTTAACAGAATATTAGGTCCTCTTCTACCTACGTCTCCTAGGAGGTAACTGGTGCAGGTTCGGGGTTGTTTGATCATTAAAATTATGCAGACTACCGGGCCGTTTGTTGTCCAGCCATTGGGTTTTAAAAAACTTTAACGCATGTGATGCCTGTCCCACTGGTTTTAGTTTCATCCAAAATTATCGGAATTAAATCAAACTTCCAAGCTTATGGAACTGATGATTTTAAAATAAGAAAGTTCTGATATTTAATAGTTTTAATCTTAAAACTAGGATTATCACTATTTTATGGCCCCTTCTTAGTAATGATCGTTTCTTCTCCTAAGAAATTAATTTGGTGGTGTCCTCATGAAGTTAAAACAAAAGAAAAGCAATTCCCGCATGATTATATACAGTTGGCCATAACTTACGACGGGGTTGGGGGCGTAGGAGTATGATCGATCCGTTTGGGCGGCCGCGGAGAGATGGATAATTTAATTTCCATGGACATTTCACGGCTAATCTTGATCATATATATTCTTTTGTGATTGACTGCAATGTGTTTCCCTACCTGTACCTTGGCATATCTTCATGATCTCATCATGCTTGAGTTACCTATTAATCATGATTTAGAATCACAATATTAAAGGTCATGGGTCGGCAGTAATTATAATATATAGAGAACTCAGTTGCTTGAAGGCAGGAAAGCAATTCCATGTTGCCAAGTACATCCTGATCCCCATATGGTTTCTTTCTAACACGATCTCATATCCTCTATCCGCCCCACTAGAGTGCATCGAGTCTTCTGCGGCGCCACGGCCCAAAGTTTGCAAAGAAGCTACTGTGCACTTATATCCCATTGAAAACTATTTTTTGTGCAATCAATCCGAGATTTTAGTGTCCTAACAAGGTTTGCAGAGCTCTTCATATCGATTGTACCGATTTTTTTTCAGTATGATACAATACGGTAACATATCGTAGTGTACCGTTAGGTGCCAATAAGATTATATTACTTCATAAATATTATTATAATAAAAAATATTAAATATTTATCTGTGACTCAATTGATTAAACAATTTTTTTGTTGAGGCGAAGGTCAGTGGTTCAAATCTTGTGTGTTTCATCTTTTTTGAAATCAATTTAGAAGAAGAATACAGGGAAAAAAAACAAGAATGAGTCGGCCCCGTTCATGGGGTTCAAACTCAAAATCGCCCCCAAATCAACGAAGTCACTCAACCAACTTATCTAATGAAGTTTTTTGTATTTAAAATAAAATATTAAATATATAAAACATACCGACTACATATCACAGACCAGTCGTACCGATCTGTGACTGATACGATTCGGTACAGATAATTCACCCCGTATCAGACCGATTTGTAAAACCCTTAACAAATATGTTAAATTCAGAAATTCATAAGCCAAGTCTCTCTACTTTGTAGGTATTTGTTCCGTGCCAACCGGTAAACAAGCATCCTCTATTTGCATAATTCAAATTAGGTGCACAGAGAGATTTGTGCTTAGCCTATAATTAATAAACTAACCATGAAAGTTTATAGTCCTCTATTCGGAATCTCGTGAAAGCTTTAAGAGTTTACGAAAGAGCATCTGGCCAGCTTATTAATGTTAGACAGAGTGGGTATTTTATTCATCCCAGAACCAATCCATCACTTCCAAGAAGAATTGAGAACATTATACTTGCTTCTCTAGACAGTCCTTTCCTCATAAATATATGGGTTTTTCCTTTGGTCCTAGGCAGAACCAAAAAAGTGCATTTTGCGGGCATTATTTCATCCATCCAAAAGCATATTGAAGGTTGGCAAGTCAAAATCCTCTCTCAAGGTGCACGTGTGATTTTAATTAAACATGTTCTTACATCAATTCCAATTTATGTTTCGGCTTCCACCCCCCTTCGTACTGGAATACATCAGCTATTTGATCGTTCCTTTGCCATTTTTTTTGGGGATCCTCTAAGCATGGTAACAGAAGGCATTGGAGGTCTTGAAAGACATTTGTAAGCCGATATCTCAAGATGGGTTTGAGATTATGTCTTTACGACATATGGAACTTGCATTGCGGGTTAAAATGTTGTGGCATGTTCTGCACTCTAATTCCCTGTGGGCTGAGTTCTCGGGGCTAAGTATATTCGAGACAATCATATAAGTGATGTCAATTTCAAACCTATGAAGGGCTTTGTCAGAAGAAGTTGGCTTCAAACTAAAAAACTGATTGTACATAATAAAAGGACTATTATTGGTGATGGGTGTTCCACTAATTTTTGGAAGGATGTTTGGTTACGAAATAGATGTTTAGCCTCTTATGTTCCCATTGGCAACATCCTTAACACGAAAGTTATTGTTAAAGCTATCATCAGCCATCCCACTCAGGAAGACAAATAGATCATTGATAGTTTCATTCCAATTGACGTTAGAAGAGCTCTTTTACACACATTTATCTCTGAATCCGGACAAAGTAATTTAGAGTCTTTCCTCCAATGGTGACTACTCGGTCTCTTCCACCTATAAGAACATGGTCTTCAATCATCCAATGGAGAACCACCCCATCTGGACTCGTACCTGGTCTAAATGGCTTCCAACCAGAATTTCGTTTTCCTCTCGAAGATCTTTTTCAATTGTTTGCCCACTGATCTGAACATTAAATGTATTGGCATTCCCATTTGCTCTAAATGCAGCTGTTGTGAGGTTCATCACAAGGAAGACATTAATCATTTATTTGTTCAGAGTGAATGGGCTTCCTCTATTTGGTCTTTCTTCAATTCTAAAGGCTTACAGATTTGGGGATCCACAGCCAGAGGCATCATTGTTAACGCTATCCAAGCCGTGAAAGACAAATCCATGTTTGGCTTATTCACCACTGTTGTTATTGCTTTTGGCAATTGGGAAATATGGAACTAGGAATGCACCCATTTATGAAAATAGGAAAACATCTTCGCATAGCTTGATTCACAAAATATTAATACAGGTTAAGCAGAGTATGGCATCCGCGGACCTTCAGGAAGACAATTACAATAAGAGAAAACTCCTTGTTGAGTTTGGCATTAAGGTCTTTGCGAGCAATGGCCCCCATGTGAAATTAATCAAATGGCTGTTTCCTCTTGGCCTCATTTAAAATTGAACACTGATGGAGCTTCAAAGCAAAAGGTGATTCAGGGTGGTGGTGGTGTAATTTGGGATTCCCAAGGATCCGCTTTGTTAACTTTTTCGCACTATTATGCGCAGGGTAACAGCATAATGGCTGAAGCTAGGGTTCTCCTGGATGGCCTCAAGTATTTGAAGACGATAACAGCCCAATCGGTCTTCATTGAGTGTGATTCCCAAGTCCTTGTGCAAGTGATCAGCAGGAAGGTTCCTTGCCCTTGGGTGATTCTCATTTATGTCAGAGAAATTTGAAATTTACTATCTGCAAATGACTCCATTACTCATATCTTCCGAGAGGCTAATAAGGTGACTGATTCTTTGGCTAATCTTACTTACACCGTGAAATGTAATTCTTTTTTTCTTTCGCAGCAATAACTTCCAAATCATATAAAAGGTTTTGCTCGTATGAATAAGTTAGATCTGCCTAGCATTCTCTTGATGTAAATATTTTTTCCCTTTTATGATAATAAAATTTATCCCCTAATAGTGCGGTGGTGGAGTGATTTTCTCTCTACCTCTGGTAGAGGGTGCACTCTCCTACTACGCCTAGATAGAGTTTTCCAAAATAATAAATAAATAAATAAACTAACCATAGTTACGAGCGATAGAACATTAAGAATTGGCGAGCATGCTGTTCGTATTCCTCTGTCCCAATTTAATAAGCATGTGTAGTCACAATTTAATAAGCATGTGTAGTCACGTTCACTCGCTACAACTATTGATGTAATTAATATAATATTTGATTTTTTTAATTTTTTTTAGTGATCTCCACCACAAATTTGCTTGGGGCTCCATGTAACGTGTACATACGGTGGTACATTTCAGCAACCATCTCTCCCGTAAGATTGAGATAAACTATTTATTAACAGAATGTCCTAAAGATAAACGAATTCAAACTTCAAAGGACAGTTTAAACATCTAAACAGAAGGGAAGGGGCGTCCAGGGATGAACAGACCCCTTATAATTCCCACTTGTGAATTCTGAGTTTAACTCTCGCAAATATTAAAATCTTTATGTTTGGTCTTTCACTTTTTAAGAAACTTTATCGTATATTTTGCGAAAGGAAAAATCCTAATGTAAAATGTGCGTGTTAACCAACATTGTTAACCTTGTCCTCACTCTCAGTGCTGCTTCCCCGAGTATGTGAACCCTCGTGCCTACAGGGAAAGAGAACGATATGTACGGCTCCAAATCGTGGGAACATGACTACGAACAGTGAATAAAGATCTTTACCTACGAAAGAGCCTTCGGTTGAGATCCGACTTACGTACGTCGCTATAATTTTTATCCACAGATTTTTGAACCGCAGGTAGATATAGACCGAAATATATCTAAAATACTTTAACCATATATATAGTCATAACAAATCATAGGTAATAACCATGTATGGACACAAATATAAGGAGATTTAACCACACAGCCTTAGTCTTGAAAAGTAATATTTTCAGTCACATCTTAGAAAAGTGAGTATTAATTTTGCTACTACATTTTTTTTACTTCAGTTTCTTTGGACTACAAGTATAACTATTACAGTCGATTATTATAAACCGTAAGTATTATATTTTGAATTTTTTTTATACCTAACTAGTGTGTTTACACTCATTACCTGTAACAATACATTCACTCATTTTAGTATTCACATTCGTTCATTATAGCATTCACATCCATTATCATCCACACATTTCTCATACTACTTCCGCGTTTCTCATTCATTGAAGATAATTTAAGAAAAACATACATTTATATAAGTATATCTTGAAGACATGCATCTAAAAAATAATGGATTCATGGTACATGCATGACAACCATACAAGTCCCCATGGTCAGTCTTTTGCCAAATTCAGAGGAGATAACAAGCGGATATAACCAAGAAGAACCAATAGAGGAGGATGTAAAGAGGGACTAGGTTTTGGTGTGTGAGGGTCTCTCGACAATGCAAACTGGCAGAGTAGATACTTCAATTGTTTGTTTGGCCTTGGCGCTCCCTGTTGCTTTAGGTGGGGGTCAGCTTTGGTGGCCAAGCTTTTGTATTTTTCTTTTCTTTTCCCTTTGCTCCAAGTGCAATATGATGCATCCTGCCGCCTTTCGTAATTGGAAACTTTGTTGGAGCACTACCTTCTTCCTTGTAAATTCTTTCTTTTATGTTTCATAATACGTGGTAATATCCACTTTTGAAAAAAAAAAAAAAACTATGCGAGTCTCCATGCGTGACAAAAGCTAGTGTACAGCTATCTCAAGTGTGTGTAAGTCAAAGAACACTATACATGATCAACATATTATGTAAATTAATTAAATCCCAGATGTCCGATTGACACCTACTCCAGCATCAGCCGACAGATGTCTTGCTTGCAAGGAGTGCATGGTACCATGAACTTGGGAGAAAGGAACAGAAAGGGTTGTACAAGTATGGTGGCCATAAACTTCAAAGGAGAACTAACTCACATCAAGATGATGTGAATCACCAAACTACCCAAGGAACTCAAAACGTGATAATGTTCCTCTTCCACATTGTCTAAGACTTCCGACCACCACATATGAAAATGTCACCTTCAAAACTATTATCCAAGAAAATCAGACCATTTGTAGGTTCAGCTTGTAAACGTCGTACATTCTCTAGAACCAACATGGCTGTAGCAACCAGCCATCTCCCCAATCTAACAAGAGACAAAGGGGTTAGGAGACATAGTGTTGCTTTTCGATTGATGAACTAAAAGAGTCTGCTTTTCTGCATCACCAAGGGTAGCCTTTCCACAAATCAAAGAAACTTCTGAGCTTGAGTCATCACTCAAGGCCAATTGGATGTCATAAATGTCAACCCCTCACCTGCGAGCAAGTCGGATTGACCTAATCTAAGCAGCGGAGTCTTCCTGAAAGATCAACCCATTAGTGTATTTGAGAAGGGGACCCCAACAGGTGGGGCCTCCTGTCACTCCCAACACCCCTAAGAAGTATTTATCTGTTAAGACTTAAGACAGTATATGACACTAGAGCTAAAGGTAACAATTAAGAAGAAATAGACAGGTAATTATGGGATCACGCTGCCTCCACTGTGTTTGATAGAATATTTCAAAGTGCCTTTGAAGGATAATTAAAGGCTGGATACTTTAAAATACATGGACTGATTTATCTCAGACATAACATTTCTGGATGGAGAACGTCTCCAAAAGGATATTTTCAAGCAACTGTGCGTACGGATTCCCATCGCATTCTTTCCCCAAAAAGGCTCATCTATTATGACTGTTCTCTTCTTTGTATACAAAATACTGAAAGGGCAATTCAGGAGCCCAACCAAAAGAAAAGGGAGGCACAAAATGTGTAGCCAATTTGTCAAGTAGACATACAGATGAAGCCTTGGGCACTAGTGTTTAAAGCATATGAAAGCGTAGTAGTGAGCCACATCAGATCTTCATCTTCTACATGAGCTTTTCTCATGCCACTGCTTTCATCCATCCACCTAGTATGGTTAAAGTCCTCCCACTCCCATGATCCCCACATTGCTGTGGTATAACATTACCATTTCACTATATTCCATCAAGCAAAAGTATGATGACATAAGTTGCTGATGTAATTTTACTGCAAGAGGAAGATGCTAAAGCCAAAATCAGTAAACCACAGTTTAGTTGCAAAACCAGTGTAAAGGAGCCACGAGAAAGTTCCAGTCATTGCAGCTTCAAGTTCCAATTTCTTTCCAACATCCCCATTCTGATTCTGATACTAATTCCACAGAACCGACTGGCATTGCGCCGTAAACCCTGTTGATGACACCACCAGGTATCCTCACCCCGGTAATCGATGGAGACGCTCAAAATAGAACAAAACAATCACATTCTCCTATTTCAGTGAAAAGTTTTCTACAGAAAGCAGCCAGAAGCCAATAATATATCGTCTAAAATCGCAAAGCTGCACTAAATACATATCGGACGGTTCAATCGCATCAATCGGTGCGGTGCCAAAAAGATTTGAGCATGTTCCATTGCAGCACCCATTGTTCTCCCAAATTATGACCAGTATAACAAACAAAGGAGAGATTTTGGAAGTAACAGCCATCCCATTAAGCGATACAAAAGATCATTTCACAGTCTATCACAGAGGACCATCACCTTCATAGATTTCCAGACCCTATATGAACAGCGACGACTAATAGATGAAGACTAAACGGGGATAGATTGCAAGAAGGAGAAAGAAGAGTCGTATGCAGAGGCATAGTCAAAGAAGAGACCTGGGAGTATGGATCGATCACTTGCCCACCATCTGTTACAAAGGAGAGACCCGGGAGTATGGATCGATCACTTGCCCACCACCTGTTGGGCGGCCAGGTTCTCCTGCTGCAGCTGGTAGTTGAGAGGCCTCCGGAACAGCATGATGTGCGGCTCCGGCCGGTGGATCGCGTAGTGAACCCACCCCCTGCTCTGCTGCACACCGATAGCACGCCACTCTGCCTGCGGACAAACCCCACCACCCCCATTTCAGTAAATGCCCACAGAAACAGCCCCAATTCCCCAATACTCTATCGGCATTGTGCTCAAGATAAGAACGAAGAAGCAGCAGCAAAAAAAAAAAAAAGGAATCTTGGATGCTTGAATGGAAAAAGAAATAAAGAAGAGAAAAGGTGAGCGGTGTAAGTTTCCGGTCACGAAGATGAAACTGCAACGGATTGGGAAGCGAGGATGAATACCTCTGACAGAAGCCGGTTCTTGGGGAGCTGCTTGGCGACTTCAGGCGGCAGGACGACATGCCTGCAACACCAGAAAAAAATGAGAAGCAGCCAGCGTGATTGTGAAAACAAGAACCACAGACGACATCTGAGGAAGCACGGTGATGATTCCCCGCACTTCGTCGTGATGAACAGGCGCGCACACGAGAGAGAGATAGAGAGAGAGACCTGTACTCGTAGGTGTCGTCGAAGTACTTCTCCGAGTACTGGATCTGACCCATTTCTTGTAAAACCCTACGCAATTTTAGCATCAAAAGAGAGCGCCAGGAGACGGCAAACAGATCAGTGGCCAATCCACCTCTTCATCCCTCCACATTTCAAGGGGCGAACGAGAAAGAAAGAGTCAGAACCGTTACCCGGGTGCCGAAACCCTAGCAATTGCTGGGAGAATGGATAGGAACGCCGAGCACGAGGAGACGAGAGAGAGGACAGAAGATACAACCGAGTGCAGTGTAGAAAAAGGGGGGTGGTGGATCAGTCGATGGGAAACGGGGGAAAATATATAAAGCGCAATGTTATCACCGGTGTCCGAATCGGTAGATGAGCTGGTTCGATTTGATTATTTGATCCAATCGATTTGAACCGTGATATCATCTTAATATTGATAGATGATTTGATCTAATTTTATAATTCAAGATAATAAAAAATAATATATAATGATTAAAATAAATAAATATATATTTATAATTATTAATTATGATTATGTAATTATATAATTAAAAAAATAATAATAACATAGTTAAATAAATTAACTTTAAAATTTTATAATATTTTATTGATCTTCACTCTTCGTCATTGATATATATACTCTTTTAAATATTTAAATTTCAAATATATTAAAAATAAAATAATAAATAATAACAAATTAATAATAATAAGATAATTTTATTCACACGTATATATAATTTTAAATATCTAAATATTCTTATTTTTATTTTTTATTTTTTTATTTTAAAAGATGAATCGGGTCGAATCGATCGAACCAGTTCACCGGTCGAATTACGATTCATCCGGTTTCTTAACATTAGACCGGATCGATCTTAATCGAACCGGTTTCGGGACCGATTCACGGTCGGATCAGTTCGACCAACCGATTCGATCCAATTCTGATAACACTGATAAAGAGCACTCCATTCGACGGTGCGTGAGGTTACTATTTTCCGCCTCGTATGTTTTTGCTTAAATTAACCTAATTTTAAATTTAAAAATCTATAAAAAAGCGCTGTCCATCTTCTTTGCTTTTTGTTTGAATTAGCCGTATTTTAAATTTTAATAAGGGAACAACAAAAAGAAGACTACTCGGGAAGTGTGGAGTGGGGAAGGCAGGGAGGATTCTCGTGATTGGATTTGGAGATATATTATCGATCTTCTAAAATCTGATCACCCGGAAATATTAATAGTTCACGAGTAGATTAATATTTTAAATTGTAATCTGAATTTTGATTTAAATAAATTAATAAATCTTAAATTAATAATTTAATCATTCAAATTAACTCGTGATTAATAGATTATAATTACTCATGTCAATATTATATATTGTTAAAATTTTAATATATCTTAAGTAGTAACTTAAAAATACGAAGGATAGATTTATATTTCTATATTGTATGATTTTCTTTACAAGTTATCTCATAACGAGAGTTCATCAAATTTTATCTTAAATTATTAAGCTCTTTTTGTTTGTTTCTACGCATAGGGAACACACATTTACAATCCAGATATTTTCAACTTTTAAAGTTTATGTTAATATCATTAAATATTAACGTCACAAGAGATATAATTTTAAAGATGATTCTTCATCTTTTATATTTATTTACATGTTAAATTAAAATTTAAATTAATAATAAAAATTTATAAAATATGAAATAGGCCTCGAACCCATTCAAGTCACATTAATTTTTTTAAGCTTAGCCAAGTTAATCGAGTTCAGCCAATTTAACTGAATTTAGTCAAGTTTTATGTCTTGGTTGATATAAATATAGAGTTTTAACTTAATTTTGAGATTGAGTCGCAAATCAATTGGTCAGAACGATCAATCTAAATAGAGTTTTAAAATAATGTATATGACAACCTCGTGCTTAGTTTGTTCATGTTATATGCACGTGTGTACATTAAGTTATACATAATCATAAGTGATCCATTTTTGTAATTATTATATATAGGTGCAAACATATATTAATCTATTATAACATATAATATTTCCAATACATGGGTGCGAAACTAAATTGAATATAGTCAAATACCTATGATATATACATATATAGTCGTATTAATTTGATGCATCGACACCAAAAGCCTCCATGCTCGAATGATGATGATAATTGATATGCTCAATTAAGCCTTCGGTTGAGTATTTCCTGATCTTTTTTTATATATAGTTCATGTTAATATCTCCTTCCAAACAAGGAGAGATTTATTTGTACCTTGCATCGTTAATTTGTTCCCCCTGGAAATCGGCGTAGATCATGCATCCAATTTCAATCAAAGGAAGAATTCTGGTTTTTTTTAAAGGCTCTGATCCAATGGCTCTCTCGCAACTGCTTCCAAATTAAGTAGTAAACCTTCACATTATTAAAATTACAATCCCCTCTAAAATTAATTTCTCTCTCAAATCCGATTTGCATTGGCCACTGCAACGGGAGGATACGTCCGAGAGACATGACGTCCCCTCGTAGTTTGATAGAATAATATGAGGTAATTTCTGCTTATAAAATTATGTCAAAATATAATGTAGGATCTTGTTAGTCTAAAAAAAAAGTGAAATGATTTTTTTAAGTAGAAAAAGATGTCCGTGACGGATCAATATGATACGTATTTTTAAATATTAAATATGAAGTACGTTCAGTGAAAAAATATATGAATAAAATAATTTATAAAAGAGTGAAATATTTTATTACACAAATAAAATATTTGGTATAAAATTAAAATATTTTATTAAATTTTATTCTTATAATAAAATATTTTATTTACATAATAATTTATCCTTATAACAAATGTTACATTCGCATAATAAAATATTTTATTTATATAAAAAATTTTATTAATTTTTTATAAATTTAAATAAAATATTTTATTCTTATATAAAAATTATTTCAATCTTATAAAATATTTTTTTTTATATTTTCTCGTCAAACGTACTTCCTATTTAATATTTAAAAATACGTATTGTACGAGTTTAACACGGACGTCCTTCTACGTGCAGAAAAGGTCATTTAACCTTTTTGTAGACCAATAAAATAAATCATAATATTTTGACATGATCTTTTACACCAAATTTAATGCACAAAATATTTCTTGGTATTTAGGCGCAGAGAATAATTAATTAGGGTTTTGAAGTCTAAAAAAAACTAAAAAGAGTTTCTTCTCTCTCCGATGAACTATAGAAATAATCCGTAATCACCTACTAAGCATGATACGATACCCGTGATATTAGGCGGCGGACAAGCCCGAATCATCCAAAATCTCGCAGACCCTTCGATCTGATTCAACGACACGTATTCAGAGAGAGAGAGAAAGAGAAACTTTAAAATGAATGGGTGGGTGGGTGCATGGTCGACGAACCCATCCGCCACTGCATCTGCAAGCCCCGTGGGTGCGGAAAGAATCTATGAATAAAACGCAGGCACGGACATATATATATATATATATATATATATATATGTCACTATTTCTTGTTTAATTCCATGATGACCAACCAATGGCATATATTATTTATTATTCAATAAATGGAATATTTCAGTGAAGACCTCAATAATTTTATAATTATGTTTAAATTTCGCACGCCCACGGACAACACACAGACAGGAGAGAGAGAGAGAGAGAGTTGCTACAGTCACGGGGTGACAGTGATGGATGGCTACCAACCGAACACATTTAACTCAAAAATAAAGCGCGGAAGAACGAACAGATAGATGTGGTAGATGACAACGGACAGACACGAATCGGGTCATGCCATGTAATTAAGAATATCTATATAGATATATGATGATCTGTAATTATATTTATATATATATATATATATATAGCTAAGACGATTGCTTCCCACACGGAGCCGGAGGAAGGACCGGAGCCCGCCGCGCGGGAGCTGGAAAAGATTGCCAAAGGATTCAAGTTGCCCTGCCAGGAGCGGCCGGCCGGCCCCAGGAAAGCCCGCCCAACCAACTCCAGTGGTGCTGGTGCCGTACCCCCCTTCCCCCGGTGCCCACCCTCAGAGGAGCCGCCGCCGGAGGGACGGCCAGAGATTACGACGTCGACAACGACGGGAAGAAGGAACCACCCATCCGGACCCACGCACGCACGCAGCCAGCCCTCCGCGGCCTCTCCCCGGGTGGCCGCTGCATTGCCGCGGGGCAGCTGCCGCCGGTGATCACATGACGCCGCTGTGGAGCTGCAGAGGCGAAGAGGACGAGGTGGCGACGGACCGGAAGGGGCCAATAAAAAGGTGCGGCAGGTGCCTTTTTCTCTTTGCTGGCGAGGGTGGGGGGGGGTGGAGATGGCGGGCATCTTCCCGGGGATATCCCGGGAGCACCAGCATGCTGCTGACACCACTTCCTTTTTGTGCTCCCTGTCTTTGGCTGCAGGGTCGCCCCTTTTGTCGCCCGGCATCTCTGTGAATATGCCTGCGGCTTCGTACCACAACAGGGGGTGGGGGATGGGGGTGGGGTTAGTTCAAGTTAGATGATCGAACTACGTGAGCAAATCCAATTGCCAAAAATTGATTGATATGAACAGGGTGGGACCCACCGTTAACTTTGATATGCTAGAGGTCAGTTCAAGTAGGCTCTATCATGTTTGGCCAACTAATAACCTTGATTACCGAGCTGGTCATCTAATCCCGATCCTTTCAGTATAATGGACTTTCTTGTTGTTAACTTCTTTGATACTTAACCCAATTAACCAATCGTAAGCCAAATCCCAAGACCCTGTGGCGTCACTCGTTCGTGTCTACAAATCAGAAGAGAACTTGAGTACAACGACTCGAGACCTGGACCGACAAGATGTCACCTTTGAGTGTGCCAATCTGTATGGAACTAACTGGCAGGAAAGATCCAAAGCCAGTACTGGGTTGGTCGATGGGTAGAGCAAAATCTGCTTTTACGACAAAATTGAAGTCAGATCCCACTCAATGGGGTCACAGTAAGTAATCGAAATCCACAATTCTCTCCATCATCGCGCAAAACTGTTCGACAGCCTACTCTGATGCGTTCGAGGCCTTCGTCTCGGTGTTCCAAAAGTTGAGCTAGACGGGTCGGTCGGACTCAGATGGAAGAATGGAATCGGACACTTTCCGATTCCCAACTTTGAATGGGTTCATCCATTTTTCACTAGTTTCCTATGAACCAAACATAGATAGCTGAAGTCAGAGAAGTCTCCCTAACTTCTGCCCAACTTTTCCTCAGCTTCCTTTCCCCAAGCCCCACTTTGATTGGGATTTGAGGGTTAGTCCGAAATTAGCCCGGATTTTAACTCTGGGTTCTCTCTCCTGCTGCTACGTTGATTGGCCGGATTTAATACAGTTAGAAGTGAGCTAACTCCGAGTTAACCCGGATTTACTAACTCAACTATCTAGAGAGATATGTTAGTTTATCTCCATTGTGTTCTCAAACTAAAAATAGCCTAACATTGAGATAAATTAACCCTACAGAGTTAACCCGGACGCATGCTAAACTGCCATCAAAGCGGGGCTCAAGGAATCACCTCTCTGATCTTTGTGCAAGAACAGCTTTCAGCAACGACTTAATGACGTCCCTCACCACACAAATGTCAGCCTCTTCTGCAAGCTCCTTTAGAAAAAGTTGTCCGGCGTCAAAAGGAGGAAGAACAAAGGCAAAGAAAGGGTTGCCCCCAACACTTCTCTAATCTGACTGCAATAGAAGGGCGTTTTCGTCATTCTGAGGCTTGCATCAATTTAAATATCTACAAATAATATACATAAGCCATTCTGCCAGGAAGAATGTGCGTTCTGTGATGCCTTCAGAAAACTGGGATGGAAGTATCTTCCATCGTGCCCAATCCATGGATAATAGCATGCAGAATCGTCTGGCCAATCTAATCCAACACCAGGGAAGCATACCACCGATTAAAAATAAAAAGAAGAAAACAACCTTTTTTAAATAATTTAATGGACATTTCATTTTTTTTCCTTTTGTTTGTAGCTGCAAAAAATGGCAATCGACACAAATAGCTCTTAAGAACATTAGCATTGCAGAGCCACAAAAAATTTATACAACCACCCACAGATCTAACGCATCCTCCCCGCATGGTATCCTCGCCGGCTTCATCTTTTAATTTGATGCAGAATGTGTATCGCAACCTTTCCTTCTCCTTCGGCAAAAATTAACCCTTTACGGTCCGGTCTTCCATTGTCTTCTTGAACATGAAAGAGTACTCGACTGCATAAAAGCTGCATCCAAGATTATATATCTTTTCTGTACACCGCAGAGCCTCTCCCGCACGTTTCATGCGAAGAGGGCTACAAAAATTGCCTCTTCCTTTGTGCCTTGGCGATTGACTGAAGAGAGATACAGTTACCCAGTTTCTTTCTGCTGCACAGTGTCTTTTGGAAACTTGGGAACCAATTTGTGCAGCATCGACGTCCCCTGAAAGAACATTGTGCGGGAGCCCTTTGTGTATTCATGCAGCTGCATGGCAAAATTGAATTATCCCATGAGCAAGTAGTAAAAAACCCAAAAATAATTTCATATGGTGAAAGAGGTAGTCACCTGATTGACAGATATTTTGCCGAAACCAAACTTCTTAATCCAAATGGATTCTGCTTCATCGGCAGCAGGGAGCACAAGATGCTTAACGTTCAAGGAGTCCAGCATTCTTTCTATACATAAAAACAACGACTGGAAGTAGCCCTACATTGAAGCACAAGGACACACTATCAGTGTTAGCAGAAGAAAGTTACAATTGAGGAAGAAGACCCAAAAATAATAATAATAACGTTATAGAACAAAAAAGATATTGCAGATCACAGAAAAGGTAATGTCCTATATTTCCCAGATATTAATGTGAACTGTTCAATTTTCTGATCTACCTTACGATTTCTGGAGAAAATGTCTCCTGCATATTGAAAATCAGTTATATAAACTGTTGAAAGGGGAGATGGTAAACTACATATTTATGTCATAGTGCCTATTAAACCTACATGAGAAAACTAGATAGAGCTTTTAGAGTGATTTTCCTTTTCTTTTCTTCGCTTGGTGGTGGGGGGTGGTGAAGGTGCAGCTCTCATCTTCTTGACAGAGTTCAGAGAAAAGTTCATGCAACAGTAGCAGAACTTTGAAGGCAATTGAGCAAATAAAGCAACATTTATGCACAAATAAATATGACTATGTCCGTTTCGACATTCTTCTCTTCGAATGTCTTGTTTCTAAACATTGCCATATCAGAGGTGCACGTCTCTGCCCCACAAGCTAGACCTTGAACATGCATCTCCAAGATCGCATGAATTGAGAGTGGAAAAATGGGTTGCAAGGACATGCAAATAAGCTATAATTAGAAGTTAAAAGATAAAAACACCTAATTTTTGTTTTCTTCTTCTTTTTTTTTTTTTGGGGGGGGGGGGGGGGGGGGGGGGGGGGGGTTGATGAAGACACTTTGTCAGTGGCTTTCCCTGGCCAGTAACAGTTCAACCTCACCACAAGTCTTTGGCTGACATATTTGTTTTCGTCATCATAGACCTGCATTACCTGGTCACATAAATATATCTTCAACAGTTAAAGAGTATACATATGTTTGGCCAGCTCTACTCATGCTCATGTTATGCCATCTGAGTCTGGGGATTATATGCAGATGGGAACAAGCACAGATATCCCTCAAACTTGAGGAATTAAAACCAAAATGAAGGATCAGAAAGGAATCCTTTGTCCACTACAGGAAGGATGCAGAATAGGGACCGTACGAATGAAGGATGAGCGTAAACAGCTGAACATATTTTGAATGGCGTTGTAGCCATCAGATCTTTCTTCATCATTAAAACCTTACACCCTTACAAATCATAACACTAAGGTGGAGAGAAAACCAGCCAACTATGATGGTAAAACAACACAGCACTTTTTCTCCAAACCCTCCCTCCATTCAGTAAAGTTCCTCGGGATCCGAAATCTTCAATTTCATCCACCTTAATGATACAAAAGAATATTGTTATACTGGTGATTTATTCAGCTTTCATTCCATAAACCAGTTTAGCTCAGAGATTAAAGCATCACATTGTAATGTGATGATCATTGTTTCAATTCCATAGCTGGCTTTTTCCCTATTTACCATTCTCTCCTTTTTCCCCATGATTAATCTTCTTTCATGAAATCACGAAATATTGAAAAGACTGGGTCCTTTTTTCACAAAATGTCAAATTGAATATCTATAATACTGTACCATGGTAACTTCCAGCTGTGAATAAATATTGGCGTAGAATTCGTGTTAACACCAAATATTGGCGCGTGATGACTGGTGTGGTAAATAGGTCAGTGACAACTTACGAGGGGAAAAAAAATTGAAGACAGATCCTCAAGGGGGTAAGGCATTCCCTTAGGCCCGCTTTGTTAACCGGATTGTCGGGAGGTTGTCAAACCCGATGAGAGAGAAAGCGGCAGGGGGCCCACACTCTCCCTCACACACTCCCCTCTAACCGAGCCCGGGCACCGTGTTCGACCTCCTGGGGTCAAACACGGCATCCCCGCTCGGTTAACAAAGAGGGCCTAAGTGGGCCCACATGGTTGGCCCACTAAGGGTCTATTAATTTGTCAAGAAGAGCCCAGTGATTTGGCCCATTAGGACCCATCACTGACAACCCAATAAAAGCCCATTAGGCCAGACAAATTGCAGTTAAGTCCTTGAAACCGAAACATTCCCCACCCACCCCCTTCTCCTCTTAAGTGAGGTGTGGTCAATGTCCACCCTCTATCACCCATCCAATTAGTCCATGTATCTCTATTTGTCATACTGGCAGTCGGCAGACCTTGCAATACCATGCAGGCTCCACCAATGACATCGTGCCACATCATCAAGTATGCACTACCCAAGGGCAAACTAAGCCATCATTGATGATGAGGCAGCCCCCAATCATAATTGAGAGTCACACCATGACACCTTATCACACTTGAACTATCATTAATTTCCCTTTTACCTTCATCACCAATCAGGGATTAGACCAAATTAACCTTAGTTAAGAGCGTGATCATATTTATGTCCCTTTTGCATAGAAACTCTAAGAAAACTTAAAATTTGATTTTAAAATTTGCTCCTCCCCCCCTCCCCCGCCACCCTAAAGAAAGAGTAGCGTAACAAAGCTCACCTGCCCCTGGCATTCTCTATTAGTCGCAACTAGTGGAAGCTCTGCAACTTCACATCCCAAGACTCGAAGAATCCCAGCAGAAACAACAGAGGAGCTGCCATGAGAAATATCCAAACCTCAGGTAAATGAAGTACAGAAATAAAAGTTATAACTTTGCTTTCAGTTCATTTTCTTACTTTATGGTCAACACTGCACAGCACATCCCTCCAAATTCTTGGTCTCTTGAGTCCCTTCTGATAGCAAACAAGGATGCCAAGTTCAGTTGGGGAGAAAAAAACAAGAAGGAGCAAGCTAAAGGAAAATGAAGAAGGTAACTAATGGAATCAGAGAAGATGGTAACCAGTATAAAACAAGAAACAAAATCTAGAAACATGAGACTACAAAAATACATCTTCTCACCCGTAAACCATTGCAGGGATAAGGTCCTTTCCTGTTACCGAATCAATTATTGGATCAAAGCATTCCTGTAGAATGTGGAAGGATATGTAAATGATTAACATTTTGTTATCAATGTATCATAGGAAAGAAGAAAAAGGAACAGATATTTTTAGTCCAAAGCCATCAAAGGTACCCAAAAAAATGACTCGTTGGTACCAAACAGACATAACACCACAATACAAATGGTCACATGCAATGAATAAATATTACCCATTAGAATTAAACATTACTAAGATCAACTGAATCATGTGAGAACGGATTAAGATTCCTACAGTAAAAAATACCAAACCAAACAGCATTGTTGCTTTCCTAATGTTATTTCCTGCTTATTTCCATTTCTCTCCAACAGAGAGGACACAACTAAATCTCTTTGAAAGTACCTACTCTGAAATAAACCATACAGAATTTTTCTTGTGCCCAGAAAATCAACTAGTATTGGTCAGAAAATGTGATTCACTGCCAATCTTTTCTGAAAGTGGCAGTCAACTGTCAATTAAGCAGAATTTACCAAATCATCAAAAATAGATTCTGAGAAATTATAATGTCACAAGGGCATGATCAACATGAGAACCAAGATATATACTTTGAGATTATTTCAGGTAAAATATTCTTTTTTTTTCTCGATGATGCCATCATAGAAGAAATTGAGATCAATAATACCAAGGCTGCTGCCTAAGATATTGCTAACAACCTCTGCCAAATGAATGCCAACTGCATGAGATATTGCTGGCAATCATTGCCAGATGATGCACATTTGTCATATTACTGCAGAGCAATCAGCTCATAAATGCTTACATGGAATATAGAAAGTGCCTTAGATAGCAACAGCCTGGTCTCGGGAGAAGCTGTTTTGCCACTGAGAAGTCTCCATCTGACATCAAGATCAATGTCCTTGTTGATATTCTTTTCCTCATGTTTCTTCTTTATGACATCTGTTTGAAGGTCTGGCAAGTGCTCAGGTCCAGATGTCAGTAAATTCAGCAGAGCAGCATGTATGCTAGTGCAATCAGATGAACAGAACCACTCCCCTTCAGGCAATTCCTGTCACAAAAAGGAAAAAAAAAGACAGGCATGATCTGTTAATATCAAGACCATGTCAACCTGGAGAAAAGATACAACGTCTAGACAGAGTGTGACAAAACTTAAGAGTCACCTTTAAGTCTGCCAAGTTATGATCCTTCAAACAACCAACATGAAATTCTCTCTCGCACTGAACAAAAATCACACATATGTTAAAGAATTAACACACACAAGACAGGAATGTGAATAAAGAATGACAAATAATAAACAGGCATGCAAGTAATGACAAGGAAGTGCACCCAGCAACAAAAAGAACAAGCCTTACTTGGTCACAGAGCAGAACTGTACGAGGACCAAACCCATTTTTGCAAAAATCATGACATCTAGAAAGAAATAAAATTGCATAAGCAACATATAAAGCAATTACGCAAATCAAAACAAAAGCATACAGCAGAAAATATTCGCGGAAAAAGAACAGGAATTTTTGCAAAAGCACCCCCTTACAGCAAAGATTGCAAAATCAATCTCTTAAAAGTAACCTTATGTACATAACACTCTTAGACCGAAAAAGGTATCAAATATGCCCATATTGTCACCTCTTTGACACCCCATTAAGATCCTTTAATTACAATTCTATGCCTTTGGGGTGAGTTTGATGCTGGAAGTGAAAGATTAGGAGATCAATCTCAAATTATGTACATCCACGATGTGACAACCTGCTTAACTATTAAACAGGTTGAATAAGTCTGAAGCCCCACCCCTTCCCTGACCCCGCCACACACACAGAAAATGACAGTGATGCTCCAGTGGTGACAACTGCTCCAACGATGGCAATGGCTATATATATTACATACATATACCTTGGATGCTTCCTGCACTCTCCTGCCCTCTCCTCCTTAAGTCTGACAATGAAGTCAGCACTGTTGATCCCAATACTGACCCCCCTCCTCTCATGCTACCTACTCTACCCCCACCCCACCCTCCACCTTACTTGAGATACTCTGCTGCCCCTGAGGCCATCACCACTATTAGAAACAGGCCCCCACCCCACCCTCCACCTTATTTCAGATACTCTGCTGCCCCTGAGGCCATCACCACTATTAGTAAGAGAAGCACCAATACTCTCCACGATACCCTCCTACCCCACCCCCCAACGACAGGACTAATAGCAGCAGGCCGCCCTACTCCTCTTCCCTGGTGGCCAATAGGGACACATGTCACGGCAACAGCAGTGGTAAATGGGGGAACTCTCTCTCTCTTTCTCTCTCTCTCCATGCTACCCCCCAACCTTGAGATACTCTGCTGCCCGAGGCCACCACCACTATTAGCAGCAAGGAAGCAGCAGTGACAGGACTATTAGCAGCAGGCCACCCTACTCTTCCCTGTTGGCCAGTAGAGACACATGTCACGACAACACCAGTGGTAAATGGGGGACTCCCCTTTCTTCCTCTTCCCTTCTCCACTTGGTGGTCAAGGGACCATGCTCTCTGACTCAACCCCTCCCTCTCTCTCAACTCCAACCAAACACTCTCTCCACCCCCAATGTCCTCTCTCTGTCTGGCATCAGAGCCAGAATGGTAGATGTCAAAATCAATACATCATCTGCAAAAAGGATGAAGATGGAAAGAAAAAAGGGCAGCATTTTTATCAAAATAATGATGGAATTCCAAGCGTATTCTCAAATATGCAATAAAAGTTGACCGTGGGGATCTTTTTTTTACTTTTTTCGGGTTTATACAAATGAATGTGCTTTTTTCTTACTACGGCAGCTAATGGAGAAGTATAGAGAGATGAGAAAAGATTTGTATATAGTTTTTCTTGATTTAGAGAAGGCGTACGATCGAGTACCGAGAGAATTGATTTGGTGGACATTAAGAATGAAAGGAATCTCTCAAGGATATGTTGATTTGATTAAGGATATGTACGACGGCGCTATTACTAGTGTTCGAACTATTGCTGGGGAGACTGGTGAATTTCCCGTTTCTATAGGTTTGCATCAAGGTTCTGCACTAAGTCCGTATCTCTTTGCCTTAGTTATGGATGAAGTAACTAAACAATTGCATGAGGATATCCCTTGGTGTATGCTTTTTGCAGATGATATTGTTTTAATTGATGAGAGTATTGATGCTCTAAATGCTAAGTTAGAGCGTTGGAGACTTGCCTTGGAGTCTAAAGGTTTTAAAATTAGTAGGAGTAAGTCAGAGTTTATGCACTGTAATTTTAGTAATGGGAGAGTGGTTCAGGAAGACATGGTTCTAATTGATGGACATAACATTCAGAAGAATAGTAGCTTTCGATACTTAGGGTCTATCATACAAGAGAATGGGGAGATTTATGATGACGTTACACATAGGATTAAGGCAGGCTGGTTAAGATGGAGAAGTGCATCAGGTGTCCTTTGTGATCGTCGTATGCCTGTGAAACTCAAAGGGAGATTTTATAGAACGGCTGTGAGACCTGCTTTGTTATATGGTACCGAGTGCTGGGCAGTACGAAAGGAACACATACACAAAATGTGTGTAGCAGAGATGAGGATGTTGAGATGGATGTGTGGCAAGACTAAGAAAGACAAGATTAGGAATGAGCGTATCCGTAAGGACTTAGGGATAGCTCCAATTGATAGTAAAATGAGAGAAAATAGACTCAGGTGGTTTGGGCATGTGTGTCGTCGCCCTAACTCAGCGCCGGTTAAAAGATGTGACCAAATCTTAGTGGATGCTAGTAAAAGAGCTCGGGGAAGGCCTAAAATGAGATGGTGCGATGTTATTAGGAAGGACATTAGTTTCTTGGGTTTAAATACGAATATTGCACTTGATAGAAATCTTTGGCGGAACAGGATTCATGTAGCCGACCCCAATTAATTGGGATAAGGCTCTGATGATGATGATGATGATGACAAATGAATGTGCTTTAAAAGATTCACTGGTGCAATTTTTGCTCTAAGGGAGTATATATGCAAAAAAAAACTAAAGAGAACATGAATCATAACGTTTCCAGAGGGAAAAATAATGGGATATTCAAGGTATTGATGGCATCGCAAATGTGGGACTACAAGAATAAATGGACAACAATGAAAGTTGGCTAGCAGATTTTAAAGAGATAAAAGGTTTAACCATTTAAGAAAAAAACCACAATATAACCAATTACCTGCATAACACACAGCCACCAATATCAGACTCTGGTGTCTTAACAATACGAATGCATTTCTTGAATATCTCCTCAATTGGATCAACTCCTGCAACCCTTCCAGCAGCAATTGCATTTTTGTTATGTTCGACGAACTTTTCTTTTTGATGCATATTTTGGCAACATGGACAGTACCAATCCCCTTTCGGAATGCTTTTCAGTCCAACACATTCTGTAACAAAGGTGAATTCATTAGATACTAGACTAAGCATGCTCTGTTCGAAAATAAAATTAGTCTTGACATGGAAGACAAAGAAGAGTAATATCCAGATGAGCTCTTAGGTGTCTTCGTGAGGGTGGAATTGGGGATTCTACCACCATGATAAACTTCATACATCACAATGACAGACCTAAAGCTATTTTAATCTCCCTCATACACTATGTGGAACAGATTTTCTATCTAACGATGTAAATCAGTCAACAAAGAAAAAATTGAGATATCTCCAGTGTGCAGCAGTTTGTTTGTTATACCAAGAACAAATCTTCCTCAAACGAAATTCAGTCAGAACTAAAAATCTCAGGCCACTAGGAAGCCTCTGAATTATCTTGGACCATTGTGGGAGAGAGGTTAATATCAAATGCTTACTAATCAATCAAGATACAGCTAAATTTATCTCAACTTAATGAAGGTTCAGTAACTCTGGTTCTACAGAAAACATTCTAACGCACAAAGCACAGTAGCAGAGAAAAGCCAAACTCGTACATAAAGCAGTGAAGACTGTTACCTTTGTGGAAAGCCCTGGGGCAGAGATCACAAAGCAAAAGATTTCCACCATCGGCACAAATTCTACATAGATCGTCATTTTCGCTGGTAGAAAATATTTTACCCTTTGAAAGGGAAACAGACAGTTCATGCAGTGAAACACCATTTGAGGTATAGATGTTGAGATAGCTGCCAACCCACAACCAGAGTCAGAAAAAAACAAAAAAACCTGCCTGAAGGATATCAAAATACCCGAAGATCAAGCCAAAAAAGAAACTTACGGTTTGCGCCGTGATGCCCAGCCAGCATGAGCTTCAAACTGAGATGGACTGATCTGCTCATAGATATTATAAGTTTTGGTTATCGCAAACGAGATAACTTCACAAAGGTATAAAATAATATAAACCTACCACTGCATTGCAGCAATGACAAAGTATTCCAGTCCCTTTTATATAACCTGTAAGTAACCTCTACAGAAACAAATGCAACATTCGTAAGACAAAGAAATAAAAGGCATACTTTGCATGAGTTTTCAATAAACAACCTGTCCACGAGCATAGTATGCAACTTCAGTGCCATCTGGTAAAATGCCATCCATAAATACCAACTTATGTAGTCGTAAATCCCTGAAACATAGATAATAAAAAAACCAAAAAGACAACATGGGTAAGTAAATAATAATGCAGTATAATCCAAAGATATTTAATATAATCAATACTAACTTTGTGGTCATTCGTCCTCGATCACTCTTCTTTTGTGATGATATGCTCCTTGATGCACTATCAGAAGAATTAGGTGCCGAAACAGGTTTTAAATCTCTGTGGAGGGACACAACCATTAGATGACTACTGAAAGAATCAAAACCAAGTTATTGTAATAAAAATATGGCATGTCTTAATAATATGGGGAAAAACTTAATGTCAAATGCAACCAACAGCCATATACATATTCCTGCCTAAGATGTCATGCATACAACGGGTTCTTTGACCTACCCCCATACAGGCTATACAGATAGACCTCCCTCAAGATAAGATGAGAGTCTATAACCCTGAAAGTGTGGCTCAAACACAGCCACACAACAAAATTCCTCAAGAACTAAGAGAAAAAATAGTACAACTATTGTTATTTTGTCCGCATAGGGAATAGCATAATATGAACACACAGTCTTACCAATTTTTCTCTTACCTCCCTATTGAGGTTTTTAGACTATAATGATCCAAAAAATACAAGTTACCACATAGTTTACTTTTATATTGCCATTTACATCCATAATATTTAAATTCAAATCTTTAAATTTGTACTTTCTGAAGTAAGATAACATGAAAAGGGAACCACCCATTACTCCCTTGTCTAGGTGAGGATGGCAAATGATATACCATCATATGACTTACAGGAACCTTGCAACATTGATGTTGTTGGAGTAGAATCCCATCCTAAGTGTAGCATGAGGCTTAGAGAAAACATAGGAGAAATTTGTGGCAATGAAAACAACTGAAATGAAAAACAAAAAGTAAGGAAGAAGGCACAGCAGCAGGAGATGGTATTACATATCCTTCCTCGCATCTTTTAATTTGCATCCTTACCCTAGAAAAACTGGAACGGCGCAGGGCGCAGCTCCATGTTTGAAATTTCAGATTGCTGCTGCACAGTTTTTGTCCTTTTTATTGTCAGAGAAGGTGTTTAAGTGTGGGGCTGTAAACAGATCCCTTTACCAATTTTCCAAACCAATTCCAACTCTTTAAAAGTAAACCCAAGAGCACATTTTCTTTCCAGTTAAAATTTGGAATTAGAGATGGAAATTTCCAATAAAAGCTGGAAAGGAACAGGAAAAAATCCTTTCAATATATTCTATTAATTTATATAATAAAAAAGTTGTATATGAGTATCATTTTCTAAAGGGAGGCCCCCAGGTGGAGCCAATGGGGACTGGAATTTCTTTTCCTCTGATTTAACAGACAAAACTCCAATAATCACAAAACTTCTAGAGGAGAGGAGTTTCTTTTCCTCTGAAGCATCAACATGGATCCAGATTAGAAAGGGAGTTGAGATACCTTCTTGTGCCAAAGAGTACACCATAAACAACACATAATGGAAAGACTACAGTTCCAACATCAACGAGAAAAGCGTAAATTTTGTTGATTGCACTAAACTGTGTAGCTCCTATAACTACATGTGCTTGGTTAATTGACAAAAGGGCATAATAATCTCCAAAATTCCCAAGGACATTGATTCCTTCCTGCTAAATGTCAGGCATGACCATAGACTGTGCAGCCTTTGTCCAAAACAGTAAGAATTGGCCAAATCAAGTCATTCTGGTCAAGTACTCTGAAAAAAAAATACAATCTGGTCAAGTTTCCAATGGATTATTCTGAGAACCATGATCCAGGACAAGGGTGAAGCTATTGCTACCATCCAGTGTTTAAACAGCAAAGATGAGATATATTTTATCCCAGATAAATCTGAAGAATACCAAAGGTCACAGCAGTCCCCCCCCCCAAAAAAAATAAAAAACAAACCTTCCCCACAGGTTCAAAACATGAAAGCTAACTATATAGTCCCCCTCTGAGTCCAACTGCGAACTTGTGAAAGTCACAGGACCAATAGAAGATCTTTACGCTATAGCTGAGTTTTTTTTTCTCGAGAAATGTGGTATTCAATTGAGATACTGAAAAAAATTAGTTAGAGAAATGCATGAGAAGGAACCCCGAATCTGATGTACCTTGCATTGCTAATAATTTCGTGGGATGGCTTTGGGCTTGTAATGCTTGTTGGCGATAGCTTCGCTATTAGGCATGATTCACATACTGATGTTAATCTCCCAATATGCGACTTGTCAGAAGACACTGCAGATCATCACCATCAAGGTGTAAACCAGATATGTTTAGAATAAACCAGTAACATGATGATCAATGTAAACTAAACCAATTGTCACCTTTGCATTTGTCACATGTTGAAGACTTAGCACCAGCTGGGCCGATTGCATTCTGTATTGCTGCCTCTAACATGTCCAAAGGAGCACTGGTGCATGCTCGTATTACATCACGCAATGAACTTCCATTCTCCAAGTATATGTGGTCAGATGGATGTTTCTTTGTGCTACCAGCATGCAGCTCGAAGTGATGAGCAGAAACTGTCTGCCATGTTCGCAGTAGGTTGGAACATTTAGAAGTTGCCATAAAATGATTTATTTACTTATTTACTCAACGCCCACAGAAAAACGCAAGATCTAGAGGAGTAGCATTTACCTTCAAACCCTTGCAAGAAGCACAGAAACACAAAATGTTGCCACCATTTATCACTCCACGAAGCCCTCCTTGCTGCAGTGGCAAAACCATAATAAGGGTCATGGTACAACAGATATCAGGCGCATGCAGATAATTGGGGGGAAAGTGGGAGGAGGGAGGGGAATAGAAATGTAGTTCAAACGAAAAGAAAAGGCCTTTGGAGTGCATCCGGGTTGCCGATCCGGATTTCCCTGTATACAAGATCAGCATATTTTTCGAAACTTAGTCCTTACAAAATAATATAAAAATCGCACCTTGTCATAACTACGGGTGACGTACTTGACGGTCAATCCCTCCAGCAAGCCCGTAGCTAGCAGATCTTTAATGTTTGACGGAATCTTTGTCAAAGCAATCTTCTTCGACATCTTCAACTCCATTTTCTTCTGCGGCGTTTCCCTCAGTTGGTCGTCAGCTTCATTCACAGTGTCAGCTGCATCTTTAGCTTCCTCAATGCCATCTGATCCTCCACTAGCCGCTGAAGAAACCCCTGCCCCCGTAAAGAGAGGCGGTATTTCAACTTTAGAAGGTTGTGGTTCTTCCACTGCGGATTTCAATAAAGAGCGAGTGAACCTCCTCACAGGCCTCTCTGGAACAGCGTTCTCTTCAACTGCAGCCTTTAATAAGGAGCGCGTGAACCTCTTGGGGATCTTCTCCGACACAGCGTTCCCCTCCACCGCCTGCGGAATCTGGTTGTCCACTTCGGCAGGATTCTCCACCACAGACCTCTCGTCGGTCTGAATTGGTGTGGCCGCCACCTCCATAGCCCTCTCCTCGACCTGAATCGATGAAGCAGTCACGGCCGGACACCCGGAATCAGTCCCAATCGGCACCGGAGCCTCCACCACGGACTCCCCCCTCATCTGGACCTCCGAAGGGGCCCCGTCCGAAGTGGCAGGGGGAACCTGCACATCATCTTCATCCAAGATGATCACATTTTCCGCCGAAGCTTCCACCATTCCGGCTGCGGCAGCGGCCGGCTGCAGAACCGAATCAGCGCTTCCTGCATGTGGGTCGGCGCTCGTGGACGCCGCACCAGCGCCCTCGGACGCCCTCGGACGCTTGGTGGCCGCGCCCCTGGGGGCACCCGGCGAGCGGGGGATCTTCCCAGACCGTGTCCGGCCCATCGGGCTCACCAGCATCTCAGCCTGGGCCTTGAGGGCGAAGGCGAACTCGCGCTTGAGGCCCGACCGTACGCCGGAACGGAGCACGAAAACCTCCGGATCGGCGGCGGGGGTGGGGATTCGGGGGGTCACGTCCGCCATCTCCGACAGCGGGGGATCGGCCGGGATCCGGCGGAGCAGGGCGAGGATCGGCTAGAGGGGGCGCATGGGGGTGGGGATCGGATGGAACCGAGCTGGTGGGGGATTGGATTAGGGTTTGCAGCGGCAGGGCGGAGGAGGCGAGGGAGGTGGGGGAGGTCGACGGTTTCTGGAAGGTCCGACTCCGAGCAGCGGAGGAAAACAACATAAATAAAAGAAAAGGAGGGTGGGGGGTGGTGGGAGGAGAAAAACGCAGAGAAAGGGAAGAGAAGTAGAGAGAGATGGAGACACAGAGAAAAGAGAGAGAGAGAGAGAAAACGAGACGCCGAGGGGCAGACCGGAAGACGATAGAGAAGGGGGAAACGCGGAGGATAACATAAAATATTACCTTCGTGCCCCTATTATGGCCTTTTAACGAAAGGCCTCTCGTAAATCTGTTATATCTAAAACACCCTACTATTTCTTATGAAAACGTTGTAGCCTCTGTTGAACGTTATTTCATAGGAACCGTTGTGACAATCAGGGTTTGCCGACCCGACCGACCCGGTCTCGGCGCGGGACGGATCGGGTCGGGCGGGTCGCATAGCGACCCGATCCGCCCCAGCTCCACCGCCTAGCGCCACCACCCCCGCCCCCACCGTCCCCCTCCCCCACCCCCACTGCCGCTCTTGGCCGCCCCAGCCCCACCGCCCACCGTCCCCCCTGGCCGGCCCTGCTCCACCCCCACCGTCCCCCACCACCGCCCCTAGCCCAACCCCACCGTCCCCCACCGCCCCACCCCCACCTGCAATGTCCCCCGACGCCCCTGTCCCGCCGTCCACCGCTGTCCCTCCCACCGGATCTGACCGGTGGGAGCACGACGGGGCCGGTGGGGGACGGTCCCCCCCCCCATCCACCACCTCCTCTGCCGGCCCTCCCACGCTCAGCCCCACCGCCGCCCGTCCCCCTCCGGCCGCTCTATTATTTAAAAAAAAATTCAAAGACGACTTACCTCCGACAGTCGTCCACCGCCGCTCGCCGTTAGCCCTTCGCCGCTCGCCGCCGTCCACCTGTATTCGCCGCTCACCGCCGTCCGGGACCTCCACCGCCGAGTTAGACACGCCTTGAAGACGCCCCCCATCGGTCCATTAAATGGACAGACCAGAACGAGCGGGCCGTCCCGCACGTACCAGCCCGTCCCGTCCACGGACCGGTCTGGTACGTGGCGGGACGGACTGGTCGGTGCGGGCCAGTCTGACCCGGCCACGACCCACGTCCCGCCCGACCCGCTGAGCGCCTGGGACGGGACGGGTCGTGCGGGTCGGGCCGACTCGGCCCGATCCGGCAAATCATGGTGACAATCAAATGAGTTATCTCATCTCATGTAAGAGTTACACAATAGTCGCTAATATCGATTAGAATGAGAAACTTTCCATTATGATAACTGTGATCGTATTCTCGTTTTCAGATAAAACTATAATCTTATTTGGCTTAGAATATGTAAAATAAATTATATCATATTTGAAACGGAGTAAATAATTCAAACTTTTGGTTGAATTAAATATTTCACTTTATTTTAAAATGCTGTATTCTCAGTAGTTGGAATAAGAAATCTGTAACACTAAAACAAATAACTAAGATTAACTTCGATAACTTATCTTATTTTAAGCTTACCATGTCATCAAAGGGACACTAGGGTATAGGAAAATCTTTTCTTTGGTTCTATCTTCTCTATCTAGTAACTAGTTTCCTGTTTTTTTTGGGTTGAAGGGGTCGGGACTTGAGAGCATAATCACAGGGGTATTTGTACAATTTTATCTCCGGCCAGTCTTTAGGGAACCGGAGAAAGTTTTAGGGGCAGTTTTGGGAGAGCACTCCACCTTTAGCCTCTGTAAAACGTGCTCGCGAAATTTTGGTTTCACGGTCGCGGCGACGGAGAGAATTTACGCCCATTACCCCCCCCTCCCCCGAGCCCCCAACTCCGTCGCGTACCGAACGCCAACGTGTGCTCAGGTGCGACACGGCTCGGCCGGCACCGTCCTGGCCCACTGCCGCTAAGTTGCGATCGTAACGTGGCGTTACCTCATTGGACGCGCACGTGGCCGAGCTCGTCGGCGGGAAGGTTACGATCGCGGGAACACAGCAAGAGGAGGGATTTTGGGGAGTTTTTAGGTGGGAGGGGAGGGACTGTGAGGTGCAAGCAAGGATTATGAAATGTAGCCGTTGTAGGGGTTTATTTGGAAGATTTTGAATAGGTCAATCAGATCGTGTGGCGGGTGAAGCACCCCCCGGGGTTCAAAATTTATGTCAATACCAAAAGAAATATGGTGTGAGATAAAACAGCCTATTTTTCCCCCTTCCTCAATAATAGGTTTTTGTTTTATGGGGGGGGGAAGGCACATAATTTTCCTTTTTTTATTAACGTAGATTATTCCCTTTCTTTTTTTGGGTCTTATCGTTGATTTGAATCTTAGGTTGACGAAGTATCAAGCAAAAGGGGAGCTCTAAGAATTCAGTTTTTGATGATTTAGGGGGACTAGATCACCATCATTTCATAGTTGAAATTCATATTGCCGTACCGTGTGACGCGTTGATTTCTCCGTCGGGTTATTCGATTTATTGACGAGATAAAAATTTCTTTTCGTATCATGCGAGAGACATGTGAACTTAAAAGATGCATTTCGAACTGAATCCATAAGGGCCTGTTTACTAACCGGGCAAGGTTAACGTAATCGACTTCCGGAGGTCGATTGCCCTAACCGACTCCGATTAGCGCAGATGAGTGTGAGGGGGAGGCGGGGCCCACTAGCTCTTTCTCTCTCCCCAGTTAGACTATCCCCCTCATAACTTCGCAAACAAACAGGTCCTAAAAGAGTTTAATGAACCTTTGTCGTATTAAATTATTATATTCCCTCGTTACCGTTAACGAGTGAAACTAAGATTTGCAAATCTTGTAATTAATTCGAAGAGATATAGTCGTCGCGGGACTTAAAAGAGTGAAGCTAATGTATAGACACTTGCGTATGTCATGGATGACGTTGTAGTAGTTTTCTTTTTTAAATCAAGATAAAATTGGCAGGCACAATGCAGATAAAAAGCTAAATAAAAATCAATAATCTATCCATTGGTCTTGCATAGTAATTGGATGATAAGAATGTTGGTTTTGTTAGTGAGTTGGCACACTGGCTTACATCTTGTTCTTATTTTAAAATAAAATAAAACGTTTAATGCTAATTCTAGTCAGGAGAAATAAAAGGGATCATAGTGTGTTTGACCCTTTAAAACACAGTTGATTGTATCTTACTTATTGTTGTAAAAACTTTAAACCATTTATCTTTTCTCCTCCTGTATGAATTTGCAAGTGTTTAAAAGGTGTAGGACAAGTCTTTGCATTTGTTGTTCGTTTGATTCCTCTATTATCATGGAAAAAACATAACACTTTTCACTGCACAATCTAAGGTAGGATGTGTTGCTTTGTCTATTATGATGCTTAGTCTATTTTTGGCATCCCATTCTTGGAAGTTTTTTCAACCATTTTTTACACTAGAAATGTAAGAAGACCTTCTTCGTTCCCCATCTTCTCAATATGAGAATACCATCCGACTATGACATAAATGTGTTATGTAAGAGTATGATCTAATTAAATATTAGGTAAATCTTCTAAAAATGATAATATTATTGAAGAGAAGGCGACATTCTTAGGAGAAGGCATCGTGAATATAAGGAGCTTCTTATGACATTCTCATTTTCTTTAGGATGATCTCCTCCATTCACAAAAGATTTCCTTGGAAGGATCATCTAAGAGGGTCATGTGAGTTTCTTACTTTGAGGATGATCTCCTAAGAACAGATGCCAAACAATGAAAAAAAAGTATGCTTTTATCATGTATCCATTATGTGTCTCATAGAGTAGGAAAAGCTTGAAGAAGATGTCATGGTGTCCTAGCTATAATAACAAATAATTAGAAAAGATGGGTACATCATTTCTCCAAAGGGCATGATGGCCTTAACTACTTTTCATATTATATATATATATATATATATATATAATCTCCCCCGTTTTCCCTCGATCATACCAACAAATAGACTAGTTATTGTATTGTATGACTACTTATGGTCATAATTGTTCATATGGCATCATGGTCATTTTTCCCCATTAGGCATATGGTCTAGTCTTTAGTGGTATTAATATGACTAAGTCAAATGTCTCCTTCCCTCGTCATAGTTGTGGGCACGTGATAAAAGCATGTCTAAACATCAAGGAACCAATTTTTTTTTCATATTTGTAGTTAAATTTCATTTGGGTTGCAAAAACTAACGCCCGTTGGATATGATGTCAACAGACCTGCCTAAGATCTAAGTCGAAAAAATTTAGCGTAAATCGGATGACACTAACGTTAGGCCCAAGCCCACCTTTTCAAGCCCAATATCGATGAACAAACAATCAAAAGAAAATGACGAACAAATACAACATGGATTGCGGCTAAGTACTCAACAATTGAAGACTCGAAAAATTGCACTAGATGTATCAGAATTGTAGCACACTACGACCACAAGAGAAGAAAAAAAGGGTTGGATTTGGATGATGAGGAAATATGAAACACTTCAGTTGTTCTTACACCAAAGGAGATGGATGATGTTGCTATGTAGTAACTCGGATAAATATAGAAATAAAATTTCTTGAAAAAGATAAAAACCACCAAATAAATAATCAAAGGGCCCGAATAAATTATAAAAGCCCAAGGGATGAAGCCAAGAAGGACTTAACTTTTGAATGGACCTCAAATGTACCACCCTCTTGCTTAAAGCGAATGGGCCTTAATAACCCTAACCCACACATATACATGGGCCTTCCGTAGAAGACAGAATGGGCCTTAACAAACAAGCCTATGGAATTTCCTCACGCCAGGAGGTCCGTGGGACATAAGTAGAAATATATATAATGATAGGTTGTTTAAAAACCCACAAGCTTCACCACGTTCGAACATGCAATAGTTTTAGGGTTTGGCCGATGGCGACTGGTGTTTTAGCAATAGGATATGCATGAGGAAAATATAAACCCATTAGGATTCTTTACGTGGAAGCTTAAATCCCAGTAGCAATCAAAGATGTAAATCTGTATATATAAGGATCTGCATCGAACGGGTTCAAGGCTAGTGCTGCGTTCGAGGCAAACCTGCATCGTTGTCTTCCTCTTGTCGTCGTCCTCTTCATCTTTCCGTAGCTCTTCTGCTACTGCCGCTGGTGTGTTGCTGCCGCTGCACTTGCCGACGTGTTTGCTGCTGCAGTTGCTGCTATTACTACTGCCGTGTTCTTTCCCTCGCTGCTGCACGAAGGAGAAGCCTCTCGTGAAGAAGCCTTGCCCTTTCTTTTCTTCCTCTTCTGTAAGCGTCCCTGCTATCGCGCGTGAAGAGAGAAGCATGCTGCTTCTTACTCTTCTTCTACCGTTGCTGCTGAAGCTGCTGCACATCTGTTGTTTGAGTGTTGTTGACGTAGTTGCAGCTGCTCTTATTAAATCTCTGTCCGTCGTCCAGAACAAACTCAAACAAGGTAGGTGTTTGTAGACACGTCATTTCTGATGTTACGATGAGAAAATCTCGTATTATACCGTGATGCCCTAAGCGGCTTACACTTTCCATTTATTTGAGTGATTTCCATAATTTTGGATTATAATAAAAGGAGAGAGAGGAATTAAAAATATATATAATAAAAATAAAAAGAGAAAAATAAATACAAGCCCCAAAAAAAATGTATGTATATCATTATGTTTACGTAAAAATAACATAATTATTTTTTTAATAATTTTATTTTTGTAAATATATATATCAGTGGTTACTATATATATAGAAAATAAATAAAAATATATAAAAAAGCAAAAATATAATAACCATAAAATATATATATAAAAAAGAAACCAAAAAAGATAAAACAAAACAAACAAAATAAATGATAACAAAATAAAAACAATAAAATTATATTATCTCCTACGTCTTTTTTCCCTCTTTCTATTCAATGCCCTCCTTCTCACGTAATTCACGTCCACTATTCCCTTCCCTCTTTCTCACGTAATTCACCCCCCCTTCTTCCCTGTTCTCTCCCTCGTTCACACGGCACTCACCCATCTCCCTCTGCGATCCACTCCCCCAACCGGCCACCACCGTGTTTCACCCCGTCGGCAGCTTCCCCTCTCCCTCATCCCTTCGCGGCAGGTGCAACATCCTCATTCACCACACACCTCACACGCGGCCAAGCCACCTGCTAGTTCCTCCTTTTCCACGTCTTTAACCGACTCCCCCTCTCCTTTTCTCGGTAACCACCCATCATCGTCTGGACTCTGGCTCCTCTCCCAGACAAAACATCTCCCCCGCCGGATCTCACCATCCTCTCCTCTCTTTCTCTCCCTCTCCCCTCTCCTCTCTTTCTCTCCCTCACTCTCTCTCCTCTACATAACTGACGGCAGCCAACAGCCGCAGCACCACCTCCTCCCGAACCACTCCCACCGCACGCCACAGCCACCTCCAACCTCTTCCCACGTTGCCGCACACACGCACGCCACCACCGCCGTGACCACCGTTCTACCATCCGTAGCAGCTCCACGCCGTCCGTCGACTGCCGTTGCCTTCGTCCGGTCGCCCACGGCAGCGCCCTCACCGGCGTCCTTTCTTCATCGCCGTCGCCATCCCGTCCACGTCACCGCGAGCAACCCCCGTCTGCCCCGAGCACCAGCCGCAGCACCCTCCGCCATGCATGCATCGTGAGCCCCACGCGAGCACGCCGTGAAGCTCTCCGCCTCCCACGGACGCAACTTCTTCATCGGCCATCGCCGTATTCGTCGTCCACGTTCGCGCCCCGACACCACCTTCCGGCCACCTCTGTGAGCTTCACCTCGCCGAACGCCTCATCAACGACCCACCTCGACGACCCCTACGGCTGCCCACCTCGTTGCCGGGACCACCGCGGACGCACCCCCGCGTCGCCGTGAAGCTCCCCCCGCCGCGAGGACACCCCCTCGCCGTGCTTCACCACCGTTGCAACCTCGTCGCGTCATCGCCTCCGTCCGTGAGCCACGCCGGCCCCTGCCGCTGCTGTCCTCGTCGTCGCCGGACCCCCCGTCCACCGTCACGCCTCTCGCGATCTCCCTCTTCGTCTCCTCTTCCCACGGCGTCTTCCCCTTCCTCTCTCTCTCTCTCCACTTCTCTCTTCCTCCCCCTCCGTCTCCTCCCTCCGTTTGACTCTCTTCCTCTCTCCCTCTCTCCTCCCCCCGCCGTCTCCCTCTCTCCCGCAACCTCTCTCTCTCCCTTTCTCTCTCACCGCGACGCGGCTCTCCCTCTCTCTCTCTCTCTCTTTTTCTCTCCCCCTCTCGCATCTCTCTCTCTCTCTCTCTCTCTCTCTCTCTCTTTCTCCCCCCCCTCTACGTCTCTCTCCCTCTCTCCGTTTCATATCTCTCTCTCCTCTCTGCTTCTCTCACTCCCTCTCACCCGATCTCTCTCCACCTCTTTTTCTTTTATTTTTTCTTTTCTTTTTTCCTTTTTTTACTCTCTCTCTCTCTCTCTCCCCCACTCTCTTTCTCTCCCTCTCTCCCTCTCTCTTCCTCCCTCTCTCAATCTCTCACTCCCTCTCCTTCTTTTTTTTTTATTTTTTATTTAATCCCTCTCTCTTTCCTCCTTTTTTCCTCCCTGCGTCTCTCTTCATCTCTCTCTCTTTCACTTCTGTCTCTCTCCCCTCCCCCTCTTTCTCTCGAACTCTCTCTCACTGTCTCTCTTTTGTTTCTTTTTTTATTTTATTCCTCTATCCTTCTTCTCTCACTCTCGGTTTCTTTCTCCCTTTCTCCCTCTCTCGTCCTCTCTCTTACCCTTTTTTTTACTTTATTTGTCTCTCTCTCCCCCCTCCTCTCTCTCTCTCTCTTATATATATATAACATATATATATATACTATATATATATATATATATATATATATATATATATATATATCTTATATGGTTCCTATATATTCTTTACATATATATATACATACGATATATGTAAAACTAAAATAAAAAAAAAATCTAAAAAGGGGGGGGAGAGTTGTTCCCTCCCTCTTCCTTTCTCTCTCCAACCCTCTCTCTTTCGATCTCCCCTTTATAGATATATTCCCGTATATGTAGATAGGTGTGTATGTGTGAGTGTTCTTGGAGGTGTGTGTGTGTAAGTGCTTGTATGCGTCTGTACGGAATGGAAAGAGATGCTCCGGTCCGATTTGTGTTGAAGTCTGTAAAATAAAGAAAGTTGAGTTACTAGACGTTCGAGCGCACGAGAAGATATTCCACTCAGCCGTGTATTCACGCTGCCTTCGTCTTGGAGAAGCTCCCTCAGGCCCGTCGTCAACCTCTTAATAAGCTTCCTCACCACGTCGTCTCATTTGCTTTTGTTTCACTAGTTACGTTGCATTGCATGCATCATTATCTGTCACTCCCATAGCGTCTCTCTCCCTGAGAGACCCCTCCTTGTTCATTCATCATATCATCTATCTACCTTGTTATGTCTAAAAGGGATTTCAAACAACACCAATCAGGTGCGCGTTTGAACATGACTCTGCTATTTTCATATCAAGGGACCGGTACTACACTACTTTCATTCTAATCCATCGTCCATTTGTTTCGTCTGCTGTGTTTTGCAAGGATAACCAAAGGAAGCCCTCTCCGTCGGCCGGCCGAAGGAAGAGGAAGAAGAAACTCACATCATCCCGTTGCCCGGAGGCAAGACGCGATCATTCCCCTATTTTGAGGTACACTACCTCTCACGATCACACCCTCCTTACCCATGTTGTGTTAGTTCTTTACTTTATTCTCACCCGCGCGGAGGACCATCCCCGCGGCGGTTCCCCTCCCCATTTAATTCCTGTTTAAACCCCGATCAAGGAATCCGTTCCTCGCGGCGGTCTTATTTTCTGTACTTTCGTTCCAACCCCGATCAAGGAACCCGTTCCTCGCGGTGGTTTCATTTTCTGTACTTTCGTTCCAACCCCGATCAAGGAATTCGTTCCTCGCGGTGGTTTCATTTCCTGTACTGAATCCGTTCCTCGCGGTGGTTTCATTTTCTGTACTTTCATTCCAACCCCGATCAAGGAATCCGTTCCTCGCGGTGGTTTCATTTCATGTACTTTCGTTCCAACCCCGATCAAGGAACCCGTTCCTCGCGGTGGTTTCATTTTCTGTACTTTTGTTCCAACCCCGATCAAGGAACCCGTTCCTCACGGCGGTCTTATTTTCTGTACTTTCGTTCCAACCCCGATCAAGGAACCCGTTCCTCGCGGTGGTTTCATTTTCTGTACTTTCGTTCCAACCCCGATCAAGGAATCCGTTCCTCGCGGTGGTTTCATTTCCTGTACTTTCGTTCCAACCCCGATCAAGGAATCCGTTCCTCGCGGCGGTCTTATTTTCTGTACTTTCGTTCCAACCCCGATCAAGGAACCCGTTCCTCGCGGTGGTTTCATTTCCTGTACTTTCGTTCCAACCCCGATCAAGGAACCCGTTCCTCGCGGTGGTTTCATTTTCTGTACTTTCGTTTCAACCCCGATCAAGGAATCCATTCCTCGCGGTGGTTTCATTTCCTGTACTTTCGTTCCAATCCCGATCAAGGAATCCGTTCCTCGCGGCGATTTTACTTCGTCCCAGCCCTGTTGACGGAACCAGTTCCTCGCGAGGGCTTCTTTCATAATTCTCATTCTGTCAATTGTTCTTGTTACTCTCATATTTGTTATAAAACCCCGCAAAGGCCAATGCCTAGTGGCGGTTCATGTTGTTCATACTACTGTCATCCCGTTATGTTAAGTGATATCATGTTATAGTTAGTTTGCCTAGTTCATGTTGCTATTATCGTTTCGTGATATTAACAGTTTGTTATAATGTGGTGTATCTTTATTTTGTGTATCACTCACTCCTGAATCCGTGGAAACGACTCCCGTCGGACCTTCTCCAGCTTTTACTGCTAAGTTAGTACCCCTCACTCCTCATTCTTGCGCCGCTCCCTTCATCATCACCATTATTCGCATCAACACTTTGCATTTCGCTTGTTACCCAAAGTCATCTTACGTCCTATCCTAATATTCGGTATCTCTAAAGCTACTCCCAAAGCAACGGGTTACGCCTGTTGAAGAGGGAGTTAGTTTGCGCGAGAGGACCTTCGGGTCCCTATCTCCGCCCTGTACCAGAAATTGGGGTAAGTTCAGATTTTACTGTGTCTCACTAGCAAGCTCCTTTCAGGACGGGTTTTCCATTACCCTTCCCTCACTTTTCATCACTACCCCCTCTTGCATTCGGAGTAGACGATCTCAACCGTCTACTTCTCACTTTTCTCCAGCCTTTCATCACTATCCTCTCTTACCCCCCGAGGTTGGACGATCTCCGCCATCTACAGTGTTCTCAAGTCATGAAGCTCAATCTATTAATCACTGTAATTTCATGCATATAGGTTATAGATAGCATGATACCATGATTTCTGTTTCAGTACCGTAGATTTTACTGCATCTCAATAAATGGCGATCTTGTCATGGGCACTGATTTAATGAACGACCACACGCACGGTCGCTAATTCTTCTGGAATAACGATAGTAGTCAGGGCGTCTTTCAATGAACGACCATTTAACTATCCGCTAATTCTTTTAGGTATTTAATAATTACCGCATGCTTAAAAATTTATATCTACAAAACCTGACGTTAAAATTAATGCATGAACATAGTTTTAGATTCCTGATATTTTCCTCTACCTGTTCATGTCTTTAATTTCTTGTTTTTGTAAACTTCCATCGTGTGAATAGTAACATGTGTCTATGAACGGATCTGCCCGATGCGTATCAGCAGACAAAGAATGAGCGACACTTCCGTAGTCGCTATTTAAATAATGAACCCCCTCATGCAAGGGCGTTAATTTATAAATACCCAGTAAAAGCATACTATATTAAAAATTATGAAAATTGCGACCAAGGTCAGGGCGCCATTCAAAGAATGAATGCCACTGTACACAGTCGCTATTTAAAATCATAGATATTAGTTTTGGAAAAAATCCTAGAATTAACCCCCCATGTACTGTGTCGCTAATTTCTAGTATATTCATGAAAATTCTGATAGGTCGCTATTTCATGAAATGGTGACTTATGTAGAGGCGTTGTTTTCCTATCTCATAGATTTATCGGTTCTGGCCCATACCGCGGGTCTA
Source organism: Amorphophallus konjac (assembly GCA_022559845.1). Classification (NCBI taxonomy): domain Eukaryota; kingdom Viridiplantae; phylum Streptophyta; class Magnoliopsida; order Alismatales; family Araceae; genus Amorphophallus; species Amorphophallus konjac. The sequence continues at coordinate 32,597,784 of CM040123.1, read as the reverse complement.
TGGCATTGTATCTCAGTCCGTAGATGCAGTGCCACGTTTCACGTTATTTTTCTGTATAGCCCCTAACTCTCGGTGATGATTGAGCCATCAGCGGGATATTCCTTCCTTCAGACTGGTGATTTCATCATAGAGACCTCCATAAGTCTACTCGAAGCCTTAGATTCCCTCAAAGTCGCCGAGCAGGTTGTACCCTAAAACCCCTGGAACCTTTCTTTGTCACGTCACTTTGAAGAAACGTGATGTTTGGCCCTCATAGAGCGTTGTTTCTAGCCTCTTTGAGAAGTCAGTTCTCTGTCAGCAATTGGCGACATTGACTTGGGCGCCATAAGGAATTGGTGACCAGTCTAGTGCCGTTATTTCCCTGATATAGCGACCTGAGCCTGAGCGCTATTTGTGAATGAGTGACTGCTTGAGAAGTCGTTAATTCTTCGTGTCTGTACTATTCACAGGAATAGGCGATCACGCATGTGGGCGTTATTTCTGTAATTCGTGGCGACTAAGTGGATGTCGTTTACCTAGTTTTACGTCATGTCTTATTTTTTTGTGAGGATTAATGATGTGTCATTCTTGTTCAAAGTTCAGCCCTTGAACTCTTTTATTCGTGAAATCTACCTCCTTTTGGAACTCTATATTGGCTATAACTATAGTGGATGTCTAAAAATATATATGACTCAATGCGTGTGCATATAGGGCCCGATCTGATCCTAGGAGGAGCACTCGAAAGTACTTGTGTCCATGGGAGCTATATTAATCACGGTGTGGTATTACACCGAAGTGCATGACTAGCTAGATTTGACATTCCACGACTCGTACTTGACTTGACTTGACATGATTTGCATGGCCCATAACGGGTATTTACTTGCTTGCTATTATGATAGCCAATTCACATGACATGACTTGATATGTTTACATGCTTGACCATCTTGATATATTCTATATAAATGTCTTGAAATCTTACTAGTTCATTACTTCTTGGTACTCTACTCTCTCTTGTCATCATCATGCGTACATACTAGACTTGCATTCATGTAACATGTAATTACTTAAAGCAAACTTGTACTTGAGATATAATTCTTACTAAGCGTTCGCTCACCCTAGTGTTTTCCATATTTTTCAGGTAATTCCGATGACGAGGATCACTCGGAAGGGAACGAACATGAGTGAAGAGCATAGAGCCATCCAGTCGTAGAAGCGTCTATCTATCCGTGTCTTTTTCTACTTTCTTGAGTCAATCATTGTAATTTTCTTTTATGGAGTCAAGGTTGTCCTTTAGTACTTTTTATTGGGATTATGTAATAGAATTACCTTGAAGGTTGTTATGAATAAAGGATTTGGTTCATCTCTATTTTGCGCACTCTGTCTGTGTGTCGAATACACTTATGCTCTGATTGACATGATTGATATAACTCGTCACGCATACCGGGTTCCTTCCGCGCTCGGGGCGTGACATGCTCACAAGGGAAAGAAGAAAATAATTTAGATGAACAAAGAAGAAAAAGAAAATAATAAAAACATATTGCAAGGGAGTTACCTATCTAAAATGCTAAATGGGAGTGGGGAACACTTGCCCAGGAAAAGAGAAAGAAGAAATAATTTTTTGGGAATTTTTTAGGGAGGGGGAGGGGGTTGGTTTGACCTGCACCTTCATCTTGACCCTTAACATTGGGGGGAGAAGGGGAGTAAGATCAATGGGGATGGGATTGATTGGTAGTGCTCTAGAGCATAGGGCGAATGGGGGGTGGCCTCATACAAGACTAAGGTGGGATTAGTGAGAGGTGTAATGTAATTCCTAAGGTAATGGAATTACAATCCCTTGTTAATGAATCGTACATGTTTAGTTAAGAATTGTATTTTATTGAGAATTAGAATTTCCACTAAGAGTTAGTTTAAAGAAGAGTTTTGAGATATCGAATTCACACCTTAAAGAGGTAATAATTTAATTCCCTTCTCATTTAGACATCTTTTTTAAAACAAACGTATGTTTACTAACTCATGAATTGATTTCATAGTCAAAACTCTCACTTTAACTCGCTAACCTATGAATTTAATCCCCAAACAAAATCCAACCAAAATCTAGTGAAATACATTCACAATTGAAATACGATTCATAAATTGAATTCAATTACAAATCTTACTAACACTATCTAAGAATTTTGATTCACATTTGTAAAGGACATTCAGATGGATCTAGGGTTGGAACAGGAGAGATGACGAAGAAGAAGCACAGGGGGTGGAGAAGGGTAAGTGTGGGTAGGGTTGTTAATGGGTCAGTCACATGTTATTTTTTAAACTCGATCTTGGCCAGTGATAATTTATCGGGTTACACTAAGGTTGATTATTACACTAAATTTTAAGACTCTACCTCGAACTGGCACGACTCACCAAAACCTTAAAATATAATTTTGCATCCAATTTTAACTTTATTTCTTCCCTGAATGTCCAATTATCCTCCCTTTGATGTCTCCTCATGTCATATATGTTCCTAGTTCTCACTGGTCTCCCCAATTAGAGAAAAAGAAAGGAGAATAAAAAAGAACGTGCGACGGCATGATAAGATGGTTCGAAGAATTTGACTAGATCTATCGTGGAGAGGTCAAGGAACTCAGGCATTGGTAGACCATCTTGTGCAGGATGGCAAAAGGAGGAGGGGGGCAACTAGTAGGCGGCAGGGCACTACACAAAAGGATGACATTTTTCTAGTTTACCCATCCTAAAATATAGCATTTACTGTCACAGGATAATAACTTAAAGACCCATTCGAGTCGACCCCAAAAGCTAAAGCCCAACCTAATTCTTTAATGGGCTGGGCTTTTAGATTCGACAAAAAATCCACGGGTTGAAAATAGGGTGGCCGTCTGTGTCAAGCTAGGCTTCATAGTCTATTAGGCTGGCCTGGCCCACTAATAGTCTTAAGTGTGGGTAGGTCATCACTTGGAATCAGCCATCTTAGTGGCTGGCGAGAGCACTTGGACTTCTTGTCGACGAGGGCTCTCTATCCTTTCTTGACAACTGGTAATGGGTTGCACGATGAGACTATGATCATGAGTTGTTATTACTCTTGAATGAGTAATACTTGTTGCATAACTCTATTGTGAAGCAAATCTTATGTGGCCTCCACTTTAGCTTCCCACTGGACCATGTTGCCTAATATGACGTCAGGCAGACGATAAGATTATGATCATGAGCATAGTTTAAAAGGTCTTGAGGTCATTGCAAGGCGTTTTCTGTAAGCCTCATATGACGTAAGCCTTAAGACACAACGAGACATAAGTATTATTAGACTAAAATAATAATTTTAAAACCATCAAAATAGGTAAAAATAATATTGACTTTCATGTATTAATGCTATATCAACTCAATGATATATTCATATTATTTCAAAAGTACTAAATTATGAATCAACTGTCTAGCGCAGTTGGTTCGCCACCCTTCCCCATATGGGAGAAGGTTTGAGTTCAAACCTGGTTATCCCCTCCCCATTAAAAAAAGAGTCTCTATCGGAAAAAAAAGTATCGAATTATGTTTTAAGGACAACAAAAGAAACATAAATCTTAGGTCTACCCTACAATATCTCATTACACCACCTTCTCAAGTGATGCACAAGTCTCAAGTAAATTTTTTTAGGCGGTGAGACATACCACCTCAATCAAAAAAAGACGTAAGTCTTAAGTAAAAGATATGAGACGTATGTCTCAAGACATTTTTCTAATGCCTCACCTTGAGGCTTAAGTTTTAGTGTTGAGGCGCCGCCTTTTTAAATAATAGTCATGAGTTGTTATTATTCTTGAATGGGTAATACTTGTTGCACAACTCTGGTGTGAAGTAAATCGTCTGTGGCCTGCACTCTAGCTTCTCACTGGACCATGTTACCCAATATGATATCAGGCAGGACCTTGGAGATAAACCCATGTGATGTGTCAAGGTGTGTAACAAGTCTTATATGGCCTACACTCTAATTTTTTTATTGGGTCGTGTAACCTGACGTGATAACATGCGAGACTCTAAGGATAAACCCATGTTATGTGTCAAAAATCCAATCACATTTGTGAGTTTGAAAAATATAGGATCGATTGATAGATAGGTGGTAGGATAGAAAAATAGAGGTTCAAATAAAAAATACGTGTTTTCAATAAAAAATAAAGGCTTGGATCGACAAATGTGTGCATGTATATATATATATATATATATATATAAATGTTCACATGGGACTGGCCCAGTGGTAATTTTCCATGGGGCCAACATCTGGGCCCTGAAATGCATGGGGCCGGCATATAGGGAGACCATCTCCCATGGATTTAAGAGCCCAGATGTCGGCCCCATGTCAATTTGCCATGGGGCGGGCGATCAGGTGGTGCACCACCTGATCCCCCCCTGGATTATTAATGGGGGGTTTATTCATGGGGGGGGAGGGTCAGGCATCAAGTGGTACCGGCACCACCTGAGTGGCCCCCTATATATATATATTTTAATCTAAACTTATATTTCTCAATTAAACCTTTATTTACAATCATATCACTTATTTATTAATCTTATTCTTGATTTGTAAATCTAATCCTATATTTTTCAAATCGATAAATGGAATTAGAAATTTGACATATCACATGAGTATATTCCTAAGGTATCGTCCACCATCACATCTGGTCACATGACCCAATGAAAAGATAGGGTGTAAGTCTCCTAAAACTTAGGGCACACTACTCCTCAAATTACCCATGATATTGGAGATGAATAACAGTAGGCGAGCGAATGCTCACACTTGTAGTCTATATTTTTTAGATAAATATAAGGTGGTCATGGATTATGACTTATACCATATTACATAGAAAATCATTGGATCAAAGAAAGGTTTCTTTTAAGTATTATGTATTGTTGAAACATGTTTACAGAAAACAACATAGATAGTATATTTACGAGTCACGTTAGTATGTTAGATACTATATATAAAATATTATTACATATATATATATATATATATATATATATATATATATATATATATAAGTTTGAAGTGAGATAGGCGGTAAGATTGACATTTTTTCCTAAAAGAGTAAGAAAAATATGGGATAATATTGATACTTGATTCCCTATTTTGGTAAGATTTTTCCCACCATTTATTTGCGCCATAAATTATACAACATTATTTAGAAAAATGAAATTTAAAACCCTAGTATATGTATCCTTTATAAAAATGTTCAGGATATATCTTACCATATTTTCTTTGAACGTCTTTACACGAACTTTTTTTTTTTAGATTTGACATGCACAGAACACCTCTCTAAGGGAGGTGTAACTCAAGAATTAGAACCAAGGTAATACAAGTCATATTTCTAATTATCATTTGAAGACTACAAAGAGAAAGATGTGTACGGATCTTTGAAAAGTTATAAATCACTGGAGTTCAACTTCTATTACATACCATAGAAGATGCCCATGATTGTATGGAAGCCCGTATCTCCCCGACACCACTATGCTAAAAATTTTTTTAAAAAGGTTTAATGTCAAAGTGCTCTAGTTGTAATGATGGTTTATTTTATACAGTGAAGATGCTCATGGTCTAAGGGCCATGTAGTCACGAGTATAGATATTTTAGCACTAATTTCCTAGTCTACAATTTGTGTAGACAATAACTCTTTCTTTTCATTCATTTGCAGATATCAATATAATTCTAGACTTATCGAAAAAAATGAAGTTTAAAAGATAAAGTCGACACGTTTCTGGAGGCTCTGTTTCCTCTGGTAAAGTGGCAATCAAATTAATGGAGAATTTTCACTTTGTTAGTATGGTTGGAATGCAGATGTCTTCTAGCGTTAGGAACAAAAATAAATGTCAATGATTGAAACATATGTGTAGAGTATTTATTAGGGTGACTTTGGCAATAATTTAGGATAAACTAACTCTGATGGATTCGGAGTGAAATATTGTTATATTTTTATATTTTTAATTTAATATTTATCATACTTGAGCTAAGGTAATATATCCACGTGAGAAAGTTAAAATGAGTTAATTTTATGTTAATGACTTCAACCCTATATGATCTCATGTATTTCAGATCCCAAACTTGAATAACTCACACACTCGTGAATAGCTCATTTTTACCCATCCTATTTTATTATCAAAGTGGCCCTTCATATTTTAAATCTTCAATAATATTTAGTTCACGTCCGGATGTAATTTTCAACTCGAGTGTGCACCAATTAAATCTTCTTTTTTAAAATTTTAGATAACGTGAGTCTCAAGTCACTCTTACTTGTCGTAAAAATCAAAGTTTGCCAGCCGAGTCGTACCGGTTGTACCAATTTTCTACCGGTACAGTACGACATCGTACCACTCCGTATCGCAATGTGTCAAGAATAAATAGTTATTTAATAAATATATATTATTATAAAATATAATATAATGTTTTGTGTGACTTAGTGGTTAGTAGGTGTGTTAGTTGTGTGTGAGGTAAAAAGTTTGAATCTTATAAATGTCATGTGTTTTTTGATTTATTTTTTAAAAAGAATAATAAAAAAGTAAGAAAATAATATTACTAATGTGTTTCGAATCCAAATCTTAACCTTCCAAAGGAAGACTCTTAACCAAACTACTCATAAAATCACATTTGATATAAAATAATACACGTAATATTAAAAAAAAGTTAATGTACCGGTTGCGTATCACAGACCGGTCGTACCGGTCTGGCTGGTACAGTCTGGTATGGGCGGTTCGTCCCGTACCAGACATGTTTATAAAACCTTGGTAAAAATATATCTCCATACGATAGTCCCAAAAAAATTAAAAAAAGAAAACCATATAATTGAATAGTGTTGGGTCCAATTGTTCAAATATCAACAATTTTTGTTTTAGATTTTTTTAGATTATCAAATTGAGGTGTATCTTATTCGATTAATTAGAGTGACTTATGTGCCACATTATAAAAAATAAAAAATATAATTATTTTCTTTTTACACACCCAAAGAGGTTATTTGGTTACGTGATGAATAAGTTGACAGAGACATATGACCCCTCTTTGGTTATGAGTTAGTCCTTGGTTAACTTGAAGTTAACCCAAGACTAACCATTTTTTAACTTTGATTGCAAGTTACACTTAATCGGATTTAAAGGTGGACTAACCATGAGTTATCCCTAGGGTTCGAAACCCACCGCCAGAGGTCAGTTATATACATTTGTCTCGATTTCACTCACCCGCAATTAATGCTCTCTCTCTCTCTCTCTCTCTCTCTCTCTCTCTCTCTCTCTCTCTCTCTCTCTCTCTCTCTCTCTCTCTCTCTCTCTCTCTCTCTCTCTCTCTCTCTCTCTCATGTTTAACATTAAATTGTTATAACTTTTATCATTGTTGAACTTTTAATTAGTAATATTGACGATAGTTTTTATCAAAAGTTTTATTATTATAATGGTATATTTATTATATAGAATCCATTAAAATATTTATAAAAATTAAAAAGATATTAAGATGAATAGTAACTTTTTATAATATTTATAAATTTTAAATAGTGAGATTAATGATGTTATTTATCAAAAAAATATTTTCATGATATATTTAATTTAAAAAATATTTAAAAATATTCTATAATAAAAATTTAAAGTGAACAATAATCTAACCCGTAATTAATGACGTCTTTGACTTTTAAATTTTAATTAGTGAGATTAACGATGTTATTTATCAAAATAATTTTAATTTCATAGTATATTCAATTTATAGAATATTTTAAAATTAAAATTTTAATATAAATAGTAATCTAACATGTTGTTAATGGCATTTTTTACTTTTAAATTTTCATTAGTGAGATTAATGATATAATTTTTAAAAATATTTCTATGATATATCCAATTTATATAATACATTAAAATATTTAAAAACCTATTTTAAAATAAATTCTTTTAGTAAATAGTAATCTAACACGTAATAAATGATATTTTTTACTTTTAAATTTTAATTAGTTAATTTAATGATATTATTTTTCAAATAAAATTTTCATAGTATATTCAATTTATAGAATATATTAAAATAGTTAAACGTTAAATTAAAATAAAACTTTTAAAGATGAACAGTAATCTAAACCCGTAATTAATGGGATTTTTTAATTTTAAATTTTAATTAGTGAGATTAATTATATTTTTATAAAAAATTTATTGCCATGGTATATTTAATTTATAGAATATATTAAAAATATTTAAAAATTAAAGTAAAATAATTTTTAAGATGAAAATTAACCTAAACCCTTAATTAATGACATTTTGACTTTAAAATTTTAATTATTGAGATTAATTATATTATTTATCAAAAATATTTATATATTTATATTATATTTAATTTATAGTATATATTATAAAAATTTTAAAGTATAATAAAATAAAATTTTAAAGTGAACACGTAGTCATATATAAAAATTCATAGAAAGGGATAAATGTGACATTTTAAATGTTATTAGGACCTCGTTAGTCTACTATCTATCAAATCAGATTAAAAGGAGATTAGCCCACTTCATTACTCTCAGCTTAACGCTCCTCTTATCGAACCAAAAATGAGTTAACCGCAAATTATCTTAAACGAGTTGAGTTATCCGAACTTTAATTTAACTCCTTACCAAAGTGAACCTCAACAAACCTTCCCTAATTGTAGGCCATGTAATGAATTAATTTAACAAAGAAAAAAATACTTTTGTACCCCTAATTTTTTATAAATATTTTATATACCCCCATCTTTAATTAATTTAACAATAAAACCTTGAAATCTTTAAGAATAAACCACGGTTTGCCGTCCCGCCCCGACCCGCACCGACCCGCACGACCCGACCCGACTCAGGCGGGCGCCGGGTCGCACGGGCCGTGGGTCGTGGACGGGACGCACCGAACCGCTCTGTCCCGTGCGTCTCGCCACGTACCGGTGCGGTGCGAGGCGGGACCCGACTCGATACGAGCGGGTCGGGGCGGGTCGACGGGCCGGCAGGAGGGGGAGGGGGGGCGCCGGAGGTGGGAGAGGGGGGTGGTGGGGGGCCGCCGGAGGTTGGGGGGCGGTGGGGGAGGGGGGAGAGGTGGGGGGGTGGTGGTGGCCGCCGGAGGTGGGAGAGGGGGGGCCGCAGCAGGAGGGGGAGGTGGGAGAGGTGGGGGGGCGGTGGTGGCCGTCGGAGGTGGGAGAGGGGGGCGGTGGGGGGCCGCAGCAGGAGGGGGCGGGGGGGCGCCGGAGGGCGGCAGCAGGAGGGGGGCGGCAGCAGGTTGGGGGCGGGGGGGGGCGCCGGAGATGGGAGAGACGCCGGAGGGCCGCAGCAGGAGGGGGCGGGGGGCGCCGGAGGGCGGCATCAGGAGGGGGGCGATGGGGGGCCGCAGCAGGAGGGGGCGGGGGGGCGCCGGAGGGCGGCAGCAGGAGGGGGGCGGTGGGGGGCCGCAGCAGGAGGGGGGCGGGGGGGGGGGGCGCCGGAGGTGGGAGAGACGCCGAAGGGCCGCAGCAGGAGGGGGCGGGGGGCGCCGGAGGGCGGCAGCAGGAGGGCGGTGGTGGGGGGCCGCAGCAGGAGGGGGGCGGGGGGGGCGCCGGAGGTGGGAGAGCCAACGGGGCGGACCGGGTCACTGTGCGACCCGCCCGACCCGACCCGTCCCACGCAGAGACCGGGTCGGACGGGTCGGCAAACCCTGGAATAAACCTGTGTTCCCCCCAAATCTTATGCCGTACCTTTTAAAATAATACCTCTGTACCCCTACCCCTGAAATCTAATCTTCTCGGGTAACATGACTCTAGTTAGTAGTTTCCAAGAGTATATAACAAGGCCTGCAGAATCAACTCACCCCCTATCTAAACTAACTCTACGCGATACGCTTAAGATCATACAGGTGGCTATAAATTACTTAAATAATAACATAATATCTAAAATCTGTCTAGTCTTTTAAAAAAATTGAAAACTTATAATACTCATATAATGATACAAGGTCATAGATATTCATTTATTGGTTATCTGATAATGATATAATGTTCAAAAATCAGTTAAAATGAAAAAATAAGTTAAATAATTCATACTTTAGATCGATGAGATGGTAAGTCTACAACTTAAAATATAGGGTAGACAATCAAAACATTGCAAGGAGCTTTAATTTTAGGAAATATTCTTGAATATAGACTTTAGCTGGTTTTCATATGGTGAGGGAAACCTTTTCCATTGGAACTTCAACTAAATTGGAGTTAAGAACCCATCAGAGGATCCCATGTACCAGAGCACAGTGACAGCAACTCCTATGGCTTCAAGTGCATTTCAGATCCTGAGGTATCATAAAGAGTAGAATGCTCACATCAGATCATTCGTGGCATATGAATTGAAAACGACAGTGCAATCCTACAGAGAAACTGGCAACCTAGACAGTCTTTTATGATTATTATTCATTCTAAAGATTACACCAATGAATTTGCTGGGATCTGAAATCAAGACTATACTTTGGATACAATAATTTTCTACAGCAGTCTGGCACAAGTATCTCTCAGTAATTCCTTATAAGAAGCAAACCAATTGCAGTGACTATGAGTGTTGACGGGGCACCAAAGCGCAGGTGGCTCCAGAAAGAGAGAGTATACCCAAAGAATTGTACCCGCCGAGCCTGCTCGCAGACTATCAAGTTTGCAGCAGATCCCAGAAGTGAGAGGTTCCCGGCGACGGTGCTCACCCATGCTAGTATGAGCCACGCCTTGGTCTCTTCAGCTTGTGAAAATGCTGCCGCTGATGCGGCCACCCGAGCTCCGAGGAGGAGAACTGAACAAAGTAATTGTTAGAAAACAGCATGGGAAGATCCAAGGTTAGGGCACTAGAAGTTGCACATTGGTACAGTGCTTACATCACATTGAGCATGTGTAGATGACCATTTCATTTTAATCCCAAGTAATGTCAAATGATGACATGCAACTTCAGTTTGGCTATGACAATTATCAGTTATGCAGATGTGAAGTTGGAAGGTTGGAAGGTCTGGGGAACTTCCAACTTGATTCAAGACAAGGATCTTGTCCCTAAACTAAATGAAGAATCATCAGAAAGCCTGTCAATGTCCAAACGGTCATGCAAAGTTTTACCTAATCAAGGTCAAAGTCGCAGACAAGCTGTTGTTCAGTGAGTTTCCATATCTTGAATCAGAAATAGTGGGTTGTGGTCTACTTCTCGTCTGCTGCAGGGCGATCAATGAACATTTGGAGCACAAGATGTGCAAACTAATCTCAACAGGGTTAACAGTCAATTGAGTTTTGAAACTGTTCTTATACAAAGTGCATTACTCATCAAGCTCACATCTGGAATTTTCTAACCGCTGCATAGTTTCGAGTTAAGAATACTACAAATTTGGAAGGCAGCAAAGCATCTCCCACATCCCTTTTGTCCCTCAAGTTATTTCACATACAGAAAGTTGGCAACAATATATACAGAAACCAAAACGACACCTATACAGGTAAAAGGTTGGGTGCTCGTTCAAGTTTCCTACTAGGAATATAGCACTCTTTTCATCATTATGCATCTTATGAACATTTCATAGCACTTGTGCACTTACTAACAATGTTATTTTGTACATAATCTGCAATACCAATGGATTTTCCTCTAGGCCGTAATCTTCTAAGTGTTCTGAAAAGAGATGGTTACCTATTGAAATTGAGAAAATGCATGAAAACCACATGCATGAGGCCATTTGGAGTAAAGGATAGAAAGGAAGATGATTTTGAGAGTTTCCAGTTTTAAATTTATTATGGACCTCTGATCCATCTTATAAGTGGGCACTGCCAATTAGAGAGGAGATATAAGGCATGAGCTGGGAAGCAAGGGACTGGGCAGCACAAATTTTTCAAGGGGAACAAATATCTCTGATGGTCATTGCCAGAGCTCTTACAGGATTCACTCCTTGGCGCCTATTTTTAAGTACTTCCTGGGTGATTTATCAATCTGAATACTACTGCTAAAATGAAAGAGGACTAGAAAATTAAGTTACTGACATGATTATACACACAACACAATCCAGGAAACCATAAATCAACTTAAGATCATGCTTATGAATATGCTGCCGGTAAAAAGCAGCAGCATAAGAGAGGAACTGAAAAATAAAGGGAAGCATCAAGAATGGGAATATTGCTACCATATGAGCTGGAAGGGGCCATGAAGAGGGTACCAAAATAAGCAAATGAAGCAGGTGTTATCAGCAAACAAGTTTCTAAAATATTTTGACAAAATGGCACCATTGACGTTTCAGAAATGTGTTATAACTTCATATCAAATCATAAACATTTGCATTGCATGTGTATCTAACTAAAACAGTTGTATAGTAGGATGGCCATAAAAGTCTAAAGAATTCAATTTAATTCTCCAAAGACATCTTCATATCTGTAGCATTGAGAAAAGAAATTCCAAGTTCCATAAGAAAGAAGTAATGTTTATTGATGAAACAAGTGAAATGATACTTTGAAAGACAGAATGATAAGAGTCTGCATCCTCTATTGATAGCTAGATATTTCATGTATTAGAATAAGTGGGCGTTTAAACTCGCTCTCATAATCTATATTTCCAGCACATGAACCTAGCTCTAAAGGCTTCTCTGAAAATAGAATGAAGTTAACTATTATGGAAACCTTCCCTTTCTGGCCAAGTTTAGCAGTTCACTAACAAAATTACATCTTCAAGCAGTCACAATGATGGAGTATAGATAATTCAATTGTGTTCTTCAAGTTATATAGTAGTCTTCATTGTTTGCTTGTGTGCATTAAACATAGGCTTATAGTGCAAAGGCGGGAGGCAGTTGCCCAGAGAATTCAATTCAGATGGTCATATGGATAAGTCCATTTTACACAAGCAAGTCCAGAATATAGAAGTATCATAGGTTTGTGATTTAACAGAAAGTTAAGTTTTGTCTCAACTTTCTGTGGACTAAACAATTTTTGCAACAGTTCAGTGATGATTGTGTCAGATCAATTCTCTTGAAACATGATACTGGATACTACGGTAGCCCAGTTTCAATTGCATCTTCTAAGATAATATGTTTAGTGATTGCAAATACTGGAAATTTCAAGAGATGAAAACTCTTGCCAGATCTAACAAAGAAAAACCTCAAGTTGTATGTAACTTTGGCATAAAAGCAGATTGAATTGACCTCTCTACCTGTTACATCACTCTTGTTTACATGTAATTCTCTTTATTTTTACACATTACTAGTAATAATAGACTAGAAACTTCAATTGATAGACAACTGAGCTTTTATTTTCCTTTGGTACATGTTCTTCCACAATGTTGTAGAGGCCAAAATTCATCCGAACTCTAACACAAAACCTAGGCATTGAGTTGAGGGAATCCTCAATAGATAAAGAGGTCAAGCGCCCACAAATTATCTGATGTGGGACTAAACCTTATCGAGTCCACAAAACCGAGGTGTTGAGATACAAAGGCCCAGGGTCATAAGCACATGAACCACAACTCAAATAACCAATACGGGACTATTGCCCGCCCAAATTCCAACACTCCCCCTCACGGCCAAGATGGGCCGTGGATAGTAATTGGGTGGAGTAACAAGATAAGAAATATATATAGTTGGGCCAAGACCATGCTCTGATACCATATTGAATCCATAAAACCGCGGTATTGAGATACAAAGGCCGAGGGTCATAAGCATATGAACCACAACTCAAATAACCAATACGGGACTATTGCCCGTCCAAATTCCAACAAACCTCAACACTCCCTTGGTGCCAAGGCTACGGTATAAATGGTGCAAATGAATAGGTGTGTGGCCCAAATGAGAAAGCCCAGCTCTGATACCATGTTAAAGGTCCGAACTCTAACCCCAAACCTAGGCATTGAGTTGAGGAAATCTTCAACAAATAAAAAGAGGTGCCCACAGGTTATCCGATGTGGGGACTAAAACCTCCCCCCCCCGACGCTGAACCCGAATGGTTACAATGTAAATCCAAATGGTTATGATATAAATGATGCAAATGAATGGGGGAGGCAGCCTGAATGAGAAAGCCTGGCTCTAATACCATTTTAAAGTCCCGAACTCTAACCCAAAGGGAATTCTCAACAAATAAAGAGGATAGACACCCATAGATTATCTGATGTGGAACTAAGCCTTAACAAATGCAAAACACAATTGATAGATAACCTTGACAAAATCTTTCCCTACCATAGAAAAAACTTAAAATAACAAGTGGATTCTTTTACTTTCTCAGTATCCTATGCATTCACAATCTATTAGTGTGCAAACTTCTCGACTAGAGAAAAAAATCCCATTCCTCAATAGGGCGTTACTTGCATGGTAGCACTTGGAATAGACCACATTACAGTGGCTTGATATGATAACTGGATAGTGCTGTTGTTAGAAGCCAAGTTCAGTAAGAGCAGCAATAATAAGAAGATTAAGCTATAATGCTCGATGCTGACCAGATTTCAGCACCACTTACTTTGCAGAACTAGGATACATGCATTCTTATAAATGTGATATTATTTCAAGGCAATTACTTTTTATATATCAGTGCTGAATAGCAACTGCATACAAATTATTTTCTCACATTTGGCCCTTTCGACTCATCAATAAAAAAAATGGCTAATGAGTACGTAGCATTTTGTTTTGAATAAATTTAGATGCAAAAGTATTAAAAAGGCTTTTGAAAATTTTCATATAGCAACATTGAAAAATAACACAAATGCAGAACAGACGGAAGCTTACCAGTAGGTACATTGGATGCAATATTTGAAAGGACAAGGATCACCAGGGCAAGCAATGCAACACCACTAATATGATCAATCCGAGCATATGGTTCCATGAAATCCCATAAATCACTTGGTAGCCCAGTCTTATTGAAACCATCAACAGTGATGAACATTCCACAAAAGAATATCAATAGTGAATAGGAAACCTGGTTCAAATAAGAGACGTAAATAAAAGCCATTTAGATTCTCTAGAGATATTTAATGGTAATAAACTGATCATTTCACCTAAACAATAAATAAAACAACCAGAGTTATCTTTGACATAAAATTGTTGCATACACAGCTGAAATTATAACTCATACTGCTGGATAGAATCACACTTTCATTTTTTAGCAGGAAAATATTACTGGTAGGTGCTTATTTAGTTGATACCTTCTCTAGGCAAGGGCTGGCATCCTTGAAATCAAGTACCACCAGAGCAAGTGCAGCAGTGATTGCAGTCCAAGACATGTTAAGCCCCATCAGGAGGGAAATTAGCATTCCGACAGTCACAAGATAAACACAAGTTTTCCACACCAATCTCTTCCACCTCTCAATAAAACCTTCCTTCTCATCAGAAGTTGAGAAAGGGACACCATCTCTCAAACTACTCATTCTGCTGATGTTTACTACACTCCTTACAGAATTCCTAGCTGGCCCACCTTCCTCTCTCCTGTGGAGAATGCCAACACCACCTATGCCCTCCTTTGAAGAATATGAGATCCTTGCCGAATCAACAGCAACAGGTAAGGATGTCTGCTTGTCACTCTCACTCACACTTATTCTGTTTCTAAGTGTCTCTATATGCCCAGAATCTCCATTCACTGATAACACTTGAACAATACCATCAATTGATGGGCTCCACTCCTGAGAATTCAGGGAGCTATGATGTGACATGGTAGCTGGTGAAAACCGATGAGAAGTTACATCATCCGCAGCAAGTACTTCTGTAGCTGCTGCTTCCACCTCTTCATTCTTTTCAATAGACAACAACTTCCAAAAGTAGCACAGGAGAATGGCCGCATTCACAACTATTCCCACAAGCATTGCAGGAAGGATACCGAACAAGAATTTGCCAAAAGAAATCTTACTCTGAACGGCTATCACCAAGTTCTGCGGATTGCCTATTGGAGTCGTGGAAGATCCAATGTTTGCACTAGAAGCAAGAGCCAGGAGGAATGGCTGTGGTGGCAAGTTGTTCTGCCTTGCAATCTTCAAGATGAACTCAGTGAGCACAACACAGCAGGTGTCATTGGTGAACAAAGCACTGGCAATGGCGGAGACAACACACACCCTGCAGAGCAAATCTTACCACCTTGGCTTTTCCAAGACAGCAGCTTTCCCAGATACTTGAACATATCAGCTCTCTCGAGGTAACCGCTGACAACCATGGTTCCAAAGAGAAGGCCAAGGATTGGGAGGTCAATCGCCGCATAAGCTTGATCTGGTGTTATGACTCTGAAGATGACCATGAGAACGCCACCCAGCAGAGAGCCTGCGGTCCTTCCAATGGGTAGGAAGGGGACTGCAGGGAAAACAGCTAACACCCAGAAAATCCCAAAGGCAATAGACCCCAAAACCACTTTCACAGTAGGTTCCATCGCCATGTTGCCGCTTGGGAAGCCTGGGGGTAATTCCAAATACTGAAACTACTACAATCCAAAACAGTAACTATTATATTTTGCCAATCTGACAGCTTCCAACAATCTAAGATCCTATGAAGCCATGATCCAAGTATTCAAATCCACTGACGGCAACCAAAAAAAAAAGTTAGATGCCACAAGACTGGATTTCTAGGAATGGTTCAATGGGGATTCTCTAAGAAACCAAGATGCTGATGGTTGCTAGAAGCACTTCAATAGGGATTCTAAGCTTCTGGACGTATCCAAAAAGGAACCCCCAACGAATCCGAATCTGTTCTCCAACTTCCACCCGAAACAGGAAACAAAAAGGGCGTGGCTTTCCGATGAAAACCTATCCAAGGATGCTTTCATCACCGTCCTCATGCATACCCAGATCCCAAAGGTCAAAAATTAAGCTCCTGCTATAGACACCGGTGTCCAAAAGCCAACAAGAACCCAGAGAACTCCCTGCTCTGTGCGGCCCTTTGGTCAGAACAAGATGTCCAGAAGCCACCAAGAGGAGGATGGGAAAAAAGAACAAAAGCAAAACAAGAAGGCAAGGTCAGAAACCCTTCCAGCAGAGCATCCAATTGCCCCCAAAACCAGCTCGCTTCAGCTCGGAGATCCCGAAATCCCCGTCCAAGTGGTGGCAAGAACCAGCACCCGGAACCCAGAAACACAGGAGACACTCATAACCCAGATCAGAACAACAGGTTTCTCTCCCGACAGCCTTTGTGCTAGAGACCCGGAAGGAATCCTAGCATGGACAATTGACCTGGGATTCTGTCTGCACCTGCATGATAAAGCAATTTGGGTTTTACTTGCATGGTTGCATAGCCCTGTGAGGTCTTCCTTCCCTGTACAATTCTCTTCCTTCTTTTATCTAATCTAATGAGGATGGACGCCCGGTCCCCTTCAGTGGATAGCTCGGTGGCAATGTGACAACTCGCCGGTTCGCTTACCGCACCAGCTCCCTTTCGTAATAATAATTGATCAAAAAGACGAAATGGACAGCGAAACGGGGCGGTCATGTTTTCCGCTGGTGCGACGATTTGTTATGGATCTTCTTTCGCCAAACGGTGGAAGAACTTAGACAGATGGTACTCATGTGTTCACATTATTTGGCGCGTTAAATTCCAAGAATACCCCCCTGGTCTGAAATAGTCAGAACGTCTTAAATGAGCAGATGGTGCTGAGTTGTCCAATCCATGGGCCACCATGTGAACATTTTGGCGTACACATTTTTTTACGAGGATGGGGGTGGAGGAGTGGGGTTTGATGTAATTGATTTAGATCTTTATCAAGTTGAGATATGCATTTTTAGATGATTTAATGGTGTTTTTTATGTCAATGTATTTTGTTAGATTTAAATTTTGGGGTTAAAAAATAGGTCGAATTTAATATGTCAAGTTATTATTAATAAAAAAATAAATTAATAAAATTCATCGACGAGATTCTACTGATTAAATATTATGATACGTAAATAATAATGGAGAATTTTATGAATAAATTATTGTTACAAGTGAATTTGTAAGAAAATTATTTTTAGAAATATATCAGCAGGTGAGGAGGGGGGAAATCGTCAGGCCCAATGTGGCCTGTTAACGCCAGATCCAACACGTCCAATTAATGTGAGATCCAATATGACCCTCATTGGTCGACTCACAGTCCAGGAATATCGTCTTTTGGGACCCACTCGAGACTGACCGACCCACGAACTCGAACCCCACATATGTGCGTCCCAAACATCATGAAACTCGCCAACGGGTGAACGTTGAGGCCAGAATCACGGGGAGTTACTCCAACGGGCGTCGATTTCGTCCACGCCGTTGAGATGCCTGCCACGATGCCCTTCCAGTCCCCAGACATCGGGCGAGTGGATAGCAAACGATCCCCATGATCTGGATGCTCTTTGCTTCACTAACCACGCCCCCGCTAAGTTAAGAAGCGAGCGACTCCAAAGTGAGTTGTATAATTAGGGTCCTGAACAAGTCATCAAGCACATATATGCGCATACACTCACACTCAGACACAGCAACGTAGTTAGAGAGATACATAGTACGCACAGTGCCCACCGAGGGTTTCCATACTCCAGATCATTCCCCCGGACACTCATTGTCTCTTCCGAACACTCTCCACTCGTTCTGAGCACTCTTCTCTCCCTCTTCTCTCTTCTGCTCTCGCCCACTCGTGCCATTGACTTAAGCATCAGAGAGTTATCTCTTAGGATCAAACTTATGACTCCTTCTGTCCACTCATTGGTTGCAAGTTTTTTTGAGGACGACTGGTCTCTATTTCTAACAAATAAATCTTAAAGGTGTAGCACGAAGTCCAAAGTAATACATTTATGCCTCTACAATGTCATGCCACTGCGTAAAATTAAATAATACAAATATGTTATTTTTATTTACAAACATATCAATCTTTTTGTCAAAAATTTTAAGAAAAAATCATGTTTAGATGATATGACGTGATATTTATGCACTATTTAATTTTACTCGATGATAGCGTACGTTAATATATTGTTAGAAGTAATTTTTTATAAATTTAATCATAGTAATAATGTATTTGTAAAAATCTCGTAATAATATTTTAGAAAAGGTGAAAGCGATTCTGTTTAGGACATCTGGTCAAAACCATCGTATTCACGGGTTTTTGGCTCCGAGTTTACTTGTTTTTGGATGGAATCATTAATTACGATGAGAACATTTTAATGATAGATAGATCCGACAAACTTAGCTGACTAATTAAGAATTCTGCATCTCCCCCAAATCCAATCATGGATACGATAAGCTTATTAGTTTTAAACTGAGATCAGAATCAAACTTATTGGCCGCATCTTGAGCTGCATGAACAACACGTGTGGTGATTAGCTAATGTCATCTGAGACCTTTGACACACAGTGTCACCGATGAACTTGCCCTGCCCTCTCATCGGTGAAAACCAAATGTGACACTCGTGGTGACGTCAACTCACTTGACTTTGTGAAATTTGTTTATTATTATTTTTTATGACGGAGTATGAAACGTCGTGATTAAGTTTGTCAATAGGTCGGGCCGGCTCGACAGATCTGTGGGCCTGGCCCAATTTTGGGTCGGGCCGTAAGATCTTTTCCTGCCTGTGGGCTCTTAGTCGGGCCTAAAAACTCGACCCGACTATGCCCACGGGCCGGACTCGGGCTTTAAGTTCGGCTCGCGGGTCGGCCCGATCCATTCTCTTTTTTTTTATCTTCCTTCATATTTTTAAAACTACTTAGTTAAAATTATATTATTTTACTTAATTTAAAATTTTAATACTCTATTTACATACAAATTATGTAATTAATATCAAAATTTTAATTAATTTAATGAGATTATAAATTTTATATTATTAAATATATTAATTTTTATTTTTTATTTAAATTGTCGGGTCGGACCGGGCTTTAGTCAGACTTTATAATTTTTTAATAGTATTGAGTCCGACCCGACTCGGCCCGGCAAAATTCAGGCCCGAACTGGGCTCGGGCTTAGGTCGGCCCGACCTAGACCCGACCCATTGACATTCCTACTCATGATATTCGGTGGTCCGCCCACTAGGAGAAAGGCACACCCAGAGGGGAGAGAGAGAGAGTTAGTGGACGGGGGAGATACAAGGTAGTCTGTCGTGAAAGGGCAACGTGTGTGAAGACGCCAGGACCTCTCAAATACATATTTAGATATATAAAAGAGTGGGGGCTCTCCACGTTTGCAGAGTCCCCTTCCATCTACTCACTGCCATCGTCACTTAATTTAATACCTAGAGACGAGAGCCATACGTTATAACATTTCCGCGAATCAACGTAGGTGGCTATTTTATAGCTTCGGAGGTGATCCGACTGCATGAAATAAATCGAGAAATGCTAGCTATTCTCGTATACGGGTATAAAAGTTACTCGCCTAATGTATTATTGGTTCATGTTATTGACACGCGGATTTCACTTATTAAATTTTTTAAATATTTCTTAAATTATTACGTATACTTACGTCTATTTGTCATCTTTATTCATGTATTTGACATCCTTATATAGTTATTTATCATCTTTAAATAACATTGAAAGTCTTATTTGTCACCTCGAAAATACGTAAAAATTGACATTAGTTGACTATTTATTACCCTTATATTGCTATTTATCACCCTTAAATAATTATTTCTTACCTTTAGATAGTTATTTGTCACCCTTAAATAACATTAGAAATCTCATTAGTCATCTCGAGAATACGCGAAAACTGAATTATTTGTCACTCTTACGTAGTTATTTTGTCACCTTTAGATAACTATTTTTCACCCTTAAATAGTTATTTGTCACCCTTAAATAATATTAGAAGTCTCGTTCGTCGTCTTGGGAATACACAAAAATTGATAGTAGTTAATTATTTGTCACCTTTATATAATTATTTGTCACATTTAGATAGTTATTTTTTACCCTTAAATAGCTATTTATCATCTTATAGTATTAAAATTCTCGTTAAAAATATATATATAATTGACAAAAATTGAGACCCAAACGTTCATATAAAATCCAACGAGAGATAAGACGGATAATAAACTTACCTTTATGGACGGATAATAAGTATCTCTCAAATAAATTTCTTATGGACTGACCACCGGTGGAGAGCAATCAATCTGGCATGAGCTCTCATGAATCCATGGATTAAGTCCCTTCTTTGGGGGATATGAACCCAAGACCTCCCTCAAGTGAGGGTGGTCATGGTACTGCCGAGTCATAGACTCTTTGGTTCTCACATGCAGTATGGATATTGACTTATTTGATGCGACGGAGGATGTCTGAGTAGTTCTCTCTCGTCTCATTCGACAGATTTGAATGTAAATTAAAAATTTATCTACAAATATTAAAAACATAAAAAAATATCTGATATATATATATTCAAATATAATGCATAGGATGTGAGGCATTCAATTGGACGTCCCTAGTCACTTCAAGTGAGTAGGTCTTTGCAGCACGTGATCAATTGCAACCACCCTCTTAATTACATGTTGTGGGGCTGGCTCTAAAAAATGAGACTAGTAACACAATATTCGACTTATTTGGACTCTTAATAGTCACTGATCGGTGATAAACATCTGTTCACCTAATAACACACTTATCATATTTATATGAAAAAATAATATTTACAAAAATAAAAATTATTCATCTTTTTTGATATTATTTTTGATAATATTTTTGCCAAAAATACTTATAAGATGTAAATAATCTTATATTTTTTATTTTTAAAATCAAATCTTTGAATAAAAATATTTTTATACAAGAGAGTTGTTCTGACTGACATATTGTGAGGGAAGGACAGAGGGAGAAATAGGTGTAGATAGAGAAAAAGAGTTTAGGGGAGATTAAAGGTAGTTTAGCCAGTTAAAATCTGACTAGAGTTAAATAAGAGACTTTTAACATAATATTAACGTTTGGTGATTTCAGTGACATTTTTATAAGTATTACAGATGTAACTAGATTATTAAAAAATATTAAACCAAAATAAGTAATTGTACAATTAGGTCTATAAGAGAGCTATTTTTTTATAAATATCTCTTAAAAACTAATAGATTTTTATAAATCTGAATATGAAATCGTGACTGCTTGTCATTCAAGATAAATTACCTATTTGCTCATCCAATAATTTTATAAAATCTATCTCAAATTTAGATGTATCTACTTTAAATCCATAACTTAATTCAGGTCTGCCCGGATTTGCAAATTGTAATCTTATAGGCCTCTTCCATGTCAGCTTTCCCAT
This sequence comes from Amorphophallus konjac, assembly GCA_022559845.1. Classification (NCBI taxonomy): domain Eukaryota; kingdom Viridiplantae; phylum Streptophyta; class Magnoliopsida; order Alismatales; family Araceae; genus Amorphophallus; species Amorphophallus konjac. Next base: position 32,575,707 of record CM040123.1, on the reverse strand, counting down.
ACATCGGCCACCCATGAGGCCATGACACTCCCCCCCCACACCTTCCGTCAGCTTTGGCGTCGCTCAAATTTTACGCCACTGCCCTCTCTCCTTTTTCTTTTTATTTATAATCCTCAGTGCATATTAAAATATTTTATTTTTTACCGGTCATCTTATGTGTAACTGTTTCTACTTAAAAGATAATACTTAACAAATCTGTAAGATATCGCATGTATTAGTCAACAATCGACACTGCTAGTGTATGATGCGAAATCGATATATTAATTATATTTTTTAAATATTTTATTTTACATCAAGTGTGTCTTAATAGTTAAGTTAGTCAAAAATGATTCATTTATTTTAACCTCGAGTCAAAACGTGCAGTGTAAGTAACATGTGGTCTTTTTAAAAAAAAAAAATCAAAGTTGATTTTTTTAAAAAAATAAAGTCAAAAAAATTTAAAAAACATGTACAAGTTGAATAACACACATCTTAATCAAATGAGTTAATAATATATATATATATATATATATATTATTTTATTAATAATAAATATATCAAATATCTTATTTTATCTTGATACCTAATAATGTTATAACACATCATGCCGTACCGATAAATGATCGTTGCCACCGATAAAAAGGATAGATTAGACATATGACAACTCTTTCTAAAACTTAAATTATTCAGGTATGCGTCTGAGCCAACCAATCAACCAGTTCGGGCACCATCACGTTCACGGGATCCAGCGGCGAGTTCAAATCCTCACACTGCGTGGCGCACGCGGTTGCTCCCCCAATAAAAACCGGGTCAACAGCAATATTCCCAGACATTGAAATCTGCTTCAATCAAGATTCGCCGTAACGACGGTATGCACTCGGTGCTCCCGTGGCATGGTCTCGTACGTTGAAGAACTTCACATACGTTGGATCTGTTAGGAACTTCGGCACTTCGGGCGTTTATCCAATTCCAGGAGATGCCTAGGCAAGGTCATGAGCACCTACTTGAGCATCGAATGCACCGATGTGAACAAGCAAGATGAAGCATTGCCATGGCGAGTGAAAATTAGGTGAAAAAGGAGAAAAAAAATGCAAGAAAATGCAGAACAATCATGATGAACATGACATTTTCTTTCATTTCTATAAACAGAACGGAGATTACAAGGGTCGTAGCAACAAAACGTCACAAGCTCTGAGTTAAATCAAACCCAGGGGGCCGTGAGGATCAAACTCCATACGGTCTCCGCTCGGTGGTAAGGATGTGTTGAAGCCGTATCCATCAAAAAATTTGTCATCCGGACCAACATTACCCGCCTCCGTCCCCTTGAAGCCCCCCATCGGGGAAGCCCATGGAACGGGGGTCGGAGGGTTGGACCCCGACGCCTCTTGGTTCAAGCCATGAACAGACGAAGCCGTGGGGTTTTGAGGTGAGTTCCCGGTTGGCCTTTTGCTGGAGTTGGCTGTGGTACAAAGGGCTGCAGACTGCTGCTGCTGCTGGTTCTTCTGTGGTGGCGATTTGGGTCTTAGACTCTCTATGTCTGGGGTTGTCAAAACAAGGTGAGGAGTATCTGGCGGCGGGTTTCGCCCACCACCACCCAGCCAGACTTTTCCATCCTTGTCGGCAAAGTTCTTGCAATATCCCTGCAAGATTGAAAATTGTTGCAATTAGAAATTGCCATGCTATCAGAAACCCATGTTTCCTTCATGTCTTCCACGGGCGGTGCCCATACATGGGTGAAAAAAATGTTTCTACCTCCTTATTGAAGTTCGAGGAAGACAATCCTTTCCCAACAGTTAGCCAGCCCGAACGAATGTTATGGTCCTCACCGAAGAGCTCGAGTCTCCTCCGGCCTAAAGAAAAATGCTCAATTATCCGATATAAATCTTCTGGCTTTGTTGTTGAACCTGAAGTGGAAAAATCGATTAGGTTGTGATATATAGGTGCATATGAAACTTGAGAATTTTAGACATTGACAAACGGGGATTGGAAAAAGATGCAGACAAGCGTTAAGAAGGAAAGATGACAGCGGGATTTAGTAACTTAGTAACCAGCATAAACAAAGAAGCCCATGAAAAACACAGGACATTCTAGAAAGCACTTAACCTTCATCATATTATAGGTGAAGCACAAGCTTGCTTCTGGAATTTTAAGTTCCTCAATGAATCGGGTCAAGAAGAAAAGATGGATACTATAAAGTTTATAAGCAAGCTATCTGATGCAACGATAGAACACTAAGCATGCTCCTTGTAAGAAGAGAATACATGGAACAAACAGCAAGGCTCATATGTTATAATGCACATATAACACAACGATGATTCACTTCTCTCCAAATGTACCAGAGTGCATGTAGTGTTCACATTAGGCAGGATAAATCTAATCCCATCATAGGCTTCTAAGAAAGACTTCCACATAAACATCATGATCTTGATAGGAATGGCCTAAGACCATAAACTAAGCATTCCACCATACCCTGCATACCCCATCATCCATAACCTTCCCAAGAGGGATCTCTTTGTGAAATGAACTTTGGCTTCCCATTCCCATCTCTGCCTGTGTCTTGTCCAGTTAGAAATGACCTTGACTTGACAACATTTGCTTCATCCTTTGAAGTACTCATATTCAGATTCAGTCAGACTCCCTCTAGGCTGAATGTTCCAAACCATTTGACAGGAATGACCTAGAGCTGTGATAACATATGTCATATCCTACAGAAGTTCCCGATTCAGATTATGTGGGAATCCTTCAAAGCTGCTGACCATTCCAAACCATTTGCCACATCCTTACTTGGTCCTCGTTGCCAAAAATAGAATATCAAGGTGTGTTAAAATTACTTCTCACGAGGGAATGAGCAAAATCGGGGGGGGGGGGGGTTATTAAGTTCAGAAGATATCTGAATGATGAACAAATTCAGCAGTTAATAGAGCCTTTTCAACTTCTTGCATCTCAAAAGCTGGATTAGATGAAGGACAATGGTAGGAAAGATAACAAGGGGTAGTTCTTCTCGGTGAAATAACTATGCAAATTTCAAACTCTCAAGTTTCCTGAAATACAAATGAATTTGGAAGGTAAGGTTCTCCCCCTACACCACCCAAATCAAAGTCTTCATGTGGCTTTGTACAGGAAAATGGTTGTCACAAAAAAATCTTCAGAAATAAATTCAGGCCAAAATGAGAGTAAGTCTGCTTTCTTGAAGTCAAGGATACAGCAGGGATCCCAAAGCAAAACTTCTTCAACTCTTACCCAATGCCATCCGCTGGAGCATCTGAAAAGAGAAAAGAGCAAGGATGTGCATTGGAAATACAAGTACAAGGGTAGTTACCTTGTTTTCTTTTATGAGCTATTTCGTTTCATAAACTTCTGTCTGTTGAGCTAGGCAAGTGTGAGAGGGAAATTTGATAACCCAAATCTGTGGTCTCGGATGTACAACCTCTTCATAATATCTTAACAAAATGGTGACACATCTCACCCTTCTTCTTCAAAAAGCAAACAGAAAAAAAAAGGATCTAAAAATCATTCAGACTGGATTGGCTGGCCCAGAACTGATCTGGGCCAGAGATCCTGACTCAATCTGGGTGAACACACGGCCAATGCCACCCCACCATTGAGCTAGGGAAACAAATCAATGTTGGATATATTGCATAGGAGGTGTGCAGTAAAAGCCCCAAAGCCCCAAAATGCTGGCGGGTCACAGGTGTGTAAAAAAGAACAAGATATATGCAGATTGTGGCAAGCTATGATGTACACAACAGAGCTGGCGAGTGTGAAGCAAAGGCAAAGGGTGCACAGCAGCAAGGCAGCGGGTGTGCAGCAAGGGCAAGAGAGTGCATAGAAAGGCCATGTTAGGATGCAACAAGTGAGCGAGTATGGGTTTGAACATAAACTCATTTTTCACAAAAACCTTAGTTTGCATGAATAAAAATTAGTTTAACATACGCTCACTCAGATTATCATAAACTCAGAACTCTCTCGTAATTGAGTTTTCCATAAACAAACTTGCATTTGGCTTATTGTAGAGAGGGCCTTTTTATGTTAGATTGGGACGAAAGCAAGTTTGCCATAAACTTAATGCATGGACAACAAGGGCATCTGGAGTTCGCATGTTAAGTTGGATGGCCAATCCTGGTGAAGTATGCAAAAAAACAATGTGTGTGTGTGTGAGAGAGAGAGAGAGAGAGCAGGGTCATCAAGATTGATGGATAAGCAGGGCGGAGGGAGGGACAGCATGTAGTGAGGCTGGCAAAGTTCAACAACCTGTGGAGTGCATGACTACAAGTTCAAAAGTCTGATAGGAGCAAGCACCCTCTCAGCTAATTAGAGTTATTTTATAGCCCAAGCCAGACCAAGTGACCCACTAAGATCTATCAATTAGCTAAAAATCCAACAAACAGCCATTTGACCCACTTCGCAGTTGGATCAGCCAATCTGGAATGACCTGAGCCAATCCCCATAAAAACACCATTTTCTGAACCAGAATCAGATTGAGAGGCTGATCCGAATCTGAGTCTGTAATTTTAAAAACAATAAATTGTTCTCAAGCCTCAGCATTACAGAAAACCTTCCTGACACCTCCTTCAAAGCAGTCCCCACTTGATACAAAAGAAGTTCCCTCAAGTTGTTCACCTCTCCCTTCCCAGTAGGCTGCAACTTTGGGCATGTCAACCAAACAAACTCTGAGTGGGTAACAATGGATGGAGTTTGTAACCTAACCCTAGGTTGAGTAATGCAACCCAATCCAAGCTTGATGTCTTATATGTTCCATCATCTGCGTATACCTAAGCTCCATAAGAAGCCCCGTGCTCCCCAATCCTAACCCTAAACCTATTCAACATGTTGCTACAGGGGACACCCATATGGGGGGAGCTGATGCCAAAGATTGGATCAGGTTGGGACATTGTTGAACGGGTTGGGTAAGGTTGGGTTAAGGATCAGGCTGAGTCAGGTTAGGGCTGAGCATCCCTTGGCGTGGGTTCAGTTAGAATTGATTCCAACCCAAACCAACCCTGACACCACTATCAAATGCCACCCACAAATTGTAGATCGGTAAGGCCAAAAAAAGCTTCTAGGGATAAAATTCCCTCAACAAGACCTGCCTTTGTCACCATGGTCCACATGATGTAAGAATTTTGCCAATAAGAAGAGAGGTGATTGGATCACCTTGTCTCAATCTTCTTGAACTTTTCCAAAATAATCCTAGGTCTCCCCATTGATCAAAAATGGAAAACCTTGCTGTTAAGGGATTTAATGTTGAGTGAAGAGCCCGGATTCAGAGGGGGGTGAATGAATCCCAGAAGGAAATTTGCCCAATTTGAATCTAAGATCTTGATTAACACTGAACTTACAAAGACTTGCGGAAATAAAAAAAAAACTAACACAGACTCAATTGAGCTTCTCCCAAACACAGAATCAAGCACTAATGGTGCATACAGACAGATAAGTCGTTGAACACACAATCTAACCTATCTGTATTATGTAGCATGCTATCACAGCAGACAGGAACAACACCGAACCAATCTATTGATTAGAGTATAAAGCTTTCAAGGAACCTTCAGATAAACAATCACCAAAGATTTCGCCAGTTACAATTGAAGCTCACTAGACGTTCATCTAATCAAGAAACAGGTAAGCAATCAGAAAACCATAAGATCAACCAAACCATTCAGATGCCAACCTGCGAATGGGGTAGAAGATAGAGAGTAACCACACCAAAGCAATCACACAGTACGCAGGGTTTTTTAGGTGGTTCGGCCAGATCCACAGTCTGCCTACGTCCACCCCTCACTCCAAACCAGAGTGAGGCTTCCCTTGCAATAGCAAGAACCGCAGACTCAGTCTGCAGACAGACGCTGCCTAACAGCTTGACAAACCGAGGGAGACAAATCCCTCAAACCAAGTTCTGCAACTCACAGAAGCTTGGCACCTGGACTTGCTACCCACAAGACCAGAACCGGAGACAATCCTCCCTTCCTCCAAACCGGAGGGAAACCCACAAGTAGCACACCACTACTTGCAACCGGAGACTACGTCTCCCTTCTCCTGAGTCCACAGGAGGAACCCGAACCCACAACAGAGTATCGGAAAAACATGGAGAAAATGCAAAAAGGGAAACCGAAAGATCCAAAGAGAAAAACAAAAAAAACTCCAATGAGCACAGTCGTTCTGGATTTGATCCACGGACAGACAAAACAGGTCTTCAGAATGAATGACTGCTCTCACTCTCTCTTCTTCCTTTCACAATCTCTTCTTCTAGGCTCTCTCTCTTCTTCCCTTTCCTTTTTTTTCTTCTTCAGCTGCTGGCTCTCTTTTCTTTTCTTCTGGCGGCCTCTCTTTCTTTTTGGCACTCTCTCTTTCCTTCTTTCCTTTTCTTTTCTTTTCTTTCTTTTCGCTCTCTTCTTCGAAGGGTAATGTAGCATTATATATAGGAGTATGGGCTCCGAATGGATGAGGCAAAAGAATCCTACTGAAACCCCATAGGTCCACGTGTTGGACGAGAATGTTCCTTTCCTCGGATCATGTGCCTTTCCTTTGCAGACGAACTTATTTCCTGCAAGAGAAAGGACAGAGTATGGTTTATGCACTGAGTTCTTAAGGGATGCATAGGACATGTAGTGTAACGATCAAAACATGCACAGACTTTATGTAGCAAAACAGACTGCACCGACCCTATATGTGGGTGTGCAATCAACAGGATATGCACCGACTCAATTGTTGCACCGATGCAGAGACGTAAAATGCACGACATGCATGAGCTTTGTTCAAGTGGCGCAAGATAAGACCTGCACCGACTTGGATCAGCGGTCCAAGCTAGAGTTGCACCGAGATGATGGTAAGCAAAAACAAGAATTGCACCGAACTAGGTTAGGCTGTCCAAGCAAGATCTGCACCGAGATGCCGGTCAGAGATGAGCTTAATTAGAGAGAGATGCAAGACAAAGCTTGCACCGAGTCAAGAAAGGCATGATGCATTTGGATGCACCGAGAAGGAGGCTAATCGACAGAATGTGGGCATGAACAGAAACTTGCACCGAGGCAAGCACTTATGCGTTAGGTGCAGAACTAAACGAGAGTTGCACCGAGCAAGATAATGAGCGAGACACTGCATGCACTGACTATGACTTGGTCTATGAAATAGCATGGACCACATGGACCATACTCAACAGATAAACTTGAAGAATTAAAGCACCAACAGCTAAGCATGATTCATCAGTAAGTTACTATCAAGATTAGGGTTTGTGACCAATCCACCATGCAAACAGTTCACATGAATTAATCAGATATTCTAATCAGATGCACTGACCACAATTCTATCACACATGACTCAGAAACTGTCATTATCAAAACCAGCGATCCAACAATCTCCCCCTTTTTGATGATGACAACCTAATGAGTCATGTATGATAATTCACATAATGAATTAAGCAAAATCTGTCATACATATAGCAACCACTACTTCAGCACAAAAAGCAAGGTGTAAACAGTTACCATCAGAACTCTAAGATTCATCAAAAACTTAAAGTCATCCATAGGGAAGGTTTTATGCAATATCCAAAAAAAAAAAAACAACAAAAAAACCATCATCCATCAAAAACCATCATCAGTAGATCACAACTACATGACATCTTCTCTCCCCCTTTGTCATTATCAAAAACCGTGGGAGCTTCTGGGGTCTCTCGGATCTCTGGGAGGAGCAGAACTTGAATTTCCTCCTTGAGGGGTTCTGTCCAGGATGGAATTCTGAAGAGACTGCAAGGAGTTGGACAGCTGCTCAAAGCAGTAGAAAATAGTGCCGTTAATACTGGCCGAGAGAGAGGACATATCCGCTTGCTCTGTTAAGAATTTTTCAAGTCTGGCTACAACGGCAGCAACTTCAGATTGAGCTTTGTCCAATGCTGTATGGATCTCCTGTTGACCAGTGAGGAAGGGATGATCCAGAGTCCTCATCTTCGCAAGCTCAATGTTGATATCGTAGGTCTTGTCAAGGATAGTGACAAGAGTCTTGTAAGAATTGGTCTGAGTGCTCTGAACACTGCTAACCGCCTCCCCTATTCTATCAATCAGACCTAAGAGCTTTCCCAAGAACTCTTGCATCGTATCATCTGCCCTCCGTTTTTCAGCCACAAATTGTGTCCACTGCGTATTCACTCTGAGCTCTAGAAGATGTAGTCTTGTGCTCATTTTGTTCAGATAAAGATTTGTGTACAGAAGCTGGGAAGACACCATCTTACTCTGATTTTGAACCAAAGTTGACAGATTGTTGAGCAGATCAAAAATATTCTGCTCACTATTGGCTTCAGTTGAACTTACAGACGGAGTGCTTGATTCAAGATACTCGACATTGTAAACCGGATGTTCTTCCTAAAAAAATTGTGTATCCTCGGCAAATGGTTCAGCTAGATCCTTAGACACTACAGAGCAATAAAGATCAACCAATATCAATGCTTTTCCAAAAACTTTTCATCTCAGAGACCCCCCAAAAAAGTTACCAGTTCAGAATGCTCTGCGGTCATCTCAATATTATGAGTATCCACTAAAGACAGAAGAGCAAACTTCGGTTTCAAAAAAAAACATATCATCTTTACGAGGGGATTTTGTGTACCTTTGTTTCCAGAAGATTCCCCCACTATCTCTTTTCCTTTCCTTTTCTTTCCTTCTGGAACTTCTTCGCTTTTCTCAGCCTTTGCTTCCTCGAGATGGACGAGTTCATCGGCCTTCCTTTTTCCTTGGGCATCTCCAGAAGGCCCCTCCTTGCTTTTGCTCTCAGAATCATTTTCTCTTTCGGACATGCTGATGTCTTGAGTTGGCGGCAGATGCTCCTCAGACACCTCTTCCTTCCCCTCGGTCTTAGTTGACGGAATAGACATCACAGATGATTGTGATTGAGACGAGGACGTCCTCTTTCGAGAACGACAAGGGTGGAAGATGAACCAGGTGATCGGCACGTGAAAGGGCGAGAAGCAGAAACGGCGGAGAAGAAGACTGGAGAGACGCTTACGACGGGAAGTCATGAGAGAGGAAATGACCTGGCTTATAAAAAGAAAAAGGGCGGAAGTTCAATCGGCACTTTTAGGGTTAAACAATGTATAAAATACATTATCCTCTTTTTTTTGACGTACACTTTATCCCCGAACAGCCCCTCTCGTGTATAGAATATTTTTCTTCACCTCCTTTATGGTCTTTGGCGTATTAAACTTATATCTTATATGTCTATCGCTCAAAGGTTCATCTTTTAACGCATACCCAATGGAGATAAACACTTTTAGTCACAGGTCAATGTCCAATTAATAAAAAGTCACCAAGGTAACTCATTATTTTCATAAGATAAAGCTGGTTTTCAGATATATGTCTTATATTGTGTTTTAAATTCAGTTTCAGCCCCTGAGGTGGAACCAGAGTCAACCACATCTATTCTTTCTTTTGCCCCCCTTTTTTTTAATTTTTTTTATTGGAGCATTCCAGTAAGACTGGCCTTTTTACACAAGGAGACATGTTTATCAGACACCAGAAACCCTGGTTACTCAGCACAGTCTACCTTCTTGCCTCTTTTTACGAACAGAGATAGCTTATTTCTTCATGACATAATTTCTAGATTTCTTTGATCTAGATGACTAGTTTCTCAGAAATTTGCCATTGCTCTGCCATTATTGTTTATTTTACTTGATGGCGTATTCCCTGGTCTACTTCATATTAGCTTGGAAGCATGATTTAAAAGCACTTTATAAGACATTTTCTCTTACCAGATTATCCCAAAACTCATGAATTTCAGATTGATGAATTTTATTAGGTTGGACATTTCTAGTTATTAAGAGTGTTTTCAGCTCCAGTGACAATGCTTTCAAGAGTTCTCTTGAACAATTAACCATAAGATATAATCTTTATAGGCCGAAGATCACTCAATAGGGAAGACCAACATCTTCATACACTTCTGGGAGTGGTTTTTGGTCATAATAATGCACGTTGGACAAGGATAATAATGTTCCATACATTGCTCCCCCTAAGTGTCAGCCCATGGGAAAGGAATTTAGATGAGAGGAGATGGATCATTTGATGATAAAGATGAAGGATGAAGAGGTGAGCTTTCCAACGACATTGGAGTAGAGGTCGAAATTGGTGTAGAGTTGCAGACTGCTTTAATCCAAGGATATCCTTAGCCAACTCTTGACCCAACCACTTCTGATTAGACCTGACAATTTCAGCTCAACATCTCATCTTAAACACTTCTAGCTTTCAAACTCATAACGTGCACCAACTACCTCATTCCACTCAGAATAGTTCAGCTCCCCCTTACTGAATGCCAAGATCCATAATTAGGCAGCACTTTGTTTTTCTTGCAGGTAGAGAGAGGTAAAAACATGTTTTATTTCTAGGCCCTTGTGCACACATTCAAGTGACTCTTTTTAGATTTTCATAATAATGTTCTGTGCGAAGAGCTAACATGTAGAGAGTGACAATTCATGTAATAACAATTCAGAAGCACTCTTATTATTTGCACGCATTTATCTAGAACATTGACATTAGTACGATTGGAAGACTGACCTGAATAGAAATCCAGACATGGGGCTTTCTCCTTCGAATGTCGTGGCTCAGTTATCCCTTTATTTTATTCCACGGCATACCTGCAAGTTAGCACTCTATTTGGCATGGGCAGGTACCCAAACGGTCTTGGGTCCTGCATGATTAGTAGTACTTTTGATGGGTGCTTTCCACAACTTTTGGTCCTCTGTATCATCATGTATCATTAAAGAGTAACCATTCATCATGTGTCCAATTCCCCCACAATCATCACAGAGAGCATCATGCTTTGATTTCTTGTTGTGCATACAGTTATTTGCATGGAGTTTTTGTGCAGGTGCATACTGGTTTCTGTTTTTGTCATGGAAGTTGTTCCTGTTGATCTTACCAAACTTGTTTTCCTTAACAGGATGTCTAGCATTTTTGAAATTTGCCCGCCTATTTTGAAGGTGCCAACAGTCCTTGACTGTATGACCATGCTTTCTACAGTGAGCATTTGAGAGAATTTCTTCTGAACGAGCCTGACCAGCATTCAGTGGCCTTGTGACCAATCTTGTTACAGTTAAAGCAAGTGATGTGCTGGTTCATTGAAACAAATTTTCTCTTATTAAAATCATGTTGGCCTGCAGGGAATTTAACATGATATGAATGAGGTCTTTTCTTACCATTTCCAAACCAACAATGAGCAGCAGCGTGTCCTACTTTACCACAATTAGAACATGTGACACTCTTTTTCTGAGTGACAGGGAACTTGGCCTGAGGATCTCTAGCATGCATTTTTCTAGCATTCAGATCATCTGATTCCATTAAGTTGCATTCATGCATCAAGTGACCAATCTTGTTACAGTAATAACATTTCATGAGTTCCCTTTCATGTGCATGTGTTGTAACCAGAAAATAAATGTATATATACGTTTATATATGTACGCATGTGTGCGTCAAAAGTCTATGCTTACGGTGTTGGCTCAGTCCAACCCGTTCTATCCCGTGGAAGCGAGGAGAACCCGCGATAAACCCACGGAGACTATTATAGTCATGTGGTTCCGGGTTTCAATCAATCAACCCAAGCTCTAGGGGTGTGAAGACGTGCTATGCACATTGTTTTGGTACCTCGACGGCGTGTATCACGTCTCGTAGGATCAAAAACTCCTTCCCCGATGGACGAGCGAGGCGCAAAAGACGACGAACAAGGCGAGGAGAAGACTCTTCCTCTTTCACGTGGAGTCAAGTGCAGAAACGCCGCTGTCGGAGCCGTACGGAGGATTTTTTTTTTTCAGAAGCCAAGGGGACTGCCCGGGGAGGGGGGAACCCGCCCGGGGTATAAAGCCCCCACGGGCAGGTCCGCCCGGGGTGCCGCGCCCCCGGGCCGGTCCGCCCGGGGTGCTACGCATCCGGGTCAGTCTAGAAACTGCCCATTTTTCAAAAAAAAATTGATTTTTGGAGGGAAAGGAACCCGCCCGAGGTCGCCTTGACCCGCCCGGGTCCCACTTCCCCCGGGCCGGTTCCCTACTTTCTATAAATAGACCCCATGGGTCCCATTGAAGGGGGACGGACACGAAGGAAGAGGAGGAGAGGTGGACTTGCCTAGACTTCAAGTTCAAGTTGTTCGTTGTTTTTGGTACCTCGACGGCGTGTATCACGTCTCGTAGGATCAAAAACTCCTTCCCCGATGGACGAGCGAGGCGCAAAAGACGACGAACAAGGCGAGGAGAAGGCTCTTCCTCTTTCACGTGGAGTCAAGTGCAGAAACGTCGCTGTCGGAGCCGTACGTAGGATTTTTTTTACAGAAGCCAAGGGGACTGCCCGGGGAGGGGGGAACCCGCCCGGGGTATAAAGCCCCCGGGCGGGTCTCCCTGCGGCTGCGCGCGGGCGGGCAGACCCGCCCGGGGTCTGCCCACCCCAGGCAGGTCCGCCCGGGGTGCTGCGCACCCGGGCGGGTCCGCCCGGGGTGCCGCGCCCCCGGGCCGGTCCGCCCGGGGTGCTGCGCATCCGGGTCAGTCTAGAAACTGCCCATTTTTCAAAAAAAATTTGATTTTTGGAGGGAAAGGAACCCGCCCGGGTCCCACTTCCCCCGGGCCGGTTCCCTACTTTCTATAAATAGACCCCATGGCTCCCATTGAAGGGGGACAGACACGAAGGAAGAGGAGGAGAGGTGGACTTGCCTAGACTTCAAGTTCAAGTTGTTCGTTGTTTTTGGTCTGAGTGGGGTAAGTCCCCGGGCCTTGTGTATATGCCCCTACGGGGTATATTTACAATTATGCCCTTCAACGGGTCGTGTTCGTAATGTGTTATGCAACGGAGTGACGGACTTATGCAATTATGTCATTACGATGACAAATTGTAAAAACGTCCTCCTCGAGGTCATAAAAGGCCTAAGTCCTGTAAATTGCAGTTTTACCCTGCAACTTTTGTAATTAGGGGTATGCTCCCACTTCCCGCCCTGATGCGGATGTATGTACAGTCGATAATTTGTCGACACCCTCTGTACTCTTGCAAAATTATAAGAGCACCTTATTATGCTCGGCACACTTCATTAATGCAATATTGCATATAAACCCTGACTCTCTAAAAACTTGCATACTTACCCCTACTTCCAACCAATTGAACCCGTGAGTGTCTTCTCTAGAACCTCTCGTTGTCGGCTTGGTCTGGGAGTGTTGTTGGCTCAGTCCAGCGCTCGGGGGTCATCTTAAACCTAGGCCTAGGGTTTGGTAAAGTTACCGAAATACCCCTGCGACCTAAGAAATGATGTAATGGTCTCCTAAACCTTCTGAAAAGGGCCTCAGAGCCTTGAAAGGTTAGTAACCCGGCTTTATGCCTACCCCAGCCCAGAAACTCCTAAATCCCTCTGGTCTGGTTATTTACTAAAATACCCCTAGGTCTAAGACCGCCGCTTAAACCCCAGTGGCCCACTTCAGCGTGCTCAGTCAGGGTTCCCGTCAGCTCCCCCGTCCTGTTTTAAGCAAACCTGCTCTATTGGTTAGAGCCTCGAGGAAGAACTTTAAGCCTTCATGTTGTCATTTAATCAAGGGTGTTCGGACATTAAGCCGATGTAAATCAACGCCGACTCCGGTCGGCGGGGAGAGGTCCAGCACTCGAACCTATATCGTCTGATACGACGCGCACCCACGGAACCCTCTCTACGCAGAGGAGTGTTTCTTTTCAAAAAGAACGAAAATCTACCCTTTATCTACGATAAAGGCCGGCCTAGATTTTTTCCGTGTCTCACAGACTGGCACGCCCGGTGGGAGCCTCCCGCCTTTCTTCTCTTTGACAACAGAAGACTTGCACCTCTTTGAGGTTCTTATTGCTCTCCCTCTTACAGGACGAGGGAAGAACGCTTTGCTTGCCAGTTTCAAGCGCTCTGTCACATCACGATCACGACAATGGCAGCGGTGACGTATGGACCGCAGGTGATCGCTACCCACGCCAGGTATGGCTACCTGGCGACGCCGATTGCTTTCGGCGACTTTCCCCCGGTGGTCGGTTCCCCTTTCTTCTTAGGGGTAGTTCCGATCACTGAGGAGGACGCAGTGCCAACTACTGGCCGGACTGCTGCGGCTAAGAAGACTGCTGCAGAGGGTGCTAGGCCCTCCGTTCGTGCTGTAAGCCGGGTTCACCCGGCTTCGAAGGTGTTCGCCGGGGGCGTCAGGCCCTCTGTTCCTGCCATTGGTCGGGCTGTTCCGGCCGAGGCAACTGCTCTGAAGGGCGTCAGGCCCTCTGTTCCTACCATTGGTCGGGCTGTTCCGGCCGAGGCAACTGCTCTGAAGGGCGTCAGGCCCTCTGTTCCTGCCACCGGCCAGGTCCGCCCGGTCCGAAAGATGCCTACCGGGGGTGTTAGGCCCTCTTTATCTGCTGTTGGCCGAGTCAGGTCGGCCGGACAATACAACATGGCTGGGGGTGTCAGGCCCTCGATGAAGCCCACGCCTAGAGATGTCAGGCCTTCAATCTTTCAAGCTAGCCGAGTGTTCTCGGTCAACCAGATTACGGTTGAGACTGCTCCTTCCCGACAGGGACAGCGCCGCCCTCGTCGTCGCGGGAGCCGTACTGAGACGGTTGCCCCTGCTCAACGGGGGCAACGCCACGCGAGGAAACAACTTCGGCCCGTGGCCACTACTTCGCGTTCCGGCAAGACTATTCTCGTCGACGACGTCCGTATCAGGCTCGATGGAGGCGAGCCGATTGTACCTCGGGACCGACACGTCCCCACCATCCCAACCTCCAACCGATTCGAACTCCTTCGGAAGATCCGGGAGGAGGGAGCGAAGGCAAAGAACGTCGCTATGCCCCGGCCCAAGGTGGCGGCCCCCAGAGTCAGGTCTGGGGGCAACCCAACTGAGGAGCGTCAGCTCCACCGAAAGGAGATATGGGTCACCAAGGAGGTGGCCCAGGCAATTAAACGCGCCCGGGCTGAGAAAGGCCCACGCCAGTCTGGGCCGCACTCGGGGCAGGGCCCCTCTATTCATGAGTTAACTAAGCCCTCCTCCTCTCACAAGCCAGGCGCTCGCCGGCAGCAGGGGCAGTGCCGCGCCCCGCCAAAGCCGGTACGTCCGACTTCCCCCTGGGCTACCTCAGACAATTCAAGAGGGGGCAATGCTCGACAGCGTCCGGCCCCTCGAGCATCTGTCTTCGACCGGCTGGGGGACATATCTCCCCCGGTGCGGCATCCGCCGAGGAGGAGGCGGGTAACTCGTGTCGCAGATGACACTGTCAGGGTGTTCACCTGCTACACCTCCTCCACGGACAAGCACACGAAAGCGGCTCAGGGAGACCTCACCCAGCCATTGCAAGCTATGAGGAGGTCGAAGCACGTCTCTCGGGTCGTGGCTCAACTAGACTCAGTTCCTCTAGCAGGAACTTCACAGCCTGACCCTGCACGACAGGAGGAGCGCCAAGATAATGATCATGGCGCTGTCGGGGAGGGCCTTTTCCCTCGCGAGGAAGGTACAACGGAGGGGATTCAGGCTCTCACCCTGGAAGAACTCCGGCGCGAAAACCAGGAGTTGAAAGGTCTGTTGCAAGCACTCCTGCGCGATAAGGAGCCTCCTGCCCAACCCGCTGCAGTACCGGCAAGCGTTGAGCAGCAACCATCTCCAGCTCCGGCCACTATTAATGGGTCGGCTATGGCGGCTAGACCACCTGTGGCCCTGGAAGTGGAGGTACCTCAGCAGGAGCCTAATACAAGGTTCTCTGCTACTCCTGCCGAAAGTTTGACGGCTCAGCGGCAGATGATTGAGCGGATTGTAGAAGCAAAGTTCGCTCAGCATGGTGAAGGAGTGGCCACAGTCGATCTGTACAGTGTGCCCTACCCTCTCCATCACCAATTCAAGAAGCTCCCTCCGGACTGCCCCAAAGCCCCGAAGCTGCAAAAGTTTAATGGGCAGGGTTCGCCCCATGAGCACCTAGCTTACTATGTAACCGCCATGGGCGAACTGACTTTGGACGAGTCCTACCTCTTGCGGTATTTCGCCACTTCTTTGACAGGTTCTGCCTTTCAATGGTATTCCCGTTTGAAGCCCAATTCGGTACCCGATTGGGCAGATATGCAGAAGAAGTTTGTGGACCGGTTTCAAACCGCTGAGCGTAAGGTTTCCTTAGCGGAACTTTGCGCTTTAAAACAAATAAGGGGTGAGACAGCCCTTGACTTCATCAAGAGGTGGAGGGATGTTAGCATGCACTGTGATAACCCTCCCACGCCGGAGGATGCTATTACCATATGTCGCCGAGGTCTGGCGGCCGAAGTTAGTGAAAAGCTCTTGGGTTCCAGTATCCGGGGCTTTGATCAGCTCAACTCGGTGGTCGCGGAGATCGAAATGTTCTTCGCAGACCATCCGACACATTCCTCGGCCAAGGGCAAAGCCCCCAAGGACCGCCCAGTTGGGGGAAAAGAAATCAATGCAGTGGATTTCTCCCCGACAAATGGCGAGAAAGGAGGCGCTAAGGGGAAGGGTAATGACAAAAAGTCGGAGGCCAATAAGGCTGCTGAAGCCTTGGCAGAGAATATGAAGAAGTCGTACTCCTTCAGGAAAGAGCACACAAAAATGCTCTTTGATTTGTGTATGCAGGAGGAGCTGTTTTCCTTGCCAGAGCCGCGGAGGCCGGCAGAGGTAGACAAGACGGATGACCCCAACTACTGCGTGTACCACCGGAGATTGGGGCATACCATTGCAGAGTGTTATGTCTTTAAAGACATAGCTGAAGACCTTATTCAGAAAGGTCTGATAAATATGCTTGGTCACGCGGTTGAGCCTCCGCAGCCGCACCACTGGAGTCGATCCACTCGATCGGCCAATGTGGTTTATATGGCGGCACCGGTTTCAGCATCGCACGCCGCCGAGGCTGGGTCTTCAAACCAGCAACCTCAAGCCATTCCCGAGTCGTCGTGCTGGCCGGGGGCGGAATACCTTGCTGTAAGAAGGCTCCTCTGGAAAGTCCGCCGGGAAATCCACCAGCTGAGACAAGAACAGCGAGAGTTGCTGCAATTTCTCCATTATTTGGATGATCAGCTCGCTGCTCTTCCCCAAGCCCAGAGTGAACAGCTCGCAAACCTTCATGGAGCAGAGGCAAACCCACTTCCACCTGTCTCACAGAGGTCAGGGTCAAATGGTTGGCTGTCCGAGGACTCATCAAGCTCGTCAGAAGAGACGGAACCTGCAAAGCCATTTTCTTTTCACCGCGAACAAACTCTACAGATTTTCTTCGTGTGCTGCCGTGCTGAGCTGGTAACCCCGTCAGTGGCAACTAATCACCAGCGACCTGAAGCCCGGTTCTATCAAGATTACTGCCCTTTTCATGAGGCATCGGGTCATATTATTTTCAACTGTCAACCTTTTAAGGACCTTGCAGAAGATTTCATCAGGCGAGGGATAGTTGATATGGGTGATTCCTTAGTGCGCCCTCCACAGCCACATACGCGTGGGGCGATGACGTTTTCAGTTAATGTCATCCATACGTCGTTGGCATTCAACCTGCCTGACCCTTCTGCTGAAGGGAATGTTTCCCGACAGCCGGGAACCGAGGCCACACTCTGGTACCCAGGACAGCGACCTTCCCATCAGTGTTCTTTTCCCAAGGAGGACACTGAGAAGATACTTGACAAGCTTCTGGAGGATGGGTGGGTGTTGGCATATGGCCCTCCGTCTTATTACAACGAGACGGCCAAGAGTCATCCTCGCTATTACAAGTATCATGCGAGGGTGTCCCACCCTACTCAACACTGTGAAGATGTTCAAGACTTCATTGAAGCTCTCATTCAGAAAGGGGTTGTGGATACCCAGGGGAATTCTATGACGAGGCTACGCCTCGCAGAAGCCGCCAAGGAGACTCTTCAGCAGGTTCGGCGAGAGAACGAGGCCTTTGCCCGGTTGGCCCGCCCAAGCGAGCCTCAACAAAATGGGGAGTTCCCGTTGCTCGCCAGGGACAAAACTGCTCGTGAGAAGCCTAAGGCTCAGAGCCCGGGAGACTGCGCTATGCGACGAAGCCCTGGGGCTCAACCCAAACCGAGCCAGCCAGGTGTTGTCATAAGAGGATGTCCTCGGCCAGTTGATAAAGGAAAGGCCAAGGTCCTGAATCCTCATGGTGAGGCTCCGGCTGGATCAGCCAAGCTACAAAGCCTGGAGAAGCCTCAACCGGCGCAGCCCGTCAAAGGGCCGGCCAAAGCCCCCATGCAGTCCGGTCGCCTTGAGAAGGTTGCCACTAGCTGCCCACAGAGCAATGATAAGGGCAAGCGCAAAGTTCTAGAGGTTGAGCCTAAGACTCAGCTTGGAGCTAAGTCAACAAATCCTCAACCTGCGTCAAAGAAAGAGTCGGCGATTCCGCAAAAATCTTTGGGGCTCCACTTCAGCCAGATGGAGTTCCAGGAGTTGCCACCAGAAATAGTTGCTCAGGCGATCGAGGCCACTTTCCAACCCTCCCCTGAGGCAGAGGAGTGGACCCGCGTGGGCCCAAGGAAGAGCCGCGAAAGCCAAAGTGCCAGACGGCCAGTGCGACGCGGGAGTCAGAGTGGTGGCGTTAAGCAACCTCGTTCCGCAAAGTCATCTCCTCCTTCTTTAGAGGAGGTCGCCCGCCTCAAGAAGCAAGAAAAGAACCGGAGAAAAAATTTGAAGAGGAGGCTTAAAAAGCAGGCGGAACAGGCAGCTGCCATGGAAGCCTCCAAACAACTTACTCCCGTGCAGCGGTTGCAAAAGCTCATAGACCAGCTGGAGGAATATGTGCCACCTTGCCCCACCGGGATGGTCACATTAGATAAATATATCCCCTGGGAGAAGTTTGGGCACAAGACCCGGCTCCTCAATTGGCTACGGGAGACTCTACATCGTCTTGAAGACGGCGAGAAGATTCCAATTCCGGAAGAGCTTTTGTTATTTTACAAGGACGAAGAGCTCTCGGTGGAAGCCCTCGAACAGGTTATGCAGGAGTTGTCATGCAACGTGGTGGCCATTCCACCCCCGGACAACATAAATGCTCCTGGCAGAGAAGGCTGTGCACCCATGGCTACATATCAACGCCGATCAGGGAGGAGTCGGCGGGCTCGTGGTCGAGGTCGCGGTCGAGGGCGACAAAGTCCTTTGACCCCCGACCGGGTTATAATGTTCAGAGGAGAAAAATCGGGCCCTATTCCTGTGCCACGAGTACGGGGTGTTCCCTTCATCCCTACATCCTCGGAGAATGTTGATAGAACCCCGGAGAATCGAGGGACGGGCGGCGTCCCTTTTATAATTCACTCCTCAGAGAGAGAAGAAGCTCCCGCGGATGACTCTCCGTCAACGCCGGCTCTTGAGCAGGCGGGTCCTTCGAACAGTGCCTCGGGAGAAGGTCCCTCGGGTCATACCGAGCCAGCCGGATCTCAGTCGGCCTCAGATGTGTCTTTGGCACCACTCTTTCAAGGAGCAGAGATGCAAGATGAAGGTCAACGTCCGTTTAAGCGGGAGAAGCCCTATGGAGCTCCGAAGACTCTGGAGGAACTTATCCCCCCATTTGACAAGATCCGCGCTAGGGCGGACCGTAAAATTATTCAACACATGAGCCGGTTCCCAACTAGCATTACTGTATGGGAAGCTATCGCCTGGAGCAAGGATCTCCGAGAAGCTCTGGTAAAGGTGCTCCAAGACCCCGAGGCGTATGAGGCTCATGTGACAGAGTTGCAAGCCCAAGCATATGAGGCTCTGGCAGCCAATATTGTTTTCACAGACAAGGATATGCTACTGGCTTCCCCTTGCCACAATCGTCCCTTACATATGAAAGGGACAATCAACGGCCATGAGGTGAATCGAATCTTGGTCGATGCAGGGGCCGCAGTAAATATCATGCCATTAAAGACGTTCAAGTCTCTTTATTTGGCACCTTACTTGCAAAAGGTCAACGCTGTCAAGATTTCGGGGTTTAATCAGGGCTCCGAGGAGGCCCTTGGACGTGTCGAGGTGAAGCTTGTGCTGGGCGACTTCACCACCAAGGCGATATTTTACATCATCAACTCTGACACATCCTACAAGATGTTGTTGGGAAGACCCTGGTTGCATGAAAATTGGGTCGTCCCATCAACATTGCACCAATACCTTAAATATTCAAAAGGGGGAAAGCAGTATACAGTCTTTGCAGACCAGGCTCCTTTTCACCCCAATGAATGCCACCTGGCGGATGCCTCCCTGTACTTCGGGGAACCCACTATTTCAATCCCCGATAAAGTCCAAGACAAGGGAAAGCAGAAGGTCGAACCTGAACCAGAAGGAAGCCAACTCTTCACGGTCAATCGTGAGATGTTAAAGCTCCACCAGTTGAGTCTCAAGCCTGCGTCGAAGCCTACGCAAGCAGAAAGAGGCAAGATTGACTTTGAGGCCAACCTCATCAGTCAAGCTATCAACTGCAGTGTACCTCTGCCCCCAAATTGCATTCAACTTCCCTTTGTTAAGAAAGAGCACGGGGTGGAAGAATTGAAGACCTTTGTAGTTTCTTACATACGCAAAGGTCGAAGGAGAGATCGTCACCCGGTTCAGCCGATTGTCTTCTACAGAGGGGACCAAATACCGCCAAGTCCGCCGGAGGACGACTTCGGGTGGGCATCGCCAGCTGACAAGGTGTCAGAGCCTATCCAGGCCATGGCTCATATGCCTGCCCGGCTCAAGCACATGTGCATGAAGCAGGGGATTCCACAGCAGCAAACTTCTGCGCAGAAAACATATTTTTCTAATCTCTGGAATCCTCCACATGTCAGGGGGCAACCTCCATTTTCTCACAAAGACACCCGAGGATTGGGCTATGAGCAGGAGCCAGAATTCCGGGTCCATTATGCTATTAATGCCATAGGGCTCTTATCATCCTCTCGTGAGGAGGCCCGAAAGGAGCCTGCGGCTGAAGAACTCTATCAGGAGTCTATAGAAGCCATGGCGTCTCCTCCGTCAGTGTCCGGCGAGGATTCGCAGACAGGAGAAATCTCCTCAACTTCTCCTGGCGACTTGGTGATACCAGAGGAGTTTGAGATCTGCGAGATCAGCCCTGACGAAGCTGAAGACTTTGTTGACCTCCAACCAGCTCCACCTGAGCTCGAAGACGGTGGTCAAGCAACTGTTGATGAGTTGGTCGAGGTCAACCTTGGCACTCATGGCGAACATAAGCCCACCTTTGTAAGTGCCCTCCTTAGTGGGGAAGAACGACAGGCATACCAGCAACTCTTGAATGAATTCAGAGACTGCTTTGCCTGGACGTACAAAGAGATGCCGGGCCTTGATCCATCCGTGGCAGAACATGAACTGGCGATACTCCCGACAGCCAAGCCAGTTAAGCAAGCCCAGAGACGCATGCGCCATGAACTGGAGGTGAAGGTGAATGCGGAGGTCGACAAAATGTTAGACGTGGACTTTATAGAGCCATGCAGGTACCCTGTGTGGCTCGCCAATATAGTACCCGTCAAAAAGAAGAACGGCCAAGTCCGGGTCTGCATCGACTTTCAGGATCCGAATAAAGCCTGTCCAAAGGACGACTTCCCAGTCCCGATCATCGAGACGATGGTGGATATGACTACTGGTCATGAGGCCCTGTCTTTTATGGACGGGTCATCTGGTTACAACCAAATCCGTATGGCTGTCAAAGACAAGGATCATACGGCTTTCAGAACCCCAAAAGGCATCTTCAGCTACAAGAGAATGCCATTTGGCTTGAAAAACGCCGGTGCCACATATCAAAGGGCAATGACCAAAATCTTTAATGAGATGCTGCACAATGTTGTCGAATGTTATGTCGACGACCTGGTCGTTAAGTCCAAAAGGCGAGCTAATCACTTAGCCGACCTACGTCGGGTCTTCGAGCGGCTTCGACAATATCAGCTCAAGATGAATCCGATGAAATGAGCCTTTGGAGTCTCCAGCGGCAAGTTCCTCGATTTTATCGTCAGATACCGAGGGATAGAGATAGATCCTGACAAAATTAGGGCTATCAATGAGCTCCCTCCACCCAGGAACATAACGGAGCTCAGATCTCTGCAGGGAAGGCTCGCTTATATCAGGCGATTCATCTCTAACCTCTCAGGAAGGTGCATGCCCTTCGGCAAATTGATGAAAAAAGGAGCACCCTTTATCTGGGACGAGAGCTGTCAAAAGGCTTTCGAACAACTCAAGGAGTATCTCTTGACTCCACCAGTCTTAGGGGCACCTGTCAGAGGAAAGCCTCTTATTCTTTACATCGCAGCCATGGAGGCTTCCCTTGGGGCTCTCCTGGCCCAAATTAATGAGGAGGGTAAAGAGCAGCCACTATATTATCTCAGCAGGAAGCTGATCGGCCCCGAGTGTCGGTACTCACCTATGGAGAAAATGTGCCTTGCTTTGGTGTTCGCTGTCAAAAAGTTACGGCACTATCTGTTAGCGCACCGAGTGGAGCTCATCTCTAAATGGGACCCGCTCAAGTACCTACTCAGTCAACCTGTCCTCTCTGGAAGGTTAGGGAAATGGGCTCTTATCTTGATGGAGTTCGACATTACATTCGTCCCACGCAAGGCGATCAAGGGACAAGGGATGGCTGATTTTCTTGCTGCACACCCTGTGCCGGCGGAGTCGTTCCTCAACTTCGAACTACCAGACGAGGAGAAGCTGATGCAACCACCTGATGCTGAAGAGGGTGCAGATGTCTCACTCCATCCTGAACAAGAGGTGTTGTCTCTCGGCACACCATGTTGGGAGTTGTATTTTGACGGTGCATCTAGGACCGTTAAGAAGACAGGCGGCCTCGTAAGCTCTGTAGCCGGCGCCGGCATAGTCTTCGTATCCCCTCAAGGGGGTATACTTCATCATTCCTGCGCTCTCATGAAGTCATTGACTAATAATGAGGCGGAATATGAAGCATTAATCATTGGGCTACAGCTAGCGCTGGAAATGGAGCTCAAATGTATTAAAGTGTACGGGGATTCTCAGCTCATTGTCCGTCAAGTTCTCGGTGATTATGATGTGCGGAAAAAGGAGTTGATCCCTTACTTTGAGGTCGTTATGAGGCTTAAAGAAAAGTTCTATCTCTTTGAGATAAGCCATGTGCCGAGGAGCAGTAATTCTCAGGCAGATGCGTTGGCAAAGTTAGCAGCCGCGTTAAAGCTTCCACCTGACGGTGAGTTGAATATTACAGTCAAGCACAGAAGGCGCATGCCCACCATGCTTGATGAAGAATCGGGCCTCACCATTTATGAGGTTCACCACCTCGAAGAGGGAAATGATCCAGAGGAAGAAGATTGGCGCGAGCCAATTATACAAATCAAGAACGGGCAGTTTCCTCCGGAACGAGCTCGAAGGGTGCAGTTGCTTAGAAGGGCTGCGTCATATCGGTTGCTTGATGGTATTCTCTTCAGGCTCGCCCAGGAAAAGGACCACCCGGTGCTCTTGCGATGTCTCTCACTTAAGGAAGCCAGGACCGTCATGCGGGAGGTCCACTCTGGGTTGTGCGGGGCTCACCAGGCCGGGACGAAGATGAATATCAAACTTAAGGGCTTCTATTGGCCTACTATGTACGAGGACTGTAACCAATACGCTCGCACCTGTCACCAGTGCCAAGCTTTTGGGCCAATCCCTCGGAGGCCTCCAAGTTCTTTACACCCAACGGCTCCTACATGGCCGTTTGCAGAATGGGGCATGGATATAGTGGGACCATTCCCTCCATCCTCTCAAGGGCATAAATTCATTCTGGCAGCCACAGATTATTTTTCTCGCTGGGCTGAGGCTATTCCTCTGCGAGAGGTTACAGGTGAGGCAGTGGCTCGCTTCGTAAGATATCATATTATATACAGATTCGGAGTCCCTAGCCGAATTATTTCAGACAATGGGACGCCCTTCAGAAACAAGACAGTGTATGCACTGGCGGCTAAATTCCACATTGATTGGAGAACCTCCTCGGTTTATAACCCTCAGGCTAATGGTTTAGCGGAGGCTTTCAACAAAACACTTTGCAAGTTGATGGCAAAGATTATAAATGGCCGAAAAAGGGATTGGAGCGAAAAAGTCCACGAAGCCCTCTGGGCCTATCGGACTGTTTATAAAACCCCTACGGGGTGTTCCCCATTTTCACTGGTGTACGGGGCTGAGGCAATCACCCCTGTAGAGATTGAGCTGGCTTCATATCGAGTGGCAGTTCAGGCAGGCCTACCCGGCCAGGAGCAGTCTGAAGTCGAAAGGAGGCTGGAGGAATTATCCTCTTTAGAAGGCAAAAGACTTCAAGCCTATCAGCATTTGCGGATCTACCAAGCTCGCATGGCGCGCGCTTACGACAAGTTAGTTAAGCACCGGGCATTCAAGAAAGGCGACTTGGTCATGCTTAAAGAAAAAGAAATCATTGCCGGCAAGCCAAGCGGGAAACTCCAACCCAATTGGCGGGGGCCTTACATCATCCAGAAGGTCTTCGAAGGCGGGGCTTACACGGTGGTGGACCACAAAGGCAACAGCCCGTTCCCTCCTCTCAATGACAAGCACATGAAGCTCTACCATGCACCACCGCAAGAGTTTCCACAGCAGTCCTCACAGGACAGTACCTCTCGTCAGTGAAGGTTCAAAAAAAAATATATAAAAAAAAAGAAAGGGGTTAAAAATATTGATACCCCGGCGGACTCAGTCAGCCTTCAACGGTTGGCTGGGGGTAAAAAGGCCACAGACCCGGTCGAGGTGAAAACCCGAAAGGGCGCCTCGGGCAAAAATGGGCAACCCCTCGGTGTGAAAACCCGCAAGGGCGCACCGGAAAAAGCTAAAGGGGGCCAGCCTCGGCGAAAACCCGAAAGGGCGGTGAGGTTGGTAATGTGAAATTTTTTTTTTCTTTTTCTCTCCCTATCTATTTTAAGGGTGGCTCTAAGTCAATGACTCCACCCCATCTCCACCAACACATCATATTGATGTCTTGGCTATACCTTACATGTCAGTCTATGACACCTAGTCCTACCAACATTTTGAGGTTGTCATATTTTGTCCCATCGGGCATGGCCTCAATATGCTCTCTCGAGCTGCCAACCGATGTCGTCTTTTGACTCCTTTTTGTCCCATCGGGCATGGCCTCAGTATGCTCTCTCGAGCTGCCAACCGATGTCGTCTTTTGACTCCTTTTTGTCCCATCGGGCATGGCCTCAGTATGCTCTTTCGAGCTGCCAACCGATGTCGTCTTTTGACTCCCTTTTGTCCCATCGGGCATGGCCTCAGTATGCTCTCTCGAGCTGCCAACCGATGTCATCTTTTGACTCCTTTTTGTCCCATCGGGCATGACCTCAGTATGCTCTTTCGAGCTGCCAACCGATGTCGTCTTTTGACTCCCTTTTGTCCCATCGGGCATGGCCTCAGTATGCTCTCTCGAGCTGCCAACCGATGTCATCTTTTGACTCCTTTTTGTCCCATCGGGCATGACCTCAGTATGCTCTTTCGAGCTGCCAACCGATGTCGTCTTTTGACTCCCTTTTGTCCCATCGGGCATGGCCTCAGTATGCTCTCTCGAGCTGCCAACCGATGTCGTCTTTTGACTCCCTTTTGTCCCATCGGGCATGACCTCAGTATGCTCTTTCGAGCTGCCAACCGATGTCGTCTTTTGACTCCCTTTTGTCCCATCGGGCATGGCCTCAGTATGCTCTCTGGAGCTGCCAACCGATGTCGTCTTTTGACACCCTTTCTGTCCCATCGGGCATGGCCTCAGTATGCTCTTTCGAGCTGCCAACCGATGTCGTCTTTTGACTCCCTTTTGTCCCATCGGGCATGGCCTCAGTATGCTCTCTCGAGCTGCCAACCGATGTCGTCTTTTGACTCCCTTTTGTCCCATCGGGCATGACCTCAGTATGCTCTCTCGAGCTGCCAACCGATGTCGTATTTTGACTCTTCTTTGTCCCATCGGGCATGGCCTCAGTATGCTCTCTCGAGCTGCCAACCGATGTCGTCTTTTGACTCCCTTTTGTCCCATTGGGCATGGCCTCAGTATGCTCTCTCGAGCTGCCAACCGATGTCGTCTTTTGACTCCTTTTTGTCCCATCGGGCATGGCCTCAGTATGCTCTCTCGAGCTGCCAACCGATGTCGTCTTTTGACTCTTCTTTGTCTCACCGGGTTTGGTCTCAGTATGCCCTCTCGGGCTACCAACCCATTTCGCCTTTCGGCTCGTAGATTTGACTCATTCGTCCCACCTGGGCTGTCAAATCTACCCATTTGTCCCACTTGTGTGGCATATATGTCCCTACGGGAATGCCACTTTCTCCTCGCCCCCTGGGCGTTATAGGGTCAAAAAAAAAATGGGGTTAAAAATATTGAGGCCCCAGCGGACTTGATTGTTTCTGTTAGAGGGAACAATCAAGGGTAAAAAGACTTTAACCCAGCTAGGGTGAAAACCCGAAAGGGCGCCCTAGGCAAAAATGGGTACCCCTCAGTGTGAAAACCCGCAAGGGCGCACTGGAAAAAGCTAAAGGGGGCTGGTCTTGGCGAAAACCCGAAAGGGCGGTAGGGCCGGTAAAGTGAAAAAAAAATAAAATAAAAAAAAGAGGTGAAGACATACATACAGAAAGATGGGAGCAAAATCAGCTACGCTAAAGCTCTGTCTTTCATTTGCCAATGTCAATAATGGAGCCCGAGACAAGTCCTCGGGGAAGATGTACATGGCTGGGGTCTGAATGCAGCCCCACACAAAAAAAAAGAGAGGAACAAGAAGCCATCAAAGCCCGAGATCAGCCCGCAGGCCGGCAAGAAGAGTCTCTTGCTGTGTCAACGCCTCCCTGACTCCTCCGAGCTCGTGCTGGAACTCCTCTTCCTTCACTCTCAGGAGGTCTTGAGCATCCCGGGCCTCTCGGAGCCGTCACTGCAGAGCCTCCAACTCCTGCTCCAGCCCGTCCACGTGCGAAGAAGCCACCCGAGACTGCTCCTGAGCTGCCGTCGCCTGCACGGATAGGTGTTCTTGTCTGCTGCGAAGCTCAGATGCTGTCTCCTCTGCTTGCTGAATCAGAGCCTGTAGCTGTAGCCGTCTCGCCTTAGTTGCGTGGCGGCGGGCAAACTCAGCCCATGCATGCTCTAGTCGGGGCATCCACGTATCTCGGGAAAATCCAAATGCGTGATATCCTCGGGTGGAGTTGGCTAAATGCTCCCTCATGACCTCAACTGAGGGAAGCGGGGTCGTCTGCAAGAGGAGCTCGAGGTTTTCAATCAGCCCCGCTTCTAAAGCACTGCCTTGGGGAGCCACCAGAAGCTGAGGTCCCTCTGGCCAGTCTATGCCCAAAGCTGGGAAATCTGCTGGCAAAGACGGGGTATCCTCCCCAGCACCTGAAAAGACAGTTAAGAGGGAACAATGCATTAGCCTCCACACAAAAAAAAAGAGAGGAACAATGAATGGCCCCTCAGGAAGGCCAAGCAAATAGCTAACCTGAGGAAACCTCCGGGGCCGTGTCTGAGACGACCTCTGGTGTAGCATGATCATTAGAGGTCAGCATACTCCCTGCCCCCAGAGGCGGATCGCCGGTCACAGGCATGGACGGCCCTACCTCCTGCGAAGGCACAACTGAGTCCTCAGAAGCCGCCTCAAGGCTCTCCTCCCCCATTGAGGAAGTCAGTGCAGCATCACCTGTATCTGTGTGGCATAAGGGGCAGAAAGGTCATCAACAAGACACCAACATGAAAATACACAGGGAGGCTGAAGCTTCAATGCTGATTATACCTGACAATAGGGGTGTCGCGTCATATGGCCCCACTGTCTGATCACCCTCCTGGACAGTGGCCGGCGAACTCTCTTGTAAGGGAACCGTCTCCGGAGCAAGCAGGGGAGTGGATGCAACCACAGAAGTGCCAGCTGCTATTTAGGCAAAAGTGTGGTTAGCTCTATAACTGAGTCTAACCAAACAAAAGGCAAATACGAGGCAGACCGAAGACACACCAGTAATGTCTCTGCCTGTGTCCTCGGCCCGTCCACCAGTGGAAGATAGCAGGCTTGGAGCGAAATCAGGAACCCCAGCATGGTAAACCCCGGCGGCTGAGACTGGGACGCTTGGGGCCCCAATAGAAACTTCTGGGTCAACATCATAGGCCGGAAGCTCAGGGCCAACCCCAGAGGAGGAGATCAACTTAGCCAGCTCGGCTATGGAGCTGGCTAACTCAGTGGCTGCACAGAAAGACTGTCAGAGGTTGTAGTGACAAAAGTAATTGTCAACCCCAAAGAGGGTCAATTGAGTTTCTTGGTATACCAAAAACAATGCCCATGTCGCCTCCCTCAGAGGAGCTCAAGGACGAAAGGGAAGGAGTTGTCTCTGTCTCAGAACCAGTGCTGGAGCTGCTATTACTCAAAGAGGTGCTGGAATCCGAAAATGTGTCAGTCCCTTCTTTCTCTCTGGGAGCATAGTGCTCCCTCGGAGGCTCTGTGTAAAAGAGAAAACAGAGTCAGTTAAAAAAAAAATAACACCTCACTTGATTCAATGAGTAAACAAGGAGGAACTATGAATTTCAAATTCACCTGGAATGGGAGAAGGTCTGCTCTCTCCAGTCTGGCCAGCCATACCAGCGGAAGGACAATCCCCTAAGGGGTGGTCCAAGTCTTCCAGCTCCAATGTCAGGTCCTCTGGGACATCTGCATCTGGTATAATTGGCGGAGTCTTATTCGCAGGCCCTGGCGAAAACTGCCCTAATAGCCTCATCTCTGGGGGAGCTACACACAAGACACTCCTTCAGTAAAACAGAGGCACAATTACAAAACCATACATAAAGGGATTCATAGTTTCCAACTCACTCAAAGGAGCTCCGTCCCTGGCAGGGGTGGTATCCACCCGAAGGCGTGATGAAGGCTGAATCTCAACTCCTAAGCCCCCACTATGCCGCCGTTTCGCCGCCAGACTATTATCCACGGGAGGGTGAGCGGGGAGAACATCCTCTGAAGGTGGAGCGTCGGCAACCTCAGCAATTCCTACAATGGAAATATGGCAATCAGCAGTTGACAGCTCCAGAACATTTATATCTTGTTATAATGATAATAAATGCAGACGGAGAATCAGAAGGTTCATACCTACCGCCCCTGCATCAAGACTAGGGCGGGTAATCAGCTGATTCGGGTCAATCCGGAGAGCTCTAGCGGCCTGCTCCACGGCGCCCCTCAGTGCCTGAGGTGTAGAAGCCACCTCCAAAGCCGGAATATGGGCTAGCAAGCCTGCACAGCCCACGGCATTGATCACATGGGCCTTCCAGAAAGCGAAGGCCGTGCCCACCAGTGCTCCCTCCGAGATGGACTCCGACAGCTGGGAGTCGTGGGTCAGACCACATGAGGCCCTCAAGTCTCCCCACCAGGAGTAGCCCGGAGTAGAGCCAGAAGCGCCTTTGCGGCGCGAACTCAAAGTAGAGGCCTCCTCAGACGTCGACCTCAGGGGCCGCAACGCCCCCGTATACTGACTCCTGTCAATGGGCAATGAATGCCCCTGCTCCCGCCATCGACTTTCGATGTCTCGGACCACTGCAGCCAAGCTGGAAAAATGAGCCCTGACGAAGCCGGGATCAAGGAAAAGAGGAGGCAGGTCCTCCCTCTTCAGGCGCCTCTCCTCTGCTGCCCTGATAGTGTCTGCCCGCTCTCTGAAGATGTTGCTGGCTTTAAACCACCAGCGGGCATAGTGAATGTCAAAATGTCCCACCCGGGCCTGGGCCGGAAGAGGGATATGCTCCCTCACGCTGCGGTAAAGAAAGTCCTGCCAGCATGCGGCAACCAAATGCACGTCCTTCTGCTTGTATTGCCTCGATGTCAGAGGTAAATCAACATTGGGTGGAACCCCCTGGTCATAGTCAAAGTTGCGGGCAAATCTGTGCGGGTAGTACGGCTCCAGAACCACTGTGTAAGAGCGCCGGTAAACCAGCACGCTAGGTCGTATACACACGACCCACTCCCCAAAGGCATGTGGGGAAACAATGCCCTTTGAGGACACTTTGCAGACCACTGAGTCTCCATGTCCCTCCAGGTACGGGCGATAAGAACGGGAGCTGTGGTCAAACTCCAAGCTCTCTCCCCTCCTCGTATGAAGGAAGGAAAGTGCTCGCCGGGCACCTGCAAGCTGTGTCACGATGTCCTGATCCTGGTGACCAGCAAAAGCAAAGATAAGCGGAGCCTTTATATTCGGAATGGAGGACCGCTGGGACAACTCTGGAAGAAGTAGTCCTGCCCAAGCACTCAAATAATGAGTGGGCAGCAAAAGCTTCTTATCTCGCGGGCTGGCATGCGAACTCAAGGCACCCAAGCAGTGGTAGATGTTCGCCAAGACAGCAGGGGCAAGGGCCAGCCGACGTCCACATGCAAGCAGGCACGCAGGATAGATCACCTCGACCCGGAGCAGCTCCTCTTCCCCATGTGGGAAGACAAAGGTAGACAGCCAGTGAGCTAAATATGCGGCCAAGTACGTCAGTGTAGGTAGCTTCCTGGAATTCCAACCTTGTGCTGGAGCTGGCAAGTGCCGAGGGTTGGATGCAAACTTTATGAGGACCTCTTTACATTGGTCCCAAGTGGCGCCGAACGAAGGGAATTCCTCGTAGAAACAGTACGGCCCGCTGTAGAAGTACATAATCCAGGCGTTAAGAGTAACCCTGGGTGTCCTGGCAGTTTTCTCCTTGCCCACCAGGGCCAAATCTCTCCAAGTCTTCATCAGATAACGGAGGCAGTAAGGTAAAAGATAGTGGCCCGCCCCATCTGAACTGTAAAGGTGAGCATCATCGAGGCACAGCTCCTCGTAAGCCTGTCCGCTGATCGGCAGGCCCGAAATCCGGCAAAAAGACCACAAATCCAGAGAGGTCTCTCCCTCAGCGGTGACCAGTGTGTTCCAGCGCCTATTCCACCTCTCTACCATAGCCTGGAGCAATCCTGCGTGACAAGGGTATGAATATAAGGCTGCAGTAACCGCGTGACGAATCCCGGCTCTATCCAGAGTGTCACCGTGCACAGTCAATATCCCCCAGAGCCACTCACCTACACCTCTGTGGAAGCAAAGGGAGGGGACGACGGACCAACTCCCGTACCAGCTAGGAACCCTCAGTGAAAGGATTCCTTCCAACATGCAAAGATGGTCATAGCCGTCATGGGCAAAACAGCCTCCGGAGGGAGCCAGATACAGCCCGTCAATCGCTACATCGACGGCCTTATGATGCCCCGTCAAGTGCCACACGGCAGGGGAAGAAGGTGTCGACCTGACCACAACAGCATCCAGATCCTGGTAGAATCCGAGCCATTTGCTGTCGGGAAACTGGGGCTGCCGCGTAAATCCCCCGGGAAAGCTGGCATATGAATATGTGCATGTACCTCTCATGCTGTCCCTGCCAGCTAAAATAGCCCTTTCTAATCGTCGCCGTTGCTCTGGGAGAGAAGGGTCGTCACTATCAAGCCCCGATGGAATGTAGCTCTGCAAGAAGGCAATCAGATGCCGGTCCACCGGATAGTGAGATGAATATCCCCCAGAACGGTCGTATGCATAAAGTCCACCTCGGTAGCTGATCCGAGAAGCCTCGACTAAGCCCTCGCCGACAGGGATATCCTCCGTTGGGCCTTCAGCGATCCAAGAGGTGCCTTGATCAAGTGCGTCGGAACTGTCAGAGACGACGCGGCGAGGAGGCAAAGGTGGCATGGACTTGTCAGTCCGTTGCACGTAATGCTCATTATGGCCAGCCGCCCTCAACCCCCGTGCGGCAGCACGGCTCCTGCTTGGACGAGCCATGCCTGTGGAGTTTCCAAGAGAAAAAAATGCGTTAGAGATTATGCTGAAAATTATCTCGATGCAGGAGCTATGCTCCAAGCACAAGTCCCTCAGCGGACGTGTTACAACATTTATGTAAGTGCACGGGCCATCCGCCCCTGCCTCCGGCTGTCTCGGATGTCCCGTGGGGGGCACTTGTTGTAACCAGAAAATAAATGTATATATACGTTTATATATGTACGCATGTGTGCGTCAAAAGCCCATGCTTACGGTGTTGGCTCAGTCCAACCCGTTCTATCCCGTGGAAGCGATGAGAACCCGCGATAAACCCACGGAGACTATTATAGTCATGTGGTTCCGGGTTTCAATCAATCAACCCAAGCTCTAAGGGTGTGAAGACGTGCTATGCACATTGTTTTGGTACCTCGACGGCGTGTATCACGTCTCGTAGGATCAAAAACTCCTTCCCCGATGGACGAGCGAGGCGCAAAAGACGACGAACAAGGCGAGGAGAAGGCTCTTCCTCTTTCACGTGGAGTCAAGTGCAGAAACGTCGCTGTCGGAGCCGTACGGAGGATTTTTTTTACAGAAGCCAAGGGGACTGCCCGGGGAGGGGGGAACCCGCCCGGGGTATAAAGCCCCCGGGCAGGTCTCCCTGCGGCTGCGGGCGGGCGGGCAGACCCGCCCGGGGTCTGCCCACCCCGGGCAGGTCCGCCGGGGTGCGCAGGTTCGCCCGGGGTGCTGTGCGCCCGGGCGGGTCCGCCCGGGGTGCCGCGCCCCCGGGCCGGTCCGCCCGGGGTGCTGTGCATCCGGGTCAGTCTAGAAACTGCCCATTTTTCAAAAAAAATTTGATTTTTGGAGGGAAAGGAACCCGCCCGGGGTCGCCTTGACCCGCCCGGGTCCCACTTCCCCCGGGCCGGTTCCCTACTTTCTATAAATAGACCCCATGGGTCCCATTGAAGGGGGACGGACACGAAGGAAGAGGAGGAGAGGTGGACTTGCCTAGACTTCAAGTTCAAGTTGTTCGTTGTTTTTGGTCTGAGTGGGGTAAGTCCCCGGGCCTTGTGTATATGCCCCTACAGGGTATATTTACAATTATGCCCTTCAACGGGTCGTGTTCGTAATGTGTTATGCAACGGAGTGACGGACTTATGCAATTATGTCATTATGTCATTACGATGACAAATTGTAAAAACGTCCTCCTCGAGGTCATAAAAGGCTTAAGTCCTGTAAATTGCAATTTTACCCTGCAACTTTTGTAATTAGGGGTATGCCCCCACTTCCCGCCCTGATGCGGATGTATGTACAGTCGATAATTTGTCGACACCCTCTGTACTCTTGCAAAATTATAAGAGCACCTTATTATGCTCGGCACACTTCATTAATGCAATATTGCATATAAACCCTGACTCTCTAAAAACTTGCATACTTACCCCTACTTCCAACCAATTGAACCCGTGAGTGTCTTCTCTAGAACCTCTCGTTGTCGGCTTGGTCTGGGAGTGCTGTTGGCTCAGTCCAGCGCTCGGGGGTCATCTTAAACCTAGGCCTAGGGTTTGGTAAAGTTACCGAAATACCCCTGCGACCTAAGAAGTGATCTAATGGTCTCCTAAACCTTCTGAAAAGGGCCTCAGAGCCTTGGAAGGTTAGTAACCCGACTTTATGCCTACCCCAGCCCAGAAACTCCTAAATCCCTCTGGTCTGGTTATTTACTAAAATACCCCTAGTCTAAGACCGCCGCTTAAACCCCAGTGGCCCACTTCAGCGTGCTCAGTCAGGGTCCCCGTCAGCTCCCCCGTCCTGTTTTAAGCAAACCTGCTCTATTGGTTAGAGCCTCGAGGAAGAACTTTAAGCCTTCATGTTGCCATTTAATCAAGGGTGTTCGGACATTAAGCCGATGTAAATCAACGCCGACTCCGGTCGGCGGGGAGAGGTCCAGCACTCGAACCTATATCGTCTGATACGACGCGCACCCACGGAACCCTCTCTACGCAGAGGAGTGTTTCTTTTCAAAAAGAACGAAAATCTACCATTTATCTACGATAAAGGCCGGCCTAGATTTTTTCCGTGTCTCACAGCATGTCTAGGTGTATTAGTGTGTTTTACAGCATGCACATTTTCAATATGAGTGTGATTCAATCCTTTCTTCACATGACTGGTCTTTTCCATTTTTCCAGTTTGTTTCTGATTTTTCTGAACATTCATCATCATCATCATCATCATCAGAGCCTTATCCCAATTAATTGGGGTCGGCTACATGAATCCTATTCCGCCAAAGATTTCTATCAAGTGCAATATTCATATTTAAACTCAAGGAACTAATGTCCTTCCTAATAACATCGCACCATCTCATTTTAGGCCTTCCTCGAGCTCTTTTGCTAGCATCCACTAAGATTTGATCACATCTTTTAACCGGCGCTCAGTTAGGGCGACGAAACACATGTCCAAACCACCTGAGTCTATTTTCTCTCATTTTACTATCAATTGGAGCTATCCCTAAGTCCTTACGGATGCGCTCATTCCAAATCTTGTCTTTCTTAGTCTTGCCACACATCCATCTCAACATCATCATCTCTGCTACACACATTTTGTGGATGTGTTCCTTTCGTACTGCCCAACACTCGGTACCATATAACAGAGCAGGTCTCACAGCCGTTCTATAAAATCTCCCTTTGAGTTTCACAGGCATACGACGATCACAAAGGACACCTGATGCACTTCTCCATCTTAACCAGCCTGCCTTAATCCTATGTGTAACGTCATCATAAATCTCCCCATTCTCTTGTATGATAGACCCTAAGTATCGAAAGCTACTACTCTTCGGAATGTTATGTCCGTCAATTAGAACCATGTCTTCCTGAACCACTCTCCCATTACTAAAATTACAGTGCATAAATTCTGACTTGCTCCTACTAATTTTAAAACCTTTAGACTCCAAGGCAAGTCTCCAACGCTCTAACTTAGCATTTAGAGCATCAATACTCTCATCAATTAAAATAATATCGTCTGCAAATAGCATACACCAAGGGATATCATCATGCAATTGTTTAGTTACTTCATCCATAACTAAGGCAAAGAGATACGGACTTAGTGCAGAACCTTGATGCAAACCTATAGAAACGGGAAATTCACCAGTCTCCCAAGCAATAGTTCGAACACTAGTAATAGCACCGTCGTACATATCCTTAATCAAATCAACATATCCTTGAGAGATTTCTTTCTTTCTTAATGTCCACCAAATCAATTCTCTCGGTACTCGATCGTACGCCTTCTCTAAATCAAGAAAAACTATATACAAATCTTTTCTCATCTCTCTATACTTCTCCATTAGCTGCCGTAGCAAGAAAATAGCTTCTGTAGTAGATCTATTTGACATAAAACCAAACTGATTTTCCGACACAGTAGTCATACCACGGAGGCGTTTATCAATTACTCTTTCCCAAAGTTTCATAGTATGACTCATAAGCTTAATTCCACGATAATTATTACAACTTTGAATATCTCCTTATTTTTATAGAAAGGAACTACAACACTTTTTCTCCAAACTTCTGGCATTCTTCGTTCCTTTAAAATTTTATTAAAAAATTTAGTTAGCCACTGAATACCAATATCTCATAGGCCTTTCCATACTTCAATAGGTAAGCCATCTAGTCCTAAGGCCTTGCCCACTTTCATTTTCCTTAAAGCATCCTCCACTTCTGACATCTTAATACACCTGAAATATTGATATTTATCAAATATTGTGGACTCTTGGGTACCTTCTAAAGATAAATCCTTGACGGAATCTCCATTAAGTAACTTCTGAAAATAGCTATGCCACCTCCCTTTAATCTCAAGATCCTTAGTTAAAACCCTTTGATCTTCACCTTTAATGCACCGAACATGATCTAAATCTCTAGTTTTCCTTTCTCTTAATTTAGCTAGTTTAAATATGTCCTTTTCACCCTCTCGGGTTCCTAATTTATTATATAAATCTTCAAATGCCTTTGATTTGGCTTCGCTGACTATTTTCTTAGCTCTCTTTTTAGCGATTTTATAAGCTTCTAGGGTTTGAGCATTTTTGTTAGCTTGCCAAACTTTAAAGCATTCCTTTTTTACTTTAATGGTATTTTGAATTTCCTCACTCCACCACCAAGTCTCTTTTTCTAAGTTCTTTTTACCTTTAGATTCGCCTAAGAGTTGTTTTGCAACCCTCGTTATACAATTTGTAACATTATTCCACATTACATTAGTTTCTTGTTCTAAATTCCAAATATTTTCCTTTAATAGATGATTTTTAAATGTTTCTAAACTTTTACCTTTTAAATTCCACCATTTAATCTTGGAATAATTATTTATAATGATCTTTCTTTTGAATTTAGGGATAGTGACATCCATTACTAACAATCTATGTTGAGGGGCTAGACTCTCACCAGGAATAACTTTGCAATCTTTACATAAAACTCTATCGACCTTCCTAATGAGAAAATAGTCAATTTGACTTATATGTGTTCCACTCTTGTATGTTATTAAGTGTTCGTCCCGCTTCTTAAAGAAGGTATTAATAATTGCTAGATCATAGGCCATAGCAAAATCAAGAATAGTGTTACCCATATCATTCCTATTACCAAAACCAAGCCCTCCATGAATCCTCTCATAGCCTCTATTATCTATACCCACATGACCATTAAGATCCCCTCCAATAAAGATTCTCTCTTCACTAGGGATATTTTGGATCAAACTATCAATAGCCTCCCAAAATTGCTTTTTAATGCTCTCTTCTAATCCTACTTGAGGTGCATATGCACTAATTATATTCAAAATATCATCACCTAAGATAAGTTTAATTACCATTAGTCTATCCCCCAATCTATTTACTTCCACAACTCTGTCTTTTAAGTTTTTATCTATTATTATAGCAACACCATTTCTAGAGTTATTATTACCCGTATACCAAATTTTATACCCATCAATGTCTTTAGCTTTATGTCCTTTCCACCTAGTTTCTTGTAGGCAAGCTATGTTAACCCTCCTGTCCTTCATTAATTTAACTAATTCTAAACCCTTACCCGTTAAAGTTCCTATATTCCAAGTAGCTAGACGGATCCTATGTTTTTGGACTTGCTTCTTTACCCGTGTGCGTCCAACCCCACACGATTTTTCTGAACATTACGTTGTTTATTTTCTGAGGTGATGGCTACATTTGATGCTTTGATAAAGGTTGTCATTAGCTTGTTTTTGAAAACCTTTTTGTTGACATTGTTGTAGCCTAACCCTTCCTTTTGAGCATTCACTTTAACTCCTAGCAACCTGTCCATATTTTCTTTTCCATCAACAAATTTAGACAAGACTTTGTTCAAATCCTGAAGTTTATTTTCAAGAGATGCAATGTGTATTTCATAACTAGCAATCTCTTGATCACTGCAATTGACAGCTTTATTCAACACTTTGTTGGCATTTTTGTATTCTTCGATCTCCTTTCTCAACTCATCAACTTTTTCAGTTTCGTTTGTACAGATGATTTTCCCTTTTTCCAATGTAAGAAGTCTTTCAGACATGGCATTGTTCAACAGTTTTAATTTTTCAATTTCTACTTTAAGCTTATCATTTTGAACTAATTCATTTATTAAAATTTGATCATCTGAATTGGCTTCCTCTCTCCTTTTAAATTCAGAAGTTTCCTTCAGATCTTTTTGAAGTTTTCCAATATTTTTCTGCAACTCCATGTTTACAGATTCGATGGCTTCAAATTTTTCAGCTAACAAATTCTTCTCTTGCTCAAGTTTTTCAAATTTTTCTTGGTTTTCTTTAACAGATTTTCTAAGGGAATCATTTTCAGATTTTACCTTGTTTAATTCTACGTTAACTTGTTCAAGATCCTTCAGAAGTTTCAGCAAATTTTGATTATCAGACTTACACGCATCATGAGATTGTTCCAGCTCCAAGTAATTTTCATCTGTGAGATCAGAGATATTCTGACTAGTTTTCTTTTTCAACCTTTTGTATTGTTTTCTAAATTTTTCATGTGACTCTAGCAGATCACCAGATGCATTCTGCCAATCATCCAGAGTATAACTCTCGAAGGGGTTTACCTGATCATCATCCTCGTCTTCATTTTGATTGCTACTTTCACAGCTTCCATTAGCCATCATACAACTGTCCTCCCTTTTTCTGTGAGCTAGCTTTAGTTTCTCCAGAACGTCCTTTGCAGACCTGCAGTCAAGAAGAGAAGGATGTAAGACCTTGTCAGTAGCTGCTTTCATCAGATTCAAAACTTTCTGATTTTCCTCATGCTTTAATCTGTGACTGTCGGTCCACTTGGACATTTTCTTTGGTAATCTGTGAGGACCATGTGAAATTAATTTCCACTGATCAGGATCAGCTGAGATTACACTTCTACGCAGACTTACGAACCATAAATCAAAATTCGAACCGTTGAAGATCGGTGGATGAGCCATGGATCTAAGACAGCAACAGGATACGTACCACACAGACACAGTATCCACTTAGAATCGATAAATCTGGGCAGTAAGAACCCGCTCTGATACCACTTGTTGAGTGAAGAGCCCGGATTCAGAGGGGGGGTGAATGAATCCCAGAAGGAAATTTACCCAATTTGAATCTAAGATCTTGATTAACACTGAACTTACAAAGACTTGCGGAAATAAAAAAAACTAACACAGACTCAATTGAGCTTCTCCCAAACACAGAATCAAGCACTAATGGTGCATACAGACAGATAAGTCGTTGAACACACAATCTAACCTATCTGTATTATGTAGCATGCTATCACAGCAGACAGGAACAACACCGAACCAATCTATTGATTAGAGTATAAAGCTTTCAAGGAACCTTCAGATAAACAATCACCAAAGATTTCACCAGTTACAATTGAAGCTCACTAGACGTTCATCTAATCAAGAAACAGGTAAGCAATCAGAAAATCATAAGATCAACCAAACCATTCAGATGCCAACCTGCGAATGGGGTAGAAGATAGAGTAACCACACCAAAGCAATCACACAGTACGCAGAGTTTTTTAGGTGGTTCGGCCAGATCCACAGTCTGCCTACATCCACCCCTCACTCCAAACCAGAGTGAGGCTTCCCTTGCAATAGCAAGAACCGCAGACTCAGTCTGCAGACAAACGCTGCCTAACAGCTTGACAAACCGAGGGAGACAAATCCCTCAAACCAAGTTCTGCAACTCACAGAAGCTTGGCACCTGGACTTGCTACCCACAAGACCAGAACCGGAGACAATCCTCCCTTCCTCCAAACCGGAGGGAAACCCACAAGTAGCACACCACTACTTGCAACCGGAGACTACGTCTCCCTTCTCCTGAGTCCACAGGAAAAACCCGAACCCACAACAGAGTGTCGGAAAAACATGGAGAAAATGCAAAAAGGGAAACCGAAAGATCCAAAGAGAAAAACAAAAAAAACTCCAATGAGCACAGTCGTTCTGGATTTGATCCACGAACAGACAAAACAGGTCTTCAGAATGAATGACTGCTCTCACTCTCTCTTCTTCCTTTCACAATCTCTTCTTCTAGGCTCTCTCTCTTCTTCCCTTTCCTTTTTTTTCTTCTTCAGCTGCTGGCTCTCTTTTCGTTTCTTCTGGCGGCCTCTCTTTCTTTTTGGCACTCTCTCTTTCCTTCTTTCCTTTTTTTTTCTTTTCTTTTTTTTCGCTCTCTTCTTCGAAGGGTAATGTAGCTTTATATATAGGAGCAGGGGCTCCGAATGGATGAAGCAAAAGAATCCTACTGAAACCCCATAGGTCCACGTGTTGGACGAGAATGTTCCTTTCCTCGGATCATGTGCCTTTCCTTTGCAGACGAACTTATTCCCTGCAAGAGAAAGAACAGAGTATGGTTTATGCACTGAGTTCTTAAGGGATGCATAGGACATGTAATGTAACGATCAAAACATGCACAGACTTTATGTAGCAAAACAGACTGCACCGACCCTATATGTGGGTGTGCAATCGACAGGATATGCACCGACTCAATTGTTGCACCGATGTAGAGACGTAAAATGCACGACATGCATGAGCTTTGTTCAAGTGGCGCAAGATAAGACCTGCACCGACTTGGATTAGCGGTCCAAGCTAGAGTTGCACCGAGATGATGGTAAGCAAAAACAAGAATTGCACCGAACTAGGTTAGGCTGTCCAAGCAAGATCTGCACCGAGATGCCGATCAGAGATGAGCTTAATTAGAGAGAGATGCAAGACAAAGCTTGCACCGGGTCAAGAAAGGCATGATGCATTTGGATGCACCGAGAAGGAGGCTAATCGACAGAATGTGGGCATGAACAGAAACTTGCACCGAGGCAAGCACTTATGCGTTAGGTGCAGAACTAAACGAGAGTTGCACTGAGCAAGATAATGAGCGAGACACTGCATGCACTGACTATGACTTGGTCTATGAAATAGCATGGACCACATGGACCATACTCAACAGATAAACTTGAAGAATTAAAGCACCAACAGCTAAGCATGATTCATCAGTAAGTTACTATCAAGATTAGGGTTTGTGACCAATCCACCATGCAAACAGTTCACATGAATTAATCAGATATTCTAATCAGATGCACTGACCACAATTCTATCACACATGACTCAGAAACTGTCTATCAAAACCAGCGATCCAACATTTAATCTATCCATTTTTTGCTTGAAACCCATCATAAGCAAAATCGGAATGACAGCTGACTCCATCTTATGCCTTCTTGGAATCAAGTTTTAGCAACATGCATTCACTTCCTCTGATTTTCTGATAGAGAAGAGCTTGACAGCCAGTTAAAAAAAAATACCTAAAAGGTATGTGCTTCCTACAGAAGCAGTCTGATTTCCATGCACAATTTGTTCCACCTCCACTTTAAGTCTAGAAAATACAGGTTGGCCTCCACAATTTTCATGCCTAGTTGCAGCAAAAGAGAAGCTAAATTAATTCCACAATGGCACAAGATGGCATTAAATCATTGCCGTTATATCGCCGGCATTATGTCAAACACCTACAAGTGTGTGCGTTCAAGGCATTCTATATGCCGTCATTATGTCAAATACCTACAAGTGTGTATGTTCAAGGCATTATACACACCGGCATTATGGCAAGCACCTATCGGTGTGCATGTTTAAGGTGCATTCTATTTACCAACATTATGTCAAACACTTGACGGGCGGCATGCAGCCACAAACCCGTACAAACAAATCACAATTTCCTTGCATACAATCATTTAACGGTGACATTAAAGAAACTTGCAAGCACCGGTTGCACTCTCCTTTTTACTATGAACCAAAGCCGCACCGAAGTCTTTGGCCCTTTTGACCGGATATGCTTGCTTTCAAATGGAAAAACATTATTTTTTGGAGAAACGTTAACCTGTTGGCAGCTGTTTACACGCGAAATTTTCGAACATCCAATTTCGTCGGATGGATGTGCGTATATTTTGGCATATTTGTTAATTCCGCGCTTTTAGGGGTTTATCAGACGATTTAGGGTTCGTGTACAGAACTTTTCCCCACCAACCGGAGTCGATGTTAATTTACATCGGACGAGTCCGAACACCTTTGATTAATTGTCAAAGAACGCCTTTTGCCTCTATCTGTTGTGACATCAATGATCTTGATGATCGCCCATTACGGGTACATACTCTTGCAAAGAAATTTGGAAACTTCATTTCTTTGAACACATGTAATTTGAATTACAATCGATCCTTCAAGACCTTTACATATAGTCCCGATTGTATAATCGGATCTTCGGGATTACATCCGCTTGTAACCGGAGCCTTTGAATTTGCTTCAATCTGTATTTGGATGTTTGAATTTGCTTTCGTCCTGGTCGGGTCATTAAATTTACTTTTGTCCCCTGATTGGACGGTTGAATTTGAATTCCATCATAAGGACCGTCGGATCGCCAAGATGATCATCATTGATCCATCGGAGTTACTTCGTGGTCATGATCACTCTTTTGATTGTGATCGGACCCTTAAGTCGACTTGGTGTCCATAAAGGACATTCCTGCTTGAGACAGTATATTTGTAATTTTTCTCCATCAGGGTATTTTTGTATTGTTTCCAAACATTGGGATGTTATTGGAATTTATGACTCTTTATGGGTATTTCCACCCTTTTTTCGGAAATAGCCCTGTCACTTCCTGACTTCTTGGGCATTCCCATTACTTTTGACTTTTCAGAGCATATTTGACATTTCTTGACTTCTTGGAGATCGCCCCGTCGTTTGACTTCCTGGGCGTTCTTGACTTCATTTCTTGACTTCTTGGAAATAGCCATGTCATTGGACTTCTTAGGTATTCCTCGTCTTCATTTCTTGACTTCTCGGAGATCGCCCTGTCATTCGACTTCTTAGGTATTCCTTGTCTTAATGTCTTGATTTATCATGGATAACTCCGTCATTCGACTTCTTGGGTATTCATTGTCTTCATTTCTGGATTTATTGGGAATAACCTCGTCATTTGACTTCCCGGGTATTCCTTGTCTTGATTTCTTGATTTGTCAGGGATAACCCCGTCATTCGACTTCTTGGGTATTCCTTGTCTTCATTTCTGGATTTATCAGGAATAACCTCGTCATTTGACTTCTTAGGTATTCATTGTCTTCATTTCTGGACTTATCGGGAATAACCTCGTCATTTGACTTCTCGGGTATTCCTTGTTTTGATTTCTTGATTTGTCAGGGATAACCCTGTCATTTGACTTCCTGGACATTCCTTGTCTTAGTTTCTTGACTTCTCGAGAGTAGCCATGTCATTGGACTTCCCGGGTACTCCTCGTCTTGATTTCTTGATTTATCAGGAATAACCCCGTCATTAGACTTCATGGGCATTCCTTGTCTTCATTTCTGAGCTTATCAGGGCTTCATGAAAAGATATATGGATTTGGATGGTTAGCCATAAGTCGAACCTAGGAGAGTGCATACCGCTTCAGAGAAGGGGCGTGGTCCTGCTCCACTGAGTCGTGCAAACGACGTAAACCAGAACAAGTGTACTTCGGTAATTTTGAGACCCCACAAATGGAGCTATTTCTGTAATTTTCCCACAACCATGGGTGTTTCTATAAGTTTTCCTTCACCGGGGAGATTTCTGTAATTTTTCAACTATCGGGACATTTCTGTAATTTTTCTGCCATCGGGGGCATTACAGCAATTTTTCCACTATCGAGGGTATTTCAGCAATTTTCCCGTCATCGGGGGCATTTCAGTAATTTTTCCTCTACCGACAGTATTTCTGTAATTTTCTGACCACAGGAGGCATTTCTATAATTTTCTGCCCACCGGGGATTTATGTAATTTTTCCACTACCGAGGGTATTTCTGCAATTTTCCTGCCCTTGGGGGCATTTCTATAATTTTCCAAGGTTCTTCATGGACTTTGGCTATTTATGAAATTTGTATGGATCTTCATTCCAGCAACTTTGATAATCAAAAGACATCTTGAAATCTTCAAGCCACCAACAGCTTTAAGAAATAACAAAACTTATTGGAGTTGAAAACCTCCATATGATCTTGCACCGTCTTCTCTTCTTTTTCATCCCGGAGTTCTTGTCTTCTCTCCGGCCTCTTTTGAGCAAAGTTTCAACCTTCCACGAGAGTCTCCCCTCACCTTGAGCAAAGGAGAGGACTTGGCTTTTTATAGGTGGTGGAGGCCAAGGGGGAGATCCCCCGGAGCTTTGGAGGAGGTAACCCCCTGTCTTTTCATCTCCCCCACCTTTTCCTCTCCCCATTCTAGACCATCCCCGGTGGTTTAGGCAGAGGGGGGACTTCCCCCGGTGGCAACAGCAG
The DNA here is from genome assembly GCA_022559845.1 of Amorphophallus konjac. Taxonomy (NCBI): domain Eukaryota; kingdom Viridiplantae; phylum Streptophyta; class Magnoliopsida; order Alismatales; family Araceae; genus Amorphophallus; species Amorphophallus konjac. The sequence goes on along the minus strand of CM040123.1, from coordinate 32,532,326 downwards.
AGAGGGGGGTTCTCCCCCCCCGGTGGGTACAGCAGAGAGAGGGGGGGCTCCCCCCCGCTGGGAGAAGACCGGGCCCCCCCGGTGGGAGTAGCAGCAGGCGGGGGGGTCTCCCCCCCCAGGTGGCAGCAGTAGAGAGGGGGGTCCCCCCCCCGGTGGGTGCAGCAGAGGGACCGGGGGGGCCTCCCCCCGGTGGCAGCAGAGAGGAGGGGAGTCCCCCCGGTTGGAGCAGACCGGGGGGGGAGCTCCCCCGGTGGCAACGAGTCCGGAGGGGAGTCCCCCCGGTGCAGCAGAGAGGGGTGAGCCCCCCAGTTGGAGCAGACCAAGGGGGAGCCCCCCCGGTGGCAGCGGGTCCGGGGGGGAAGTCCCCCCGGTGCAACAGAGAGGGGGGGGGAGTCCCCCCGGTTGGAGCAGACCGGGGGGGACCTCCCCAGGTGGCAGCGGGCCCGGGGGGGAGTCCCCCCGGTGCAGCAGAGAGGGGGGGGTCCCCCGGTTGGAGCAGACCCGGGGGGACCTCCCCCGGTGGCAGCATCAGCAGGAGGTCCGGGGGAGAACTCCCCCCGGTGTAGCAGAGAGGGGGGAGTCCCCCCTGGTGGGTGCAAGAACAGGGTCCGGGGGGCCTCCCACCGGTGGGAGCAGTCGAGCAAGAGGGGGGAACCTCCCCCTGGTGGCAGGCAACAGGTGGCCCGGTGTGTTGGTGGGGGGGAAAGCTCCCCCGGTGGAGTCCACTTGTCAAATAATAAGAGAGGGGTGTGGTCACCACCTCCTAGTGGCCAGGGTGAGTTCTGTCACCTTCCAAGCCGGTGGTAAGCCTAAGCAAATGCTCACCCTCACTGGTTTGATCATAAATATAAGAAGGGATGTGGTCACCACCTTATAGAGGCCACGATGACTTCTAGTCACCTTCCAAGCCAATGGTAAGCCTAAACAAATGCTCACCCTTCTTCTATTTACGAGCATGGGCTTTTGTTGAGTAAAGTTTAACTTTCTTGAGCGAGTGTGCATAACTTTGTATCGCTCAAAAGGTGTTTGATGAAATGCCGATGAGCATTCGGTATGACGGTGACGATCGATTTTCTTAATTTCTGATTTTTTTTAAAATGTAATTACCAGAAATTATGAACATTTTTGGGGTTCAACAGCAGCATTTCTCAAATGCAGGATTTTCTTGTCCAATTATGCAAAGTCCATCTGATCACTTTATGCAATAAATACAGATTTTGATAGGATAATAGCAATGTGCAAAAACTTGCAGGATGACCATGGAGACTTCTCAGTGAATATGGACACGGCAGTTGCAATTTGAACCTTGAAAGTTACCTATAAATTATCAACTCATGAAGCTGCTGTTGAATGAACGATAGAAAAAAAATTCATTCAGAAGGGTGGACCTACAATAGAAAAAACTCATTCAGAAGGGTGGACCTCTTCTTAAAAGCAAAGGCAGAGCAAAGCCCCACATGCACGGCTCAAACTGCATTACACAATAGAAGGAAACAAAAAGAGAGAGGGAGAGAGAGAGAGAGAGAGAGAGAATGAGTCAAATGATTTTTTTATAGGCCCTAGGGCCGGTTGCAACAAATTGTGGGAGCCACTACCCCCTTTCCACCTGTGCAGGTCACCGGTGGGAGCAGGAGGGGCCCGGTCCCATCCTTGCAGGTCACCGGGGGGGACCCAAGGTCCCCTCCCACCTGGGCGTAGGCACCAAGGGGGACCCGGGGGGGTCTCCTCCACCTCCAATCAAACTCCCACCTGTGCAAGTTACCGGGGGAACCCAGGGGTGTCCCCTCCTCCACCTCTACCCTCTCCACCTGTATAGGTCACCGGTGAAAGTAGGGAGGGCCAGTTCCATCTCCACAGATCACCGAGGGGGGGAGGGCCCAAGGTCCCCTCCCACATGTGCGCTACCACTAAGGGACCTAGGGGGGCTCCTCCACCTCCAATCCATCTCACCTGTGTGCAGGCCACCGGGGGAACCTAGGGGGTCCGCCTCCACCTTTTTGTCCTCTCACCTATGCACAAACACCGAGGGGAGTGGGGGGTTATCTTTCACCATTTAAATGCCACCATGGGGACCCAATGGTCCACCCCCACCACTCACCTCAACTGGGGAAACCCAGGGATGGGGGGTGGGTGGTACCGGTGGGACGCCCGGCCTGGGTGCCACCATCGGTGAAACCGCCCCCCCTTTTTTTGCTCCCTCTCACCTTCCTAAAAAAAAGAAAAAGAGAAAGGGAAAAAAAGGAACGAAGGAAGAAAGGGAGAAAGGAATGAAATAAATGAGGAGTTTAAATAAGGAGGTGAGCTTACCTCTCTTGTCTCATTGGCGGGGGAGGCTTGCCATGGAGTCACCTCCACCGGTGGAACCCCATGTTACTTTCCATCTCTCATATGATGAAGGGGGAACCCAAGGGATGGTAAATGCCTCACCAATTAATGCACAAGGAGATTCCCACACTTGGATGCACCCTCCTATAAAAAGAGAAGAGCGGGGAGAGAGGACGACGGAGAAAGACACAACAAGTGGGAGCTCACAAGACCCGGTGGACAAAGAGCTCCAAAGTACTTTTCTTCCCAAGAACTTCAAGAACACTTGGAGGAAGTTGAAGAATTGGGTGAGGCTCCGCCCTCCAAATTTGTATGTTTGATCTAAAAATTCCCATTTGGGAAGAGATTTGGGTGTTTTTACACTTAAACCCTTGTCCCGGGACTTTGCAAGTCATGTAAATTCTGTAAGAAAATATAGAAATTCGTATAAAAAAATTATGAAAAAATTATAAGAATGCAGTTGGAACTTGTTTTAATGAGAAAAATTGTGTACACATCCTGCTTTGTCCAAAATTGAAAGAAAGACCTTACAAATGTATAAAATTGTTCAAATGTCTAAAAAATTCAGAAATTGAACAAGGAATGTTCAAATTTAATCTAAAATTGCAAATAAATCCCCGATTGAGGAAAAATTGTAGATAAACCCCGATTGAGGAAAAATTGCAAATAAACCACCAAATGAGGAAAAATTGCAGAGAAACTCTCGATTGAGGAAAAAGTACAGATAAACCCCCAATTGAGGAAAATATTACAAAGAAACCCCGAATTCATGAAAAGTTCCAAAAGTAACCCCAATTCATGCTCTAGGGCATGGGGGCCCCTTTTGGGCTTCAGCTTTCGTATCACGCTGTAATGCAAAAGTTAAAGAATTTATTTGGTAGTTAATCAAAGGTGTTCGGACTTACACCGATATAAATAAACACCAACTACGGCCGGTGGGGAAATATCCCGCACTCGAACCCTAACTCGTCTGATAAAAATATAGTACTGAAACAATCATGCACATACAAATTATTAGTTAAAAAAATGTGCATATTTATCCAATAGGATAAACCAAAACTTCCTAGTTTTTTCTGCGTGTAGTGTGTGGCACCGACAGAGTTGAGAATTAGATAACACAGTTGCGGGAGTTGCTGGATGAGAACCATGTTTGTACTCATCATCTCCGTGAAACGCACTGTGTAGTTTATAGCGGAGCAGGTTGGAGGTTGAAGCTGAGTGCAGATTGTGGACAATTAGATTAGTCTTCATAGAGTGTGAGGATTCATTGCCCGGAATTGATGAGTTATTTGATCGGCTTCGGTCAAGGTGGCTAGTCTCGAGATCGATTCGAGATTTAAAGAGATGTGAGTGTTGAGGAAGTGATTTGTGGGTCCTGGTAGGGATGTTGTGAGTAGTTGGTGATGCCATTTAAGCTAACTAGCACTCCAGTAATTCCTGTGGATTGGTGCGCTGGATTTTCGACTATGATGGTGTCTGGGGACCCAGTTGAGATTAAGGTAGTGATTTTTTGGAAGAGGACTAGAGTGCAATAGAGATTAGGAATTTCTGGGGTTTAGTCTAGACTCCGGCGCCGTCGACCAGATTATTGTGGAGAAAGACTCTTCTGCTCTGAAGGATGTGCGTTGAGGTTTCATAAAGTTGTGTGTTGTCATCTGGTTCCAACGGTTTGAGATGCGTGCAGGCGTCGAGATTTGTTAGGTGTTGGTTAGTCAGTTGAGAATAGAGTTTTGAAAAAAAAAAAGTGAGAAGAAGAAAAAAAAGGGAAGAAAAAGAAAAAGAAAAAAAAAAGGAAGGAAGAGAAAAGAAAGAGGAGTTTTGAGAAGAGTCGTTGAGATTCAGAGGTGGTTGGTAGGTTTCTACAAAAGAACAGGAGAGGAGTTGGGCTGATGAGGATTTCCAGTCGTCGTGTCAACATGTGGCTAATGGCTGGCAGATGGACTTCTACAGCCATGTTGTTGGCAATTCAGATGAATTGGAGGGTGGCGTGAGTCGTGGAATTGCAAGGTCTCAAGTGGCCGACTGTGTCATGAACCACTTGATCAGGTAGAGATTCGTAAGAAAGTGTGTTCGGACCAGAGCTCGTCCAACTATATTCAGTGGTGTTTCGGCTCGCAAGATAAAGAATGCAGGCGACGTCTGTTTAACACATGGAAAAAACTAGGAAGTTTTGGTTTATCCTATTGAATAAATATGCACATAACTAATAATTGGTATGTGCATGATTATTTCCGTGCTATAATTTTATCATACGAGTTAGGGTACGAGTGCGGGACATTACCCCACCGGCCGTAGTCAGTGTCAATTTATATCGACGAAAGTCCGAACACCTTTGATTAACTATCAAAGAACTTCTTTAACTATTGCATTACAGCGTGATGTGAAAGCTCAAGCCCAAAAGGGGCCTGTTGGACCCCATAAAGTTTATGATTAATTTTGGGTAGTTACAAAAAATTTCAGAAATTAAACATTCAAAATAGTGTTCAACTATTATTAACATGACAGTATACATGAACTGACGTGACACGACCAAGGGGTGCAGCGGGGATGACACGAGGACCCTCGGACCTATCGTTGCAAGCACACTAGCAAGGGCACGGACTCGATTTTGGCGGACTAGTTCACTTGGCGTGTCCCGCTTCTCGGGGTGACTCGGGGATGGAAGGTCGAGTCCGGGGACCAGACCCTTGCAGGTTGGGGATAATGACAGGGTTAAGATGGAACCCACCCTTAGATTTGAAGCTCCCGTATCAACGGGGCAGACCACACGCCTTGGGGGCGCAAATAATGCTAACACTCTCTCCCGCGATGGCCACTCAACGAAGCTGGTTAGCCGGGGCCGGGCGCTCTCTTCCTCACCAGCGGAGCTCAGAAATGATACTAAAAGAACATAACAGTACCAGGGAAGGTATCAACGTATACTTGATCGGCGTGAAGACACCGATCCCGGGCCGGAGACGAGGGCGAGCGGGGAAGCGTGGGATTCTCGCACGCTGCGCCGATGGAGCTTCCCCTGCAATAACTCCGAGTATAGCACTACGTCTCACGCAGGAGGGTTGACTCGAGGGTGGGGGAATTAGATTAATACAACCAAAATTGACCTCCACGCAGGGAGGGGCTTTCAGCCTCCCAGGCGAGGGGAGGGAAAGGTGCCGGAGAACCGGTTCTGTCTGGTTTGGTCCTGACTGCCAGCAAGCCAGTGTCGGGGGTGCCATGGGCTTCTCCGATCGCTGCAGGAGGCGGGGTCGGTGCAGAACTAACCGGGGACGTGTCTAAATCTTGCTGTAGGATTCGCGGGCCGTCCGGGGGCCGGCCTGGGTCACTGTGGGTCGGGAGCCACGAACTGGTCCGGTTCTATCAAGTCTAGATCTGCAGGACAGCAAGGCGATGTCGGGGTAGCCGTCCACTCCTCCAGTTGTTGTTGGGGGCGGGACCAGTGTAGAATTGTCCGCGAACGTGGCCAACGTGTGCTGAAGGAAGGGTAGGCCCCTCTGTGATCTGGCGGGGCTGCTACTGGTGCTCCAATCGTTGTTCTGTGCTGGGTGCACTGTCTAGGTCTGTAGGACAGCAAGGCGATGTCGGGGTAGCCGTCCACTCCTCCGATCGCAGAAAGGGGCGGGACCGGGATAGAACTGATCGTGGACGCGTTTGCTACGTGCAGGAGGGACGGTCCAGTTCGGGGACGTAGGTTGCAGCAAAAGACCCAAAGGCAGGGAGTGGTCCAACCTGAGCAGGGGGTGAACAGTCTGCGCACGCCGTGGAAAATGATCGATCTGGGGTGCTCCGGTGGCCAAATGAACTCCTTCATCCTGGTGCTGGAAGAGGACTCATAAGGAAATACCTCGGTCGAAGGGCGCGTCCAGAAGCTCGATGTGGAGGTCGTGGGGGTCTCTGCAACTCGTCTTTGGTCGCTCATCGGAGTCAGTCTGCGTAGTCGGACGGAATCAACTCTCTCGAACAATTCCAACGTCGGATGAGGGCACTCGAATTCTCGTTGCGAAGCTAGTTTGGAGAGGAATCCACCAGAACTAGGCTTGTCATAAGAAGCTTCACAGGGGAGGTCGGGCGGTGCTGTTGCTGTCTAGACAGCCAGTGGGAAATGGGGAGAGGAGGGAGAATAGAGGGAGGAAGGAATGGGCAGTTGCTGCTTGGAGTGCAAGGGGGGGTGGCTGTGAGGGAGGGGTAAGTGTGATGTGGTCTAGGAGAGCTTAAGAGAGGGAGATGGGGCTGGGGTGGAGAGGAATGGGTGTAAGGGTCGCAACTTGGGAGAGGGGTAGGGAGAGAGAGGTGGTGGTAGTCTAGTTGGTGGTGGTTTTGGTGGGAATTGAAGGTGGGGGTCTTGGGTATGCCAAGGGGTGTCTAGGGAAGGGGAGGGGGTACCTAGGATAGTGAAGAGTTGGCTTGGGAAGGGGAAGGGGTGGGTTAGGGAGTGGAGAGGTGTCTAGGGGACATTGGTGTCTTAATGGGGAATTGAATGGGTGTTGGTGGATTTGAAGAGTCACAATAAGGTGGCGGTCAAACAGGTGACATGGCGGGTGAGGTGGCGGGCTAGGGCTGATGTGGAGGGGCTGTGGAGGTGCTGGGAAGGGGGAGGATGGGTTAGAGAGAGAGTGTGGGCGAGCTAGAGAGAGAAAGTAGAGAGAGAAAGTGAGATAAGTGGGAGAATCCACCCTAGGCTATTGGCATCCACCAATAAGAAACACGAGAAAACTCTCAATTTTTCATTCATTCAACATTAGCTTCAAATGGGGGGAGTTGGGTCCTATTTATAGGAGCTAAACTCTTTAAATGACCAAACTGTCCCTGACATTTAAACAAAAGACCAAGCCTGTCCTATAGAGTAGACTATGGGCCTAACTAATGGACTAAGGCCCAATTGACATGGAACTTAGATAAATAACTACCTAATCTAGGTACTTGACTCAATAAAAGTAAAAATTACATTTATATGACTCCGAAAAAATGAAGAAAATACATAATGTGACCAGAAAAAGATGATGAGCTCGAATTCTTGTTGCCGATGATCATCCGATTCTCGAGTGAGGGAATTGAGAAAGATGTCCCCATCATGAACATTTCATCAAATACAACAAGGAGTGGTACGCAGCCATGTACACCCGCTCTATGGAATATCAAGTGTTTGAAGCCTATAAGTCCCTTAAAGGCATTTGGACAGGCGCCAGATATGCGGCGCAAGTCCATCAAGTTCTTAACAAAAATCCCACGATAAGTCAAGCTGTTGGCTCTATTTTTGACGAGTGGGCATTTCAACAAACACCTCATGGGCGGCATGAGATTACACATTCATGGGATTAAATCCACACAAGAACAAACATTTTAGGGGCCCATTGGGTGTTCCCATGACATTCAATTAAATTCCAATCAACCTGAAGTCAAATGGGCAGCAAGTCTGCGCTTGGGAAATTGCCAAACAAACAAACAAAAATCTCCATGTGCGTCTCGATGCGAAAGAAGCCAGAAAAGGACAAAAGAATGTTCAACCCGGGTCCTTTTTATAGGGTTGACAAGGGTCCACCAAAAAAGGGGGGGCGGGGGGACCCCCCTCCCTCTTCTCTCCCTGCGCACCGGGGGAGACCCCCGAGCCACCTGCGCACCAAAGGAACTCCCCCCGATGCTCCCTGCAACCAGGAGAGCCCCCCAGCACCGAGGGAGCTCCCCCCGGTCCTCCTCGCGGCCGACGGACCTCCCCCCAGCTCCGTCTGTTCCCGGGGAAGCACCCCCCGGGGCCGCCGGCACCGGGGGAGCCCCCCCCCCCCAAGCCTCGCCTGCCTGCGCGCTACCGGGGGGAGACTTCCCCCTATTCCCCTCTTACTAATGCAGAACTGGGGGAGGAAGAATGGGGAGAAGAAAAGACGGGGGAGAGGAAAGGTCAAGAGAGTTACCTTCTTCAAGCTCCGGGGGATCTCCTCAAGGGCCTCCTCCACCTCCTATAAAACCCAAGACCTGGTTCCTGCGAAAAGGGAGCTTTTGAGAAGAGAAGAAGAAGAAATCTGAGAGAAACGGCTACTGCAAACCTCAAAGAGGTGAGAGGAGAAGGGCGCCCTCCCCCCTATGGAAGTTGTTTTGAAGTCTTTACAAAAAGGGCCCTCAAGTCAGGGTTACGTGTAAAAATACCCCTATGTGGGGGAACTTATGTCATTCAAAACGAAAAAGGGGGGGGGGATTCTACGAATCCATGAAGTTCTGAAATTTTTTCTTTGGTAGGGGGGGGGGATTCTACGAATCCATGAAGTTCTGAAATTTTTCTTTGGTATATCATGTTGAAAGAAACAAAGACTACAGAAATTGCAGAAATGCCTTTTACTATCCAGAAATTGCAGAAATGCATCCCGCTATGTAGAAAAATGTAAAAATAACACCGATGGTGTAGAAATTGCGGAAATACCTTCTGCAGTGGCAGAAGATTACAGAAATGCCCCCAGTGATAGAAAATCACATAAACGCCCCCAGTGGCAGAAAATTACATAAATGCTCAGTGACATAGAAATTACAGAAATACCCCTGATGATGGAAAAATTACAGAAATATCCCTAATGGCTAAAAAATACAAATATGCCCTCAAAAGAGGGAGAATTGCAAACATACCCTTGAAAGAGGGAAAATTGCAAATGTACCCTCGAAAGAGGGAAAACTGTGGATGCATCCCCTGATAAGGGAAAATTGCAAACACATAAAAATGTTGCGAACGTGCCCCGCCTTGAGGCGTGGGGATTCTTTAGGGGTGGACCCTTGACATTAGGGCCGACATTGTAATCGAAATCTTTGACAATCAATCAAAGGTGTTCGGACTAATCCGATGTAAATTAACACCGACTCCGGTCGGTGGGGAAATGTCCTGTACACGAACCCTAAATCGTCCGATAAATCTCAAAAAACGTGGAATTAACAAATGTGCCTAAATATACGCATGTTTATCCAACGAAGTGGATGTCCGAAAATTCCGCGTGCAAAACAGGCCCCCCATGCTCTAGAGCATGCATTGGGGTTACTTTTGTAATTTTTCATGAATTAGGGGTTTATTTGCAATTTTCCCTCAATGGAGGGTTTTTTCGTAATTTGCCTCCAATCGTGGGTTTCTTTGTAAATTTTTTCCTCAATCGAGAGCTTATCTGCAATTTTTCCTCAATCGGGGTTTCTCTGCAATTTTCTCTCAATCAGTGGTTTATCTGCAATTTTCCCTCAGTCGAGGGTCTATCTGCAATTTTCCCTCAATCGGGGGTTTATCTGTAATTTTGGAGGAAGTTTGAACATTCCTTGTTCAATTTCTAACTTTTTTAGACATTAGAACAATTTCATACATTTGTAGGGTCTTTCCAGTAATATTGACAAAGTAGGGACTGGTACATATTTTTCCCATTAAAATAATTTCCAACAACATTCTTATAATTTTTCACAATTTTTTTACACAGATTTCTGTATTTTCTTACAGAATTTACATGACTTGCAAAGAATTTCCCGAAGGAAGGGTTTAAGTGTAAAAAAACCAAATACCTTCCCAAATGGGAATTTTTAGATCAAACATACAAATTTGGGAGGCGGAACCTCACTCAATTCTTCAAATTCCTCCAAGTGTTCTTGAAGTTCTTGGGAATAAAAGTACTTTGGAGCCCCTTGCCCACCGGGCCTTGTGAGCTCCCATTTGTTGTGTCTTTCTCCGTCGTCCTCCTCTCTCCCCGCTCTTCTCCTTTTATAGGAGGGCGCACCCAAGTGTGGGAACCTCCTTGAGCACTAATGGGTGGCACATTTACCATCCCTTGGGTTCCCCCCTTCATCATATCAGAGATGGAAAGTAACATGGGGTTCCACTGGTGGAGGTGACTCCATGGTAAGCCTCCCCCGCCAATGAGACAAGGGAGGTAAGCTCACCTCTTTATTTAAACCCCTCTCATTTATTTCATTCCTATTTCATTTTCTTCCTTCCTTTTTTTTCCTTTCTATTCTTCTTTTTTTTAGGAAGGTGAGATGGAGCAAAAAAAGGGGGCGGTTCCACCAGTGGTACCACCCAGGTCGGGGGTCCCACCGGTACCACCCAGCAGTGGAACTCCCATACTTGGGTTCCCCGGTTCAGATGAGTAGTAGGGGTGGACCATTGGGTCCCCTCGGTGGCATTTAAATGGTGGAAGATAACCCCCCGGTCCCCCCAGTGCTTATGCACAGGTGAGAGGATAGAAAGGTGGAGGCGGACCCCCCTAAGTTTCCCCGATGGCCTGCACACAGGTGAGATGGAGTGGAGGTGGAGGCGGCCCCCCACTGGGTCCCCTAGTGGCAGCGCACAGGTGGGAGGGGACCTTGGTCCCCCCCGGTGATCTGTGGGGATGGGACTGTCCCCCCCCCTACTTCCACCGGTGACCTGCAGAGGTAGAGAGAACAAAGGTGGAGGAGGGGACCCCCCCAAGGTTCCCCCGATAACCTGCATAGGTGGGAGTTCGATTGGAGGTGGAGGAGACCCCCCTGGGTCCCCCCGGTGCCTGCGCACAGGTGGGAGGGGAGCTTGGGTCCCCCCCGGTGACTTGCAAGGATGGGACCGGCCCGCTCCTACTCCCACTGGTGACCTGCACGGGTGGAAAGGGGGCACAGCTCCCACAATTTGTTGCAGCCGGCCCTAGGGCCTATAAAACAATCTTTTGACTCATTTTGTCTTTTTGTTTATTTGTTTCCTTTTGTTGTGTAATGCAGTCTAAGCCGTGCATGTGGAGCTTTGCTCTGTCTTTGCTTTTAAGAAGAGGTCCACCCCTCTGAATGAGTTTTTTCTGTCGCTGATTCAACTGCAGTTTCATCAGTTGATAATTTATAGGTAGCTTTCAAGGTCCGAATTGCAACTGTTGTGTCCATATTCACTGAGAAGTTCCCATGGTCATCCTGCAAGCTTTTGCATATTGCTATAATCCTATCAAAATATGTATTTATTGCAGAAAGTGATCCGATGGACTTTGCATAATTGCACACCTGCATTTGAGAAATGCTGCCAGCAGGCTAACATTTCTCAAAAAAAATGTTTTTCCATTTGAAAGCAAGCATATCCGGTCAAAAAGGCCAAAGACTTCGGTGCTGCTTTGGTACATAGTAAAAATGAGAGTGCAATCGGTGCTCGCAAGTTTCTTTAATGTCACTGTTAAATGATTGTATGCAAGAAAATTGTGAATTGTTCTTATGGGTTTGTGGCTGCATGCCGCCCGTCAAGTGTTTGACATAATGTTGGCACATAAAATGCACCTTAAACATGCACACCGATAGGTGCTTGACATAATGCCGGTGCATATAATGCCTTGAACATACATACTTGTAGGTATTTGACATAATGTCGGCATATGGAATGGCTTGAACGCACACACTTGTAGGTGTTTGACATAATGCCAGCGATATAACGGCGATGATTTAATGTCACCATGTGCCGTTGTAGAATTAATTTAGCTTCTCTTTTGCTGCAAATAGGCATTGAAAATTGTGGAGGTCAACAATGCCATTTTGGTTTCCATTTAACATGCATTCGGCAAACGGATCAGTCTGAATTCAGTTACCTCTTCTGTTTATGCAACAAATTAAGTGGGTGGCATTCTAGAATTTGATAGACATAGGGAACAGCCTTCTCTCAAACTCCTCGTCATAGCTATTAAATCTCCCTTACCCCCAAAAATACTGATAGAGGTCGATCAAAAATCTATCAGTATCCGACAATTTGTTAGTTTCCATACTGAACATTGTTAACTTTTTTTTCCTCACAGAAAGGGGTGCAGGAGTTATGCATCTTCCTCCCCAAGTCCAGGGAGGACTCCTCCATTAATTTTTGATTTCCTCAATTCCTCTTCTTCGAAAAGCCTGCTAAAGAAATTCGTAAAGAGCTCTTGCATCTTAAACTCCAGCTACTCTGTGGACTTCTTTAGTTTTCTTCTGTTCATGGTACACGGGATGACAGGATCAGGAGATTCCAATATAGATCATCTGTTTTGGTTTTGGGAGGAGGAAGGAAAGACACTCCATCCCCAATTTTGGCCTTCCGGCAGTGCAGGGGATGCAACGCCTATGGCAGAGGCTCCACGGGCACTCTGGCCATGATGGCTAGACACTACGTTCCAACATGAATAAACATGGGTGTGGTTGGCTCTGTTGGCTTCCTGATCCATAGGCCTGTCTGGCCGGCAAACAGAGTTGCACGCCTGCACCTGCACAGGGAAGAAAGGGACAAAAAGCTGAAGAAGATGTTCCCCCCTTTCTCCCAATTCCTTTACAGTTTTCCTATTTTTCAGAATGCATATGATTTTTGTCTATTTTTGTAACACCGGAATGTTTTTAACAAGACCCACTCCAATCTAATCACGATCTGGTCAGGATTGGGATCGGCCCTGGTCGGTCCAGGTTACCAATCCAATTTGGTAAACCTTGGTTCTATTTTCACGGTCCACTTCCTAACACTTGCAGTATGGAAGAAAGTGATTTCTTTCCTCTTTCAACCAAATTCTTTTAACTTTATCTATCTAACCTCATCTCTAATACTCCTAAAATTCTGTAGCCACCTGTCTATCTTCTGCAGATTTCAGGCCAAGATCATCCAAAAACTCAACTTCATCTATGTTTCCGTCTGGTTTTTGATGACTTGCCAAAATCTTATTGCTCCACTGCCTCACACATTGTGACCCATCTCACCTTGTGAATAGAAGTTACAGTGGCAAATCTATCTTGGGAAGCCTCCAAAATCATCCCGCATGTGCCAGGCCAATTCATACTAGACAGCATGCTTCATATCCATATTTGTATAGTCTCACGATGATTTATTAGCATAAGAAGACTACCAAAAAATTAATATCAACTAATAGCTATAAGTTAACATGAAAATGTCCTATGTACGTGGATAAAAAGAAAGGTCGCTGATGGAAAGACAGGTGACAGATATTTGGGACAAAATAAACAAACCATAAGGGGGCTCTTCAGCAATAATGACATCAGTGTCAATATTTGCATGAATAATATGACCATCCGTACTGCGACGAACAGTTCCTTTAATCCCCATCAAGCAATGTTCCTAACAAATGAAGAATGGAACTTGTAAAAGAAGCAAACAAGAAAAAGATAAATGAACATGTAGAGGAAAAGCAAGGCAACAGAGTAGATAATTGAAGAAAAGGAGCTGGCAGCCAACGGAAAAGGGGATTACACTGAAAGAAACAAGCAGTTTGATCTGTTCACTAACCTTAGAATGCTGAAACAGTGTGTGGGAATCATGACGTAGAGCTGGAGTAGCATTTGTTTTGTTGGTCTTCACCCAGCAAATGTCCTCACACCTCCGAAATCCCCACTATATCATCAGAAGATTAAAAATATTACAGTATGAAAAAAAATTGGAATAGATACATTACCAAATGAGCCCATTGACAGTTTGAAAGATCCAACGTAATATACTTTCAAAGAGGTAGCCATTTAGACAAAACAGGTTAAAAAGTGTTTTGACAGCTACCTTCTTTAGACATTGACGACCCTGCTCAAGGCCCACCCCATCACCAACCCAGAGGAAGATAAATGAGGGAGTGTCAGCAACTGCCTGCAAAAATGAACACACAGCATAAACATACAACAGCAAAATTAAACTTAAAAACCAAACCATGCATGTAAATGGAACATCTTGGATATCAGGTAAGGATACCTCAATCTTAATGTTTTGGATCTCCTCAAATGTCCAAGATTCCATGTGGTCAGCAACACCGGGAGCCCGATGAACATATTCCTCCCAGGGAGGATCCACAAGAATGACATCAAATTTGGTTCCAAAGAACTCGGGGGTTAATACAAACTCACGTAGGTCACATTTATAGTACATTGGCGGTGTAGCAGACTTCACAACTATTTCATCCTTTTTCTGTATGAGTTCCCTTAGCTTAGGATAATCCTCCACAACGCTTGTAAGCTCCAGCTCTCTAATAAAATTCTGAGGCCTCATACCGGTGTCCACAAAATTCTGAGAGTAGTCATTTTGCTCTCCTCTTGAAGGAGCTTTACCTGGTGGTCCACTTATTCTAGGTGGAGTCCATCCCACAGGTGCTTTATCATGTGGCAGTCCACGACCAATTGGCCCTACTGAATTAAAGTCAGGTGCTGGTGTATTTGGGGAAACTCCTCTGCCAGGTCCAGGTTGATTAAAATACATACCATGGGCAGGCCCAGCTGCCAAGCTAGGTGGAAATCTGGGCCCTGAAGGCCCAGGAGGAGGAAGAGGAGAAAGTGTGGGCGGAACACCTAGTATATTCATATCAACCCCTCGACCTCCTTGCCAAACAACAGGTGGGAAGGCTGGAAGAAATACACCAGGTCCGATTGGCGGACCTGGGGAAGGGGACATGTTTGGTCCAATCGGTGGCATGGGCCCTGGAGGTAAACCAAGGTGGCCAAAGGGAGGTCCAATCATCGGCAATTGCATTCCCACCCGCTGACCATCCCTCCCTGGCATCCTTCCTCTTCCGCCTCTTGTAGATCTTCCCCCTTTTGCTCCTTGCTGAACAGCCCTATTTATGGAATTTGATCCTTGGTTACTTCCAAATGGAGGTTGTGAACCATTCCCAACAACGTGGACCATCCCTGTCCGATTGGAATTCATAGTACCCTTCTGTGTTCTTCCCTTAACACCTTGATTGTCAAAAGAATCTTTACGGTAGTTTTGATCCATAGATGAACCATCATCTGCATACCTTTCTTGTGGATTATCTCCATAACCGTAAGGCACTTTGCCCCTGTTATCAGCGGGATAGGCCCATTCCTCATCACTCACACCTGAATTGAAGTCTTGCACTAGAGCCACCTCAGTTCTCCTCCCAGAAAGGGTTGAGACTGAGCCCTCGCGTCCAAAATCAAGATTCTTATTTGGTCTGATTTCAATTGTATCGGAGTGGTCATTTACATTCCCAAAACTTGATGAAGACTTTGCACCTTCATTCCTGCCTCTACCGTCTTTTCTATAAGTAGGTCGGCCATGGAATTTATCACCATCAAACCTCTCTTGCTCGAGCCTCTGTATTTCCCATTCTTTGTCATAATCAAACTCAATGTCACGATCTTTATTATCCCTGTCTTGCCTGTTTGTATGACTTCTTCTCCAGTGATCTTTGGAAACTTCACGCTCCCTGTTCCTATCATTCCAGCTACTATCTTTACCCTTGGACATCCTGACATCTCTGTATCCATCCTTATCGCGTTCTCTATCTTTGATGCTGATGTTTCTCTCGGTGTCTGACTCTGAAAACCCTCTGTCAGCCTCATCTGACTCTTTGTAGTGTCTTCTTTCTGGAGAACGTGATCTTTTATTTACCCTGGCTTCCCTAACAGTTCTATCTCTACTCCGTGCATATCCATCATCATCGATGTTAACAGACTTCTCTCGAATATCTGCTTCATCACGGCTGCTGTGCACAAGGTCCCGCTGCTGCTTATGCTTTTCTAGCTTCTCTCCTTGTGACCTAGAGCTGGTCCTATGGAAACCAGGCTCCATATCTTCCACCGACCTCTCTCGAACTTTCCTCTGCTTATCTCTCACATCACCATCCAATCTAGCTTCACGTTGTCTGTTATCTTCATCCTTAGCCTCCAGTCTGCCCCTATTACTGTCCCCATCAACCCTTTTCTCTTCCCTGTTACTTGATCTACCACTCCTTTCAACAATAGAATCCAAAACCCCACTTTTCGTCTCACCTGGATCATTTCTAGATTCAGGAGCTCTTTCCCGGCTTTGCTTATGATCAGAACCCTTTGCGCTTCTTGGATCAGATCTGTCAGCGTAGCTACTGTCTTCAGCTTTTCTTCCCATCTCCGCATCATCCCACCTTCTCCGAGCATGACTCTTTTCCTGGTCCCGTGAACCATGAGCTTTGTCTCTGTGACTCTCCTTCCTATCTGGATATCTCGAGTCTCTTGCCTGCACCTTCTCGAGCTCACTCTCATGTGACGCCTCCACTTTGCTCCTGCTCCTGCTCTGAGAGCTCTCATGCCCGGACGACTTCGTGTCTGTTTTCCTTGAAGAAAGCCTCTCGCTCTCATCTCCTCTGACCTTCTGACTGCTCTCAGATTCCCTTTCGCGGTACCCATAACTAGACCTCTTCTCGATCCTGTCATCTGGACTCTTCTTCTGGATCTTGGAACGCGATTCCCTCCTAGCATCATAATCATCCTCGTCCCCGCTGTCCGCACGGCTCGAGCTGCCAGACTTCCTCCTCCCATCATTCCTGTCCCCAGAACTCCTCTTCGCCGCTTCCCTTTCCTCGGCTTCGATCGAGCTGCTGTACTGCCTCGACTTGTTGCTCGACCTGTGCTTCCTCTTCTCGGAGCCGTCCCACTCATCATCATCCTCGATTCTACTGTCCCTACCATCCATGCCCTCCTCCACGTCCCGCTTGACGCGACTGTGACTGGCTTCGGGGGCATCCATGGCCACGGGTGCTGCAATTACACAGAACACGACGGGTTACCTCCCGCAAAAGATCCACCCAGAACAGCACAAAATGTATAAATGGAGACACAAATAGAAACAAAGGAAATTAAGTTCGGAGGGATTTCCACAACAGATAAAACACTTCGAAGCAGCATACGCCCTGGTTCCAGATTCCGATTCGGAACGGGGAATCCAATCCCTGTGGAGAGGGTCGTCGCTGGGATCGCGAACCCTAGGTAACCGGAAACCCTTTCACACGGAAGAGCAGCGAACGAGGAGGAAGGGAAGCAGGAGTAGGACGAGAAGAGAGAAGAAGAAACACCGGATGAGGTTGCAGCACAGCGGCAGGACCAGGGACGGAGACCGGCGACCGGTGAGAATGGGTGCGGCACCGAAGGCGGACGCGAGCGCGGCGGGCGGCGCTGTGGCCGACAGCAGGCGGCGGCCCACCGCCTTCTTTTCCCTCCGCCGGTTCTATGAAATGGGCGTCGACTGTGGCTTTGCAACCTACAAAAAACGAATTTAGGGTTTTTATCATAATTTAACTCTACAAGGGGTGGGTTAATAATAAAACTCAGTGAGGAGTTAACCCATTTCACATTCAAAGGAAACATAGATTAACTCTACCGTAATTTGCCCCTACCAGGTTGTCCCGCTTAAGATCTAACCCCATTCAAATATAATTATAATTATAATTATCACATAAGAGATATAAAAATTAAAAGGCCTTTATGTGATCGATGCAGTTTCGGTGAAGGCAAATAAGTTAAGAGGATAATGGCGTTCAATCCAATTCCACTAAGATGTAAGAGATCGGAAAGAACATAAAAAAATTGAGGACTAAAGGAAAAGATGTTCAGAGATGTGTCCAGTGGGTAAAAATAAATAAAAAATATTTTTATGCACACATAATACAAAATTATCATAATTTTCAGGTAAGAAAAACTGAATAATATAAAATACGAAACTTAAATGACAAAGAAGCCCTGAAAATTGAAATCAAACTCTACCAAATTATAACATGTATAGGACTCGTAAGATGGTTCAAATTAATGTCAAACAAAACTTTTTTTGTGCACGCTTCTCTAGCTCTTGGTCACAGAGAAGTACGATGTCATCGGCGTCGTAATCTATGACTGAGTGAGATGAGTAGTGTTTAGTGCATGTCCGGAATTAGTGTTTTTTTTTCTCAAAAAGTCTTGCCTAGTGTTGGATGGGAGAGTGCACATTTTGGGCACTCTACCATTCAAGATTAGGAGGAAAATTTTATTAAAAGGCCAAAATGAATACAATTATATCAAACGAATACCGAGCATGCCCAGTTTATCTAAACGAGCTGCTCCCTTTATATAGGATGGAAGCTCCTCATAAGAAAAGAAGTAATTACAATTTGTGGAGTAAGCTAAAGATGCAAGAGAGTCCGCGAACTTGTTTCCTTCCCTGTAGACATGGGCAATTATATCATTATCAGTAGTAAGATTCCATATCTCTTTGACATAGGATAAAATGGACCAAGGGCAGTGGATACCCTTTTTGATAATTCGAACTAAGGAGTAGGAGTCACATTCGATGTAGACTGACTTGATATCAAAGGTGTGAAGATACTTCATGCCATCCAGCAAAGCTCGGGCCTCAGCAATAATACTATTTGCACTGCCATAGAAATGTGAAAATGCAAGTAGGATGTTGCCTTTGCTATCTCTAATAGCACCGCCTCCCCCAGCATCACCATTACTTTTGCAGACACCATCAGTGTTGAGCTTGAGGGAAGGCCATGGAGGGTAGAGCCATTTGATAGCTTTCAGCTGTGGGCACACTGTCATCCGGGGGTTAAGTCCAAATTCCTCCAGAAATTTTCTCTTAGACTTGTCAGACTCCTTAAGGTTGGCAACTAGACATACCTGTTTTACATGGAAGATAATGCGATGGATCAGACTATTTTTAGAAATGATTTTTCCATCATATTTAACAGAATTTCTAGCTTTCCATATCTCCCAAAGGCCATAACCAATGACAGCAAGGATGAGTAAGCCATAGGCTGAATGTTGCATACTGGCAGCATTTTGAGTTATGAATGATCTCACATAATTTACATTCACGACCAATCCAATATATCTAAAATGAGACCAAGTGTGTTTGGCAATATCACTTTGCAAAAATAAGTGGTTGATATTTTCCTCTTGTTGCAAGCTGCAGCAACAGCATTTGGAGCATAATTGCACACCCACCTGTTGGATATTTTTGTCAGTAGGAAGCGCATATAGTATGGTCTTCCAAAGATGGACAGAAATTTTATTGGGGAGCCATTTAAACCATATCCGGGTCCAGGGAATAGCATAGTGGTTAGTATTAGTGCTAGACATCACCCGATAAGTAGAAGCCACAGTATACCTCCCGGTAGAAGAAAGGCTCCAAGCCTAAAAATCTGAATGCTGAGTCAGTTTATAATTCCCAATTGCCTGTTTGAGTGGATCAGGAATCATTCTATCCACCAATTCCTTGCTATCATTGGGTAGATGGTTCAAATAATCATTTACATAAATGCTGGTATTTGGGATGTTAGAAGTTGGAACATAATCGGCTAGCTTTTGGTTACCTATCCAGTGGTCCAACCAGAAATGAGTGTTTTTACCATCTCCAATGACCACTTTTTTGTGTTGAATGATAAGGTCCTTTGCCTTTATCCAGCTCCTCCTGTTGAAACCATTCATGTTTTTGAAACCAACCTCACTAAGATGACGTTGGCCAGTGTACTTAGCTCTGAAGAAATTTGCTCAGAGAGAGTTGGAGAACAGAGCATTCCATAGCATTTTTACTCTAAGAGCAGTATCCATTAACCTGAGTGACATAATGCCAAGTCCACTTTGGGTCTGAGGCCGACATATGGTCTGCCAAGCTATCGAGTGTCTTTTCTTTCCATTTATAGTTGAGCCCCAGAAGAAATTTACAAATATTTTTTCTAGGAGCAAATGAGTACCTGAGTGCAATGGAGTGGAGGACATTGAGTATATAGGAATAGAGGACAAAACATGTTTGATGAGAATCAATCTGACTCCCTGGGATAATAAGCTGGACTTCCACCCTGCAATTCTGTTCTGAATAGAGCTTGTAATACCAGCAAAAAATATCCTTTTTCCTTCTACCAAGCATCAAAGGGAAACCCAAGTACTTGCGTAGCTGTTCACCCATGTTGTGCACCAAGATTTCTTTTTGTTTTGGAAAAGTCTGTGACGTAAGACCTGCGTATTCTTAATTTGTCGTACAAGTCACATCTTTATCAGACCGTTAAAAAATAAAAAAAATAGATCAAACAAATAATGTTAAATATATTTATTTTTAAATTGTTTTTTATTTTTAATTCTTTTAAATCATCTGATGAAAGTGTAACTTATACAATAAATTAGGTTAAGAGGATATGAATCTCATGTCACAAAATTATCAAAAAAAAAAATCCATGTATAATAACGCATTGTGTGCAATGAGCATCACTCGAGTGAGATACATGAACGAACGATGACGGGTTAATCATCTTTTAGGTGATTTTAGTGACGTCTAGGGGGATTTTGTTTCCCTCGTTGATGGTAATGCGAGTATATATCTCATGATCTCAACTAGCCAAATCACAAGCAAATGACTCAGTCTTGCTCCAACACGGGCTGCCTGATCTAAGATTTTCCTTAAAAGAGATTCTGTTCTCTTCTAACTTTGTACGCAATTCTTTGGCATCATTATCTACGCAATTCTTTCGCATCATTATCCTGCGCCCCGACCGAGTACACTCTCCGTGTTTGATGCATCGTCCAAGAGTGCTCAACATAGCAACCTCCACGCCACGTAAACTCAAGCTGCCTTGGTGAGTAGAGAAGGTGCGAGGTGGCCATAACGTTGGGCGCACTACGTACCGTTGTGATAGGTGGCCGAAGTGTGGTCTTGATCGTCTGAAGTTTTGAACCATCAAATAACTCGGCGATCAAATTGTCTGGAAAAGTTGTACAGGCAACAGATTTTACCGTGTCATTGTGGTACGTAAAAGAAAATAGGTTACGTTTATAGGTACTTAAACGTCGTATAGAGCGGTGGCATCGGTGGCCGCAGCAGCACCCCCGTTATCCCACGTAGGGCAAGATAACAGGGCATCGATAACATTAAAATTATACAGCGATTAGAGTCATATAAATTTATATGCCCCGGGCTTGCAAGAAAGCACTACCATGGTGGGGGCCGCCTAGAAGAAGATTAATCCCCTACTCAAAGAACAAACACAGAGAAGGGATAACCTGTGAAAATGGGACGCAACATGCCAGCATCCACCAAAGTCCCTTCGAAGACGCCGGCAATCTCTCGGGAAGAGGCGGCATAACCTTACCAGTTGCAAAGGCACAATCCGAGCGCAGACATGGGACTCCTGAATAAATAAAAAAATGGGTAACACATTTCATGACATGTTAGACGAACACAGCTCAAAGTACCCAACATAGATTTCATCCCATCAAACATGAGAGATGGAAGCAAACTCTCTCTTCGATTACAAGGGGTTTATAAATTACATCACCAAGCTATCTATTCCACTCGCCTTCATTTATCGTCATCATCATCAACAACAACATGGCCACCAACCACTGAATCTGTCATCTCAACGTTCAGCCGGACTACCCTGGAGAACTGGCGCACG
Organism: Amorphophallus konjac; assembly: GCA_022559845.1. Classification (NCBI taxonomy): domain Eukaryota; kingdom Viridiplantae; phylum Streptophyta; class Magnoliopsida; order Alismatales; family Araceae; genus Amorphophallus; species Amorphophallus konjac. Next base: position 32,510,901 of record CM040123.1, on the reverse strand, counting down.
TCGATGGCCTCCGATTATTGCATCCTTCAAGTGGCTGATACGGCCCAGAAACCGGCTTGTGATCTGCAAATGGAAATGTCAATGAGTACCGAACCACCGATTGGTGTCGGATGAATACGATTCTATTTCCATACATTGGAAATCATGATAAATAAATCAACTTAAAGACTCCGCTCATTGTTATGCTCATCCGCTCATTGCAACTTAATCTGTGCCCCTGCCGCCAAACAGGAGAATTCAATGAATAGCTGCCATGCCATCGGGAAGTGTCAACTTGCAGGATCTCCATGCAAACAGATTTTCAGGTGACGTCAACACTTTGGGAACCATCCCAAGTTGTTACCACACAAAATACATGCATGTATGTATCCAGGAGCACAATGTACACAAAAGCTAGCTGGAAGACCCCACGATGCTCGTTCACTCTCAAGTTCTCAGGATTGCCCATGGGATCTCCATCAGTCCACAGAGGGAATGTCGTTGACTGGTTAGTAATTTATCTAAGGCTTTTCAAACTTTCCACTGATTTTCTTTTCATTCTATTTGAGTCCTCTTTTTTGTATAGATGCTGCTCTGACACACAATGAAACATATGAAAGGCAAGGTGATGGAATAAAAGAAAAATTAACAGAGACAGTGCAAAAGACATAGCCCAGGTCCAAGAGATGGAGAGCTAGAAGATCAACAAACATCAGATTAGTTGGCGCTCATCAGCATACGCACAACGTAAAGCAGGAAAAACGGGCAACATTCCTATTGATGAAAGAAAAGGGTGGGGGAAGCTATTTATCGGTCACACATGAGGTCCCCCTTCCTTGGCCTCACGGGGGTATTTAGTCACACATTCCTGACCCTAGAATGAGAGCGGGAGGCAATCACTATTTAAGGGCCTCCCTTTCTATCTCACTGTCAAATTTGTACTAGATCCATAACGCAGATTATAAAAGAATTGTGGAACTTCACATTCAATTAAGAGATAGATAGGCATTCGCAAAGTCAAAGAATACAGAGGTTAACTAAGGGGGTGCTTGCATTCTCCAAACCCTGTGAAAATCAGGGAGCACAGTAAATATTTCACCAAAAAGTGAAAGACATGGAGTATATTTCACTGAGAAGGAAAACACGAGATATCTTTTGTGAAAAAATGAATGGGGAACAAAAAACACATGTTCGCATTTCCATACGAAAAAAAATGCATGCTACCAAATACTTTGCACATAGGCATACATGGTAAGATTCTCCTTCCTGAATAATAGAGAGAGAGAGAGCATGGACAGGAAATCTTTCCCGGGAACTATTTCCCCAAGGGGAGGTGTGAGGAAACAAACTCCAGGGAAATAAGGAATATTCTGGGAATCTGGGAAACATTTTCCCAACTAACCTTTTCTTGTGTTTACAAACCATGCGCAAATTGGTTAAGAAAATATTTCACGAGAAAATTTTTGGGAATGCAAACACCCCCTAAAGGAGAAATAGAGGGTAACAATAAGAACAAATGCAAAAGATTTACAAACTTCGTATATATTAAGATATCAACAGCACTTGACTTGATTAATAGTCCAATATGAGTTGAGGGTGCTTTCCTTCAAGGAAGAAAATGCACTTTTATTTATAAATGCTTCCTACTATTTGCCAACACTGTTTAACTGAAACTGCAAGTTGTGCGTGAAAATCCTAACCATCACTTGAACACATTATCACATGATATGACATTAAAGTTGACATGTTCATTTATAATATGAAAGGGCACGGGCGAGTAACACCAAAATGAGGAAAAGTAGAACTGTGAGTGCAAAGAGTGTCAACAAATTAGTATAATGTTTTAGAAACCGAGTTAGCCAAACACTATGAGATTTGTAACTTCACAAAATAATCTAGCATACCTCGTCATTGATACTAATCTTGGACTTAATGTGGTGAATCTGCCACCGCTGTCCCAAAATTACAAGCCCCATCAAGGCGGCAGCTACACACAGAGACCAAAATGTGCTTGCATCCTTTGCATGAGCATATAGCGATGCTGCTCTCCTCTTCCACCATGCTTCACAAGGGAGTCCATACCCTTTACATTTAGACTTCTTTATTGCCTTCGGTAAAGAACTCAAACTCTGATTTGAAGAATCATCAGGTTCTGCAACATCACTGCTCTCATCATTTGAAACTGACTCAACTATATATGTTTCAGTGTGAAGAGAACTAGAACCAGGTCCTCCAAACACGACCTCACTTCCTTCAACCAAATTCAAACCTTGCAAAGTCGTCTTACCTTCTTCAAAATCCACACCATGGACAGAAACCCTCTTTCCCTTATTAAAGAACTGAATACCGTGTGGATCATCAGCTTCAGAGAAAATTTCACTGCTCCAGTTTCCTTCCTGGGTTTCGACAGGTATCTCAGCTTCCTCCTCAATCTCAATGGGATCTACATCTTGCAGTACACCCTCCGCAAGAACTTCATTGTTATCAGGACCCAGTGGCAGATTCTCATGCTCATTAGGTGGGAATATAAAGTGACCAGACATAAACATTGCCCGAGCAGATTCTCCATCCCCCCCTAAATCCTTATTGCTGTCAGCCGGATCAACTGTTTCAGGATCTGGACCTGGTGCAGCGGCATATGCAGAAGCTGTGAGGGAGACGACTTCCCAGTCAGCACCACGTGTTGAGGTCTCCTTTCCTTCTGACTGGTTATCTTCCATTAGGAAATTTTCTTATTCCCAAAGAAACACAGAACTCTCTGATACTTCCTATAATCCCCTGGAAAACAAACAAAATGCACTCTTGTAAATATCAACAGTTCTGAAGATATCAAGGTTTTTTGAACTCATAATAATGACCGCATAAGTTCTTATTGGGGAATGGAGAAAGTGAGTCATCCCATTTTTCAACTTCATAAGCTGTACATATATAAAACAATGTAAAACACCAAATTATCCAATCATTGAAGAAATGGTGTATATATAGTTCTGTGATTCTACATACATAGTCATCGCAAGCAACAAAATAGTGCAAAAAAAATAACATAATGAAAATCAGTAATATAGTTGTCAAGACGATAAGACGACTCAAGACGTTCACGGGATCCCTAAACGCTTAGACAACAACGCGCCCGCTTAGGCGTCGCCTAGGCGACACTTCGGCCACTAATTAAAAAATCTAAAATATACATCCTCTAATATATAAATCAAGAATAAAATTACAGAAAATTACAGAAAATTACAAAAAAAATAAATTACACGAAGAAATTGCCGTAATAAAATTATATGACAATTGTAGAAAATTAAATTGTATCAAAAAATTACAAAAAATCAGAAGTAAATGCAAAAGATTCAGAAGTAAATATAAAAAAATTCAGAAAATTACAAAAAATAAAGAGTTAAATGTACGTAACCGGGTCGGATCCGATTCGAACGGGTCGCGGTTGGCCCCCTTTGGCGCCTATTTGCCCACCTTGGCACCTAACCCACCTTGGCACCTAGCCCGCCTTGACGACCGCCTAACTCGCCTTTTCCACTATCAACAAGTCGCTGGAACGCCTGGCCATTTCAAAGACGCCTGGGCACCTAGACGCCACCCAACTATGATCAGTAGTGCATTGTTTTAACAAGTTTGCCTTAGGCAAGACTACAGGCTTTTCGTGGCTCACTTTGCCTGATTCTTTGATGCCTTTTTCTAAAGAAAACACAGAGGTTATGATCTTTGTACTCAGAAGCTTTGCCTCTAGCACTGGGCTGCCTCAAACACACAATCTCTGTTTCTTGGGGGGGTGAATATGTCTCACCAAGTCAAGGGATGTAGACTAAACTAGCAATCCTGTTTAGCATGATGTACTGGCACATTCGATATTTTGCAAATATCCTGGAAACAAATGGATCCAATCAACTCCTTGATTTTAGAACTGGAAATTCTTAATTAAAATTAACATATGTTCTTTCTAATGTGGATTAGACATTTTCCTATATTATTAATTTTATAAACATGTTATACAATGTTTTGTGTGCCCAATACACCAAGTCAAGAAGCTAAACTTCACCTTTCTGACAGTTGCATGCCCAATCTTACATGTTCGCCTTTTAGTCACTCATTGGACAGATTGAATAATGAATCGCCCATCACAGAAGTATCTATACATGTGTAGATTATGCCAGATCACAAAAGTACTTTAACATGAATCGACAAAATCATTCAAACAGCCATGGAAAATGCACGTATCGACTAAAGAACTGCCACATGAACAACATGAGAAAAATCAGTAATTGCACAGCAGACACTTGCATTTAATAACGTAAACATGTTTTCATAGCGATAATATACTATTGTACATAAACAAGAACATGCTTTATGGAGTAAGCGGGAGGAGCTAAAATTTTAACATGGACTGAACACGTCAAACAAAGTGAATCCAAAGACCAAACAAAATCCTGCAGTAACATCTCAAGCAAACATAAACAACCGGCAACACTATTAAGTCCACTCCGTCGAAAGCATGAGACAAATAGCTTGCTTTACCCAGCGAAATTGAATAAACGGTTCAATAAAGTCATGGGCCAACAGCTTTGTTCTGCTCTGTTCACAAATCAAGGGAACTAAGTGAGAATCCTGAAACTGGCCACGGGATTTACGCAAAAAATGTCATAAGGCCTCAAGCTCTCAAAACAAGAGCGGTGCCGCAAGAAGTGAGATTTCACAGTGGCATTAGTATAAACTCCACAAACCAGTATAAATCAACAAGATTATTGCGTGTCATTGCGTAGTTCTAAATCCAATAAACCTAGCAAAAAAAAAGTTCTAAATCCAATAAAAGTCCAAACATAGGCAATAATACCAAACACCCTAAAAACAAAAAAAAAAACTACACAAACAAGCGAACCCGGCCAACACCTAAACAAGCTCAACGAGGCCGCCATCGGCGTCTGCCTACCCAGAACCGATCCATATCCTAAAATCGCAGTACAGAGCCAAAAAGATTCCCTCCCAACATCGAGAAACAGAAGAAAAAAGACACAAAAAGGAAGGTTGATCCATGCAACATCTGTAAATCTGGAAGAGCAACGCAACGACATCGAGAAGATTACCTCAACAAAACGTGGGAAACGAATCGCACGACGTGGATACCATCGGAAATCGGCAGAAGTAGGGAGAGGAGAGAGAGACGGAAGAGAGGAGTGAAATGGGGGTTGAGGGAGGAGATTTCGCTAAAACACCGGGGGCAACATAAGTCGTGCGACCCACGCTACCGACGAAACGGTGACGGGGGCCGTTCCCAATATAAGAACGGGGAGTTCCCCGTACGGTTGTTGGCCGGCACGTCCCGGTCACGGGGCGCCTCCTGCTTCAGGGATTACCGGATGCTGCCCTGGCCAGTGGCCACCCCCCGGTTCGAGTTGGCCGTGCTTTCCAGAGGAGGGCAAACTGCAAATCGCATCTAACGGCCGTTGCCTGCTCCAATCGAACGGCTGAGATCTAACAATACGCCCCCACCAGCGCTGATCAAACGGTCACGGTGGGTAGATCCAGGGGGTTTCGTCGTTACGCGGTTCTGCATGTCCAAGGAGAGTGACGTCAGCACGTGGCGGGGGTGGGAGAGAACCTAATCCGGAAAGAACATGCCCGCTCATCCGAGTAAACTTATGACAAGTTGACGGCTTTTTAAAAAAATACTTTGGGTACGATACTTTGAGGAGGCCTACGTTTATAACTATTCTATCTTGTGGTCGTAATAATAATTAGATAAACATCTCATTATCTCTTGGGAATAAACCCACCAAATATACATCTACTCGTGGTCATGAGCATGTTATCACATATCCCAAAACTAGGTTACTCCATCTTTAATTGTTTGTTCAGGTATATTACATATTTCCGATATGAGTTGTAAACTAGTTACAGGAAAAAGTCATTCGAATCTAACACAAAATGTCATATATTGCGCTATGCAAGGTGTAGAGGTGAAAAAATGATCTCTTTAATCTCGTACCGCACTTTTAATATTTGTTTGGGTTCAATCACTCGTGAAAACTTGCAAACACTAGAGAACGATGTCAGAAGGAGTCCTAAGAGGTACCCCAGGAGATAACCCTTCGATGTTTAAATGACTATCGCGACGGATCAACAAGAGATGGGGAGAGAGAGAGAGAGTATGAGAGTGATCGAGATGGTCAAGCCTGGGAGTCGGGGTGGAGAGCTCTGGAGTGCTTGCCACGCCCGAAGAGTGCTCGGACATGCTCGCCGAGCTCAGGGCGTGCTCGCTGCGGTGTTGCGGCTCAGACGGCTCCCTCTCTTCGCATGCAGGCGTTGTCGGTGCAGGAGTAGGCATTTACTCTCTGGGGGTGTATGCCTCTGTTTGTATCACTAAGTGTGTCTCAACGAGTATGCGTGTCCTCTTGAAGGGTCTTTTTTTTCGTTTGTCCTCCGATTAGAGGTCTATTTATACTGGTTGTCATGGCGGTGGAAGACTCATCCCTTAATAGGGAAGGGCGTAAGTCTTGGGATAACGTCTCCCCGCGATTGTGGAGACTTTTCCATTGCGCGTCCGTTTATCTGGGCCGTTCGGCCTTCTGGCGTGCCTTGTGGCGCTTTAGGCGTGTGCTCGCCCATATTGGAGTAGAGGCCGGCGATGACGAGAGTAACGTTCGGGAGTAACGTTTGGGAGCCGGAGATCAAGATGCTCAGGTCTAGGTCCCCTATGGGTTGGCGTCTCTTCTTGGCTTCCCTATTGGGTTGTCTAATGTAGGCCGCTAGTTGTTGGGCGGCTTCATCCGGACGTAGCGAGCTCTGGGCCGTTACGGGTATGACGTTGGTGGATCATATTAGACCTAACGGGTTTTACCCTCCTCACATGGTATTAATTTTATATGCATTTCCTAATTACAAAGATAGTTTCATATATATATATATATAGTGATGATTGTATCAAGTACATTCTTAAACTTTCTCTAGTATTAATAAAATATTTTAACATGTAAACTTAAACATATCATGTTAAAATATTTTATTAATACTAGAGAAAGTTTAAGAATGTACTTGATACAATCATCACCTACTAGAAGTTTGGCCATCTGAATTATTTTTCCATTTGGTATTTTTTTTAGTTGGGTTGTTCACCTATATATCTATAAAATATCAATTACCCTCCCTTCTGGTGAAGTATATCTCTAGCCTTTTTATCTCTTGTCATCCTCATCATCTAGAGCTAGCTGTAAATAGATCGAAGGTAGATAGGCATATACCCAGAAATGACTATTCTCAGATCCATCTTAGATCCTATGGATCTTATGTTACATAAGTTAATGAGCTAGTCCGGTTTCTCTGTGAAAACTCAAATTGGACTTTAGAAGATCCGTAAAAAACTATTTATAACTCTTACGCCATTGACGAATGAGCCTCATTTTGGACCTAAACTTACAAAAAGAATAGGGATAATTACATACCCTTTATTAGATTTGTTATAAATAAATTATTTTTAAATATAAATTTATAAAAAATCACTTCTAAAAATATATTAGAAGACATATCATTACGTATAATTATACTATAAAAATATGCCTTTTTTTACAGAAATGTCATTTTTTGTCAAAAACTTGGAAAAAAATTCTGTTTATATGGTCTTACATGCCATTTATACACTCTTTAATTTTACAAATTGATATGATTGCTAATATATTTTTAAGAATATTTTTTATAAATTCATTTATGACAATAGTTTATTTGTAAAAATCTCTTATATATATTACCCTATAATCCTATGCATTCTACACCATACCCCCATATTCTTGATATCACATCTATTCTCTCATATTCATAATGGTATATATATATTATTGTTAATTCTAACAGCGTAAGAATATAAAATAATAGTAAATTAGTATTCCTTTTCATCTTGATCTATCTAAAAGTAAGATAAACTAATGGTTGGTGACAATAGGGAAATATACGATGAAATACAATTTATTATATATGGGGGTATATATGAAATATGAAGAATATAGGGATATAAAACAGAGTATGTAAGAAGTAAGATTCTAGATGTATATATGTAATTAACCCAAAAGTTTACAATTTTTTTTAAAGTAATAGATATTTCTTGGTTGGCCATGTAGAGCAATCGATATGTTGATGGGCAAACTACTCAGACCTGATGTCGCAGATATAAACAAAGTCGAGCCTCAAGTCTGATGTTCATTTTTTTTTCACATGCATGCGCACCTGCACGTGTGCATGTTCATGTGCGCGCACCACGTGCACTTACGTCTAAAGTTGTCCATGTACATGCAAAGCATACCCCCGTGCATGCATGTTGCGTGTGAGTACCTGAGCACATGCATGCGCGTTTAAATTAAAATGAAAATGGTGGGCGTGCATTTTTTTTTTGAAAATGGAAAAGGATGATCATATTAAAGCAAATGGCCGAAAGAGTTCACAGCATCCTTAATACAAGCAGGGATTGCGGGAAATGTCCAGGACCTGTTGGTATTGGAGAGAAGGGCCTCCCGCGCAAGAACATGGGCTAACTTGTTGGCCGACCGGGGAATGAAACGGACCAGAGTGAGTGGCGGCATTAACTTGCTCTTGTAGTCCTGGATAATAGCAGAGATACGCCAGGGAGGGGTAGAGGTACCATTGATGTATTTGATCACGTTGAGGGCATCTCCCTCAATTGTCACCGAAGTGGGTTGAGCAACAGCCAATTAATAGCATGGAGCATCGCGGTTGCCTCAGCCATCTCCGGGGATTGAGCTTCAACTGGGCATTGCATACAGATGAGTGGCTTGGCCTCTTGGTCTGTTAGGATAATACCAGCCGCCCCGTGCCCTTCAGAGAAGGTTGCGTCCACATTAATCTTCAGTTGTTGGGCGACAGGAGGACTCCAGGAAGGCTTAGGGTGCGAACTCTGAATGTGCTGGTCCTGCGAGGTTCCTCCCTAGCTGAGGAGGTGAGTCATAGCTTTGGCAATTGTGATTCTAGGGTGCTCCATTTTTCTTTCAAATATTTTCTTGCATCTGGCCAACCATATTTGCCACATAATAGCATAACCTATTGAAATTACTTGGATGTCCCTCTTACCTGAGGAGAGAGGGGGCTGGTCCAGTCCAGAATTTTGTTCTACAGGGGTCTCGGATCCTCGACAAAGTGGTAATTTAGTGGAGACAATTTCCAAATGGCTCTCGCGGAATTACAGAGGAAGAGCATATGTTGAATGGACTCATTCTGCTCCTGGCAAAGAGGGCAGTTTGGTTCGGCAATCTTGGAGCGTTTGGCCAATATGGAGTTGACTGTGATGACTCCTGCAATGCACTTCCAAACAAAAATAGAGACTTTAGGAGGAATCCGATTGTATATGAATGGGTTCTAGATCACCTTCCAAATGTTTTGACATGTGGATGTCGAAGGAGGGAGCACCTTCTCAACTAACATTTTGTAGGCTGATTTAATGGAGAAATTCCCCATTTTTGTAAGGCTCCATATGGTGATGTCCCCCTCAGGATGGGGATTCCGGGGCAGCTTTAATCTTAGAATGTCCTCTGCAGACTCCTGCTGAAAATACCTTCTGATGAGATCATGGTTCCATTCTTGGGAGAGAATCAGTTGCGATACCAGATTTAGGGTGGAAGGGATGTGGTCGGTATGGGGGACAGGTGGACAGTGTCTGTCAGGGAGCCATTTGTCCTCCCAGATATTGGTGTTCCTGCCATCCTGAATCAGTTTGAACATACCATTTTTAACATTCTCCCTGACTGCTAGCAATGCGGTCCAAGTTTGAGAATAGTTAGCCTGCTTGTTGATGGACCAGAAATCCCTCCCTTGCAGGTATTTAGCACTCAAAATGGTTGCCCAGAGGGACTGAGGATCAATAAGAAATCTCCAAGCCAACTTCATAATGGCTGCTATGTTGTAAGTCTAGGGATCTCTGAAGCCTAAACCCCCAGCAATCTTGTGAAGTTTAAGCCCGTCCCACTTACAAAAATGAATTTTATGCTTGTTTGGGTCCTCTCCCCACCAAAATTGACATTCAAGCTGGTTGAGTTTGTGGATGATACCTTTGGGGAGAAGGGTGGTAGCCATGATATGCGAGGGGATAGTTGAGAGAGTGGATTTAATGAGAGTGGCCCGCCCGGCTGATGACAAAGTCTTGCATTTCCAGTTGCATAGTTTATATCTGATCTTGTGTTCTAGAAACCTATATTGCTAGATCCTACTTCTTTCTGGCCACAGAGGAGCTCCTAGGTACATCTCAGATTTAGGGAGGCAATTGATACCCGTGAGCAGACACAGGTGGTTGAGCAGGGTGGGGGGTGTATTAGGGCTTAAGATAAAGCCTGACTTCCTTCTGTTGGGGGACTGTCCCGACTGTTGGGTTCGGTGCAAGTATTCAGAGGGGGGGTGAATGAATATACCCTTTAAAAACTTTCGCCCAATTAGAATGCTAGTGCTCAGAACTGCGGAATAAAAATACTAAGACTAACTATAGGAAAACTACTCCAGTCATCTACTGAACTTGTAGACAAATATGAAGAGTGCTCCTAAGCAAACATCTAATGTGGGCAGCAATTAGACAAATCAAACATACACTCAATACCACTGTCAAACATATAGTATGCGCAGGAGACAAATGAACACTTATAGAACATCAAACCAAAGCGCACCTAAGCATTCATCTAGCGCCAATCAGATAGAAGAAATCAAACCACTACACAATGATTTTTAGGTGGTTCGGTCCAGCAGACCTACATCCACCCCACACTCAAACCGAGTGTAGATTCCGCTGACTCACAGTTTGAACAGTTGGGTATCACAACTTGCCATACAACCGCTGGGCAACACAGCTTGCCGTCCGAGGAATCCTCCTCGCCCGCTGAGCAACATAGCTTACTGTCCAGTGGAATCCACCACTGCAACCGCTGGGGATTACCGCTTACCCGTCCAGAGGCAGCACCTCTGCAAACGCTGACTAACAGCTTGAAGAAAGGATAAAATGGAAAATAAAAACAAGTAGCAACAGCAACTGAAAGCTGTAAATAATGAAAGCACAAATGTGGCTCCTAAGAGCTGGCTGGCCTGGATTTGATCCACGGTCCAGTGAATGCAGATCTCTCTCGATCTCACTATCTCTCCTCTACTTCTTTCTCTTCTTCTTCTCTCGATAGCTCTCTGTCTCTCTTTTCTCTCTTCTCTTCACACTCTGCTCTTTTCTTTTGTTCTTCTTTCTATCTGGATCGTGGAAGCTCTCACTCTGCCTCTGCTTCAGTCGATCACAATCAGTCACCTTCAGACAAAGGAGACTCCCTTATATAGTATCAGCAGATTAGGGCGGTCATGTGCTCTCCACATCTCCCGCCAAGAAACCTCAGTCCACGTGGCAGCATTTTAGCATAGTGCTTCCACGTGTCACGATCAGGGAACCTCGTCCTTCCTTGGATCACGAGCCATGTCAACAATCTCAGTACCAAATCCTTGTCAGTCAGTCGAAATAAACGTATCAGTTTTAAGTGTAAACTCTGTACACACTTTGAAGATGAAATGCATTGTATAGACTTTATAAGCAGCAATTGAATAAGTGTGTACATTGAGAACCGATGTATAGACATTATGAATCATATCTGAAGCAGTGTATAAAGTTGCTGAAGTGTAAAGCAATGTATATACTTCATATAAGCAGAGCTATGGCATTGTATAGACTTCACGTTGTGAAGCAATGTATACACGTAGCTGAAGACTGCCAGTCGATGTATTGACTTGGCTGAAGCCAAACGCTGAAGCAATGTTCAGACATTGAAGAACACAACGTGCAGCAGTGTACAGACTTAGCCAGCAGACTAGTCCGATGTACACACTTGCTCATTGTTCAGTCTTCATGAATGATGTATGGACTTCAAGACTAATATGCACAATGTACAGTCTTTGCGAAGGTAGTGCATTGTATAGACTTCAGGTGTGAAGACATTGTGAATGCAAATGCAATGTTCAGACTTCAGATGAGAAGGCACTCGCTGTACATACTTGCTGAAGAGAATGCAATGTGCAGACTTTGACTCGATGTACATACTTCACAACTGATGAATGCAATGCAATGCAATGCAATGTATAGACTATGCCTTAGAACGAATGTGCACACTTGAAGAGCATTCAGCAATGTGCAGACTTCAATGCATATGATGCAGCCAATGTATGGACTTGAGCAGTCTGCTGCTGAACAATCGATGTATAGACTTCACAGTCTGCTAAGCAAACAATGTATGGACTTGGCCGAGGCAGACTAAAGAAGCACAATGCATGAGCAAGCCTAACGGATGTACAGACTTCCTGAAGTGAAGAAGTTGAGTGTATAGACTAGATAACAAAAGGGCTGTACAGACTTGATCAATGCAAAGGCAATCGGGTGTATAGACATTCACAATGTGCAGACTTGCCAAAAGAAGCTCTGTACAACCTTGATCAGATCAAGACAACTGAATATATGGACTTCCAATGTGTAGACTTTGTCTATTAGTCCATTGTACAGACTTGAACTAAAGATCAATGTATGGACTTCAAAACAGATGCTAAGGTCAAGAGGAGTGTATAGACTTTCACGATGTATAGACTTGGTTCCGTGAAAGCTACAGTGCAGTAAGATGTACAGACTTCCTATATGAAGACAATGGCTGTACAGACTTGGCCAACCAATCCGATGTAAAGACTTGAGGCATGGAGGCTAATGTACAGACTTGGAAAGTTAAGACCATTGTACAGACTTCACCTCGTGCCAGCTATAGTGAAGGAATGTATAGACTTCACCAAGACACTGCATGAACAATATGATGCGATGTGCAGACTTGGGGTTCCACTGTGGATGTATAGACTTGAGCAAGACCGATGTATAGGCTTTGGAGCTCAAAGGCAATGAATGTATAGACATGGTCTCAAACGAATGTACAGACTTCAGAGGATGCAGACTCTGTATAGACTCTGAGGTCCAAAGGCAATGTACAGACTTTGTCTTAGACTTGGCAGCTTGACCCACTGTACAGACTTGGAAGATTGAACCAATGTATAGACTTGGGGTTCTGAACGTAGGTAAAGACTGGGAATGTATAGACTTGCCCAGTGCTGCCAATGTATAGACTTTGATGCTCAACGTCAAATGCGATGTACAGGCTTGCATGAGATGCATGCTACAGTGCAGTGTGTGGACTTGAAGAGCAATGCATGCCACTGTACAGACTTTGACTCAAATATGCATGTGAGACGCTAAATGAGACGCACCAGTGTATAGACTTATGCTGTGCAGACTTTGACTCAATTGTGCATATGAGACGCTGAATAAGACGGTCCAATGTACAGACTTAGCCGTTGCAGACTAGTCCAATTGAGACACAGGGAAAGAAGGTCCACTGTCTAGACTTACGATGCCTTCGACAAATGCATGCTACAGTACAATGTATGGACTTAGACGAATGATGCATGAACAGTAGTGTATGGACTTGCATGAGACGCTCATTGAGACGGTCAATGTACAGACTTCTAAATACTATAGACAATGTATAGACTTAGTGTAGTACATGCAGCACAAGATGCAATGTACAGACTTTGTCCACGAACATGTGCATGCATGAACGATGTATAGACTCTGAAATGCAAGCAATGCAGCAATGTCTAGACTTTGGGCTTTACCCTGCAGTGTATATACTTGTGCAGACATAACACATGCATTCTCCAGATAATATACCAGTCACAGTCATATGCATTATCCACAGAGTATATCAGTTATAAACAATCATGTTGCTATCATTCAATGTGGTGACTTATTCATGTTGCTATCATTAAAACACCACATCATCAACAAAGCACAAGGGGCACAACACCGACCAGGCTGAGTACATTTGTAGGATTTCCATATGCTCCTTGATCTCAGATTCCTCAGCTTTGCCAAATATAAAGATATCATCAGCATACATAATATGTGTAATAGCAGGAGCCCGGTTGTTGATCTTGAAACCGTGTATCTTCCCCTCCTCCTCTCTGACTTTAAGTAAACTCGTGAGGACTTCTGCACACATAATGTAAATGTATGGGGAGAGGGGACATCCCTGCCTAATCCCTCTAGTTGGGTGGATCATACATGTGGGCTCACCGTTGATGTTGATAGCATAAGTAGTGGTGGTGATGCATTGGAGGACAATGCCTCTGGATGTGGTGGAGAACCCCAGTTTTACCATAGCAGCCTCAATAAAAGACCATTCCAGGCTATCATATGCTTTGCAAATGTCTACCTTGAGGCCAAAGTAACCTGTCTTCCCTTTCTTGGACTGAATGGAGTGCATCAATTCCTGTACTAAAATAATACAATCAGAAGTAAATATGTTAGGAACGAAAGCATTTTGGTTGTGGGAGATGACTCGTTGGAGGATTGGCTTTATGCGGTTGGCCAGAATTTTGGTGAAGAGTTTATAAAGGACGTTGCAGAGGCTGATGGGTCTGAAGTCTACTGGTGTGGATGGGGGGAGATGTTTAGGAATAAGAGTGATGAGGGTGTGGTTAAGGGATGGGGGTATGGAGTGACTATGGAAAAAAGAAGTGATGAGTTCAATGCATTGGGGTTTGAGGATATGCCAGTTGTAGACACGCCGTTTTCACGTTTTCCCTGGGTAAATCTCATATTACACCGTAATGCCCTAAAGTGACTTGCGCATTTGATTCATGTGGGTGATTAATCATCTTTGCTTTGATGACCTAACAAGTCCATACATAGCAAGTCTATACGTTGCAACAAGTCTATACATTCAAGTTTGTACGTTGCAACAAGTCTATACATAGCAAGTCTGTACATTCTCCAAAGTCTATACAATCCCTAAATCCATGCATCTCCAAAGTCTATACATTCCTCCAAGTCTATACATTCCTCCAAGTCTATACATTCATCTCCAAGGTCTATACATTCATCTCCAAAGTCTATACATTCCTCCAAGTCTATACATTCCCACCAAGTCTATACATTATCCAAAGTCTATACAATCCCTAAATCCATTCACTCCAAGTCTATACATTCACTCCAAGTCTATACATTCATCTCCAAAGTCTATACATTCACTCCAAGTCTATACATTCATCTCCAAAGTCTATACATTCCTCCAAGTTTATACATTCATCTCCAAAGTCTATACATCCCTCCAAGTCTATACATTCATCTCCAAAGTCTATACATTCATTCTAAGTCTACACATTCATTCCAATTCTATACATTCCTCCCAAGTCTGTACACTCCATGTCTACACATTCCCCCCAAGTCTATACATTCCCACCAAGTCTACACGTCACCAAGTCTACACATCCTAAGTCTACACATCCATAAGTATGTACATTATATGTCTTGTGGACACTGAAAATTACACGCACAGATATCCTGCTCGGCCCAGCATCAACAACGGCACCGAGTGAAGAAACCCCGGAGAGACTAGTCACCCAGACTCCCCAAATATGCACACTACTGTGAAGCCGTCTCCGGAGTCACGACAGTGAAGAGAAATCAACCACCAAGAGCCCCACAATCCATGGGCCTCGAAGAAAATCAAACGGGCCACAACTCGTGCTCACAACGGGCTCAAAACTGCCCATTTAGCCATTCAACGGCACGCCCAAGGCCCTTCAGCGGCACGCCACTGGCCCCTCTCAGCGGCACGCCCTTGGCCTTCAGCGGCACACCCCCAACGCCCTTCAGCGGCATGCCCTGCAGGCCTTCAACGGCACGCCCAAATGGCCTTCAACGGCACACCCCATGTGCCTTCAGCGGCACACCCCATGTGCCCCTTCAACGGCACGCCCCATGTGCCTTCAACGGCACGCCCCATGTGCCTTCAGCGGCATGCCCCAATGGCCTTCAACGGTACGTCCCTTGTGCCTTCAGCGGCACGCCCCAATGGCCTTCAACGGCACACCTCATGTGCCTGCAACGGCACGCACCTTTTGGCCCGTTCAACGGCACACCCTTTGCTGCCTTCAATGGCACACTATTTCGGGCCTTCAACGGCACACTATTTTAAGCCTTCAATGGCACACTATTTTAAGCCTTCAACAGCACACTATTTCGGGCCTTCAACGGCACACTATTTCAAGCCTTCAACGGCACACTATTTCAAGCCTTCAGCGGCACACTTCTTGGGTCTTCCAGCAGCACACTTGTGGCGGCCTCCAGTGGCACAGCCCATTTGGCCTTCAGCGGCACACCCTGGTGGCCTCCAGCGGCACAGCCCATTTGGCCTTCAGCGGCACGCCCATTTGGGGCTTCAGCGGCACGCCCATTTGGGGCCTCAGCGGCACGCCCTTTTGGCCCTCCTGCGGCACACTTCTTGAGCCCGCCAGCGGCACAGCGTGAAGGCGTTTTCAACGGTCGAACGACGTGACGCTCATGCCCCACGTATCCTTGGCGCGTAGTGAGTTGTCCGAGG
The DNA here is from genome assembly GCA_022559845.1 of Amorphophallus konjac. Taxonomy (NCBI): domain Eukaryota; kingdom Viridiplantae; phylum Streptophyta; class Magnoliopsida; order Alismatales; family Araceae; genus Amorphophallus; species Amorphophallus konjac. The sequence goes on along the minus strand of CM040123.1, from coordinate 32,494,480 downwards.
TGTCAACCAGAGGTTGGGCCACGCAGGCTACTCCCCTGACATCCAGGACGGGGGAAGTCAAACCCCATCATGACCAGCTGCTTCCCGCCTCCGACTGCCGTGCTCGAGGGCTCCTGCTGCTGGGAGTATAAAACCACTCCCATTCTGGCAGAGAAAGAGGGAGGAGACAGACGGAGAAGAGACCCCCAGGCAGAGAAGAACAGGCACAGAGCCACCTACGAGAAGAAGGAAAAGAGAGAGGAAAAGGGAGAGGGCTCCGGCGAAGAGTCTTCCAACAACCACCAGGCGAAGAGAAGAGAGTAAGAGAGAGAGAGGGCGTGATGTAGTAGGGGAAGGTGGGGGAAAGAGCAGTGGACGATCGTCCCTGCTTCGATCCCCAACACCTCCTCCTCTTTTGTTCTTTGTTTTCCCCCCTCTCCGTTCTTTTGTTCTTTGGTTTTCTTTCTCCCCTATAACCTTAGCTCGGGCATGCTTTGTAATGTATACGGGCGGCTACGGCCCTTTGTTTCCCATGAATGAAGATCTCCCCCCCCCCTCTGTGGGTTTTCTCTCTATCTCATTGTTTTGGGCCACAGTGCGTTTGATCATTTTTCCCTTCGCTTTTCGGTGTTTGCGTTCATCCATCACGCCGACGGTTTCCTTCGGATGTGGCACCATCTTGAATGGTTTGAGGTCATAACCTTCTCCTGTGAAGCCCAGTACCAATACCTTCACCTGTGCCTGCCCCTTTGAACCTTTTTCCCTTTTGCCGGAAGTCCCTGTGGGTTTGATCGGTCTAACACCCCTCCCCACTAGCAGACCAACCCTCTTTTGGAGCCCTGTCCGGTGCACCTGCACTTTCCCCCAGTGGCACACCCTTCCGGCACCTTGGCCGGCACACCCATAGTAGCCCCCCCAGCGGTACACCTCCCCTTGGTGCCCCAGCGGCACACCTGGCCTCTCCCTAGCCCGGTGCACCCCTCAAGCACCCTGTGCTTGTCCTTGGCCGGTACGCCTTGACTAACCCCCAGCCCACCCTGTCCAGTCTTAGAGGTCTTCGGCTCGTTGTTTTCCCCGTGTTTTCTGAGGTTTTATCAAGGTGTTGTCGCCCTCGGGCGCCCACCTCCAGTTGTCGGGTTCCGCCACTCCATGTGGGCGCGTTCCCTTATCTCCCTTATGCTCGGGTCAAGGGGACATGCTGTCGAATTTTTGTTAGAAAACAACAACACATAAAAAAAGAGGCAAAAGGACGCAACAAACGAATGGGATAATAAATACATATCAAAAGACAACAAAACCATCAAACGAATAGAACAACAACTGATTGCAAGAAGAGGGAGGAAAGATTCGTATAAAACTATGCAAAACTCAAAGAAAAGAATAAAAGAAAAGCCTTAAAAACAAGTAACAGAGGAGTGGACCTTCATCGGCACGCCCGTTCCAACCTTGGCCGGTACACCCTATCAGCCCTCCAGCGGCACACCCTATCAGCCCTCCAGCGGCACACCCTATCAGCCCTTCAACGGCACACCTTCTTGGCTCCTCACCGGCACACTCCTCCACTGTCTCATTCTTCCCCTCGCCGGTACATCCTATTAGCCCTCTAGCGGCACACCCTATCAGCCCTCCAGCGGCACACCCTATCAACCCTTCAACGGCACACCTTCTCGGCCCTTCAGCGGCACACTCTTCTCACCCTCCGAAGTGGAACACAATGTATAGACTTTAGATTGATGCACGAACATAGCAACAAGCAATGTATAGACTTTGAACTGCAATGTACAGACTTTAAGGAATAATGTATAGACTTTGAGCTGGCCAATGTACAGACTTTGGGCTGGCCAATGTACAGACTTTGAACTGCAGCCAAGGGACAATGTATAGACTTTGAGCTGGTGTGGACACCAAAATTGCACACCCATGATATCCTACTCGGCCCAGTATCAACAACGGCCCGAGTAAATAAGCCCCAGGAGAGATTGTCGTGAAGTCGCCTCCAGGAGTCACGACAGTGAAGAGAAACCAAGCACAAAAAGGCCCACAATCCGTGAGCCTCGAGAAGAGCCAAACAGGCCACGACTCGTGTCCATAACGGGCTCAGAAACACGCCCAATAGGCCTTCAGAAACACGCCACATTTTGGCCATCAACGGCACGCCCCAAGGCCTTCAGCGGCACGCCCCCAATGGCCTTTAGCGGCACGGCCCAATGGGCTTTAGCGGCACGCCCCCAATGGGCTTCAGCGGCACGCCCCCAATGGGCTTTAGCGGCACGCCCCAGTGGGCTTCAGCGGCACGCCCCCAATGGCCTTCAGCGGCATTCCCCCAGGGCCTTCAGCGGCACGCCCCAATGGGCTTCAGCGGCACGCCCACAATGGCCTTCAGCGGCACGCCCCAGGGCCTTCAGCGGCACGCCCCAATAGGCCTTCAGCGGCACGCCCCCAGGGCCTTCAGCGGCACGCCCCAATGGGCTTCAGCGGCACGCCCCCAATGGCCTTCAGCGGCACGCCCCCAGGGCCTTCAGCGGCACGCCCCCAGGGCCTTCAGCGGCACGCCCAAATGGGCCTTCAGCGGCACGCCCAAACGGGCTTCAGCGGTACGCCCTCAGGAGGCTCCAGCGGCACGCCTTTTTGGCTCTCCTGCGGCACGCTTGTGCAGCTCGCCAACGGCACAGCGTGAGGCACTTTCAACCGAGCGACGTGGTGCCCATGCCCTACGCATCTTCGGCGCGCAGTGGCCGATCCGAGGTGTCGACCAATGACTGGGCCACGCAGGCTAGTCCCCTGACACCCAGGACGGAAGAGTCAAACTTGATCATCATGACGGAGCTACTTCCCGCCTTCGACGGTCGTGCTCAAAGCTCCGACGGCAGGGAGTATAAAAAGACCCCCGCTTCAACTGGCTAAAGGGACGGAGACGAAGACTCAGACAGAGAAAAAAAAAGAAGAAGGAGAAGAAGACGGACGGAGACACCCACACAAAGAGAAAAGAGAAGAGAGGAGGAGGCGTTCCGGCGTGAGCTCCCTCCGACGGCCACCGGGAAGAAGAGAGAGTAAGAGAGAAGAAGGGCTTGATGTAACAGGGGGGAAGTGTTGGAGAAGGGGGGGTGGACGATCGTCCCCACTTCAGCCCCAACACCTTCCCTTCCATGGTTTTCCTTGCTTTCCTCTTCCCTTTCTTTTGCTTTTGTCTTTTCTTTCTTGCCCGTAGCCTTGGCTCGGGTGTGTCCGTCAATGTGTATGTAGGGCCTCAGCCCTTTGCTTCCCATGAATGAAAAGTCACCTTTCTTGGGTCTTCCCTACTATGTCTGATGGTTTACTCCCGCCTTCACAATGCATGCCGTGTGTTATCCATTTTCTCCGTTTCTCCGGTTTCTTTCGATTCACCGTCTCAAGGTGATGCCTCCCCTTTGAAGCCTGGCCTTGTGGGTCCTCCACTCATTTCCAGCAGCCCACCCCCGGCCATGAACTCCCCTTCTTTTCCTGAAAAACATGCGAGCCTCCCAGCCCACATACTTAGTTCCCTGCTAGTCCTCCAGCGATGCACCTTTCCGGCCCTTGGCCAGCACGCCTTTTGGCCCTCAACGGCACGCCCCGTTGGCCCTTGGCCGGTACGCCCTTCTGGCCCTCAGCGACACACCCCTATTGGCCCTCAGCGGTACACCCTGTTGCCCTTGGCCGGTACACCCCTTTGGCCCTCAGCGACACACTTTCTGGCCCCAGCGGTACACCTTCTCCTGGTGCCTCAGCGGTACGCTCTCCGCCGCCAACCCCCAGCCCATTATGCCTAGTACTAGAAGCCCTCCGTTCACGGTTTTCTCCGGGTTTTCCGAGGCCCCATAAAGGTGTTGCTGCCCTCGGGCGTCCACCTCCAGTTGTCGGGTTCCGCCACTCCATGTGGGCGTGTTCCCTTTATCTCCCTTACGCCCCGGGTCAAGGGGAGATGCTACCGAAATTTTGTCAGAAAATAACAATATGGTAAATAAGGTAAAAGGAAGCAACAAACGAATGAAGCAATTAATGATAAAAACTCTTCAACTAATCAAGACCCTGTCAATGACATGAGAAGAACTGAACCAATTAACAACTTGTTACACCAACTGTCAGACCCGTGAGAGAAGGCTGGGCACAATAAGGAGGAAAGAAAATTTGCATAAAACTACCTAAAAATCAAGAAAAGAATAAAAGAAAAGCCTTAGGAGAAACAGAGGGAGAGTGGATCCCCCTTAACACTTCCAACCCCGGACCGCCTTCAGTGGTACGCCCTTCCCAATCTCCAACGGCACACTCCAGAGAGCCTTCAGCGGTACACACTGCCCATCTTCAGCGGCACAATCTAGTGGCCCTTCAACGACACAACCTCCTGGCCCTTTCAGCGGCACACTCCCTCCCATCGCCTCTCTCCCTTCGCCGGTACACCCTCATCCACCGTCTCAATGGGATCCAGTGTACAAACTTGGCAGATGGATGCACAAACGCAGCAGCAAGCAATGTATAGACTTCGTATGTTGATTGCATGTTACAACGTACAGACTTTGGGCTTGGCAATGTATAGACTTCGAGCTGCAGCCAAGGGACAATGTACAGACTTTGAGTTGCAGCGTACAGACTTTGGGCCAGCCAATGTATAGACTTCATGCTGCAACGTACAGACTTTGTGCTGCAGCGTACAGACTTTGGGCCAGCCAATGTATAGACTTCATACTGTAATGTACAGACTTCATGTCGCAACGTACAGACTTTGGGCTGGCCGATGTACGGACTCTAAGCTGCAATGTGCAGACTTTGAGCTGCAGCCAATGAACGATGTATAGACTTTGAGTTGCCCAGTGTATAGACTTTGAACTGCAGCCAAAGGGCAATGTATAGACTTTGAATTGGCCAATGTATAGACTTCGAGCTGCGGTCAATAGGCAACGTACATACTTTGAGCTGAAGGATGTATAGACTTGATATGCTGGTTGAATAGACAATGTACGAACTTTGGGGCCGATGAACGTACAGACTTTATGTTATCCCCCTCCTTCACCGACACACTCTCCAGCCATGGCCCCAGCGGTACACTTCCTTCAGGCCTTCACCAGTACGCCCTCCTCAAGCCCTTCAACGGCACACGTCTCCAGCCCTTCGCCGGCAAACCTGCCGCCCTCCTTCGCCGGTACACATCCTTAAGCCCTTCAGCGGCACCCATCCCCAGTCCTTCGCCGGCACACTCTTCTGCCCACCTTCCTTCAGCGGTACACTCCCTTTTTAGCCCCTCTTTCAACCCACCAAGGGTCAACTCTCCCAAAAAAAAATATAACAAATATATACATATATATAATACATGAACACACACATATATATACATATAGGCATCTAATGGCAGCACCGACAAACTAATAAAAGTCATGATGAATAAATAAACCTGAATATATCCATATAAAAAAATGATGACGAATGAAATGAGTGGCAATAATAATAATAATAATAAAGGGGGGGGGGTGGGGCAATAATAGCAGTGAGCAAGACGAGGGAGATCACCCGGAACAGATGCGGAAAAAGGAATAAGCAACGGGGTGATAAGAACAATAATGATAAAACATTGTAAGGTATTAATAATTCTACATTGTAGCCCTCTCTCTCCGTGACTCGACGCAGAAGGAACAGTGATGCCGCCTTCTCAGGTCGGGCCCGAGTCTTGGGAATCATTCTCATATGGCCGGGCCCCGACCTGGTCTCGGGCCGACATTCCAATCAAGACCGGATTCGTTTCTCGTTCCGGATCCCTTTCGAGCCATCATTAAAATCGCCGTGCATGCGGCAGACATTTTGACGGATTCGCCCCGGTTCTCCGTCGCGTCTCCATCGCGGACCCGTGTCCGAACATGAAAAGGTCCACGAGTGACCGACATGGCCAGTGGCTCGCATCCTAATGCGCACTTTGGTGTGATTTTCTCCTGTCTCTTTCTCGCGCAATTAGTATTATTCCTTTCGGCCGCAGGGCCCTTAATTTCGGCAATTAATCAAGGGTGTTCCCTCGTATGGGGGATGTAAATGACGTCGTGACCTTTACGGCGCGACGGGATCTGGTCCCGACACGAACCACACAATCGTCTGACGAAGTCAGATCGAGCGTACCATGGGCTCTTCGGAGCCCGAATAAATTGTCACCCCGGTGACTGGCATGCCCACGCACTAAACAGACCAACGCCACCAGCCCGGCCGAGACCAAAAGCGAATGTTGCCTCGAGCGAAAAGTGCGTCCACAGTTCTGGCACGCCCGGTGGGACCGATCCACCCTTCATCTTTTTGCCGAAATTAGGGGCCCCGCGGCCCCCTTCTTGTAGTACTAATTGCGTTACTTTGCCAAATGCAGGAGAAAGAATTGCATCATGGTGCCAACCATGGCTGTCACTTGCGGCCCTCAGCCCGTCGAGAACCACGTCCGAGGTGGCTACCTGGCGGTCCCCCTCAGCTTCGGGAGCTTCCCTCCCACCGTAGGCTTCCCCAACTTCTTGGGGGTGGCCTTTGTCAATGTTCTTGAGGTGAAGGCGCCCGAGGAGTCCCAGATCAACGCTCCCGCTCCGGGGGCCGTCGAAGCTGCTGTCGGCCGAGCTACGGCCAAGAACATCAACAGCGTCCCCACAACGACGCTGAGCTGCAACGTGCACCAAACTACCGGCCCTTCCCACCAAGGGTCAGCATCCCACCGAAGAAGGCTTCGGAGGAGCAATACCGGCGCCGGCTCGGGGCGCCGCTCGTCCAACTCCGGAAAGTCCATGACGGTTGGGGCCCTCCGAGTCCGTCTGGACGGGCAGAGGTCCCAAGTGACACCGGACCGTATCGTCCCGACCGTCCCAGTCCGCAACTCTTTTCAAGGACTGGAGAAGCTGAAAGAGAGGGCCACACCCGCAACCCCAGCTGCGGCACCGAAAAAGGCGCCAGCTCACAGGCCGACCAAACTGAAGCAAGTCTGGGTACCCAAGGAGGCCCAGCCCTCTGCACCCGCCCAGGCAGGGCCCAGCACTTCCCGCCCGAGGAGGGCCCGACGAGATGGCAGGGTCGAGGTGATGACCCCAACTCTCCGACCGGCACCCGTCATCCCGGCGCCGTCCGAGAATGTCCACCGCCGTCCCCGAGGGCGCCGACACAACGCTGCCCGCCCAACACTCAGGGCCTACTCTCCCCCTGCCACTATCATCGACATGCAACCGCAGGCTGCTCTCCCTGACCAGGAGTGGGAAGGGATCGAGCAGGCTATGAGGAATTACCTTCGAGGCCCGGGTAGCACCCTCGCCGGCCGCCAGAGACTGCTGGGGGCAATGGCCTCCGCTTTCCCAGAAGAAGGAGCCCGACCCGCACCCAGCGCAGAGTCGAGGAATCGCTCGGAGGAGTCGCGCCAGTCCCCTGTACGGGAGGAAACACCGCCCCGACGATCGGTCTTCGACAGACGGGTGTTCCCAGGAAGATCGTCTAGGAGGGAGACAAAGAGAAGCAGGAACAAGAGATGGCAAACATTCACCTGCAACATGGCAGGAGTTCACGGTCGGTATGGGGCCTTGCCCACCGATCCGGAAAAAGTGGCCAGAATCGCCGTCAGGCCGGGACCCCTCACTAGAAGAGGGAGAGCGACAGGTGGCGTGGCACCCACGGGCGCCGAAGGGACCTTACCTGAAGAGCCCTTCTCGGCCCTCACGGCCAATGTGGTCACCACCGGTGACACGAGTGGCGGACCCTCGACATCATCCGAGGATGCCCCGGCAGAGGAGACAGGGGGCATGCCCAGCCTCCCCACGGTTGACCCGGCAATGCTGCTCATGATGCAGCGGTTCCAGCAGGAAATTGAATCACTTAAAAAGCAATTGAATGAACGGAACACACCGCCCCCGATGTCCTGGCAGACCGAGGTTTTACCCGAAGCGCCTAGGGACAGGGGGCAATTTTCAGAAGCAGCCCTTCCAGCAACCCTCAACCCTCTCGGGGACGCGTCCCTGCAGCAGGCACACTGCACTGCACCAGTCCCGCCACAGGCCTTACTTTCCCAAGGGTCCCTTATGGCCCCCCAGGTGACCGTGCTGGCTACCCCGAGCGCACAGCCCGCCCATTTTTATCCTAGTCCGGTCGACCCGACAACGGTTAGCCGGTTGATGCTGGAACAAATGATAGACATGAAACTGGCCGAGAGAGGTGACGAGGATCAGACGCCGTTCGACGTCTACCGGGTGCCCTACCCGGCTCACCATGCTGCGAAGAAGTTGCCGGTCGGCGTCACCAAGCCACCCAAGTTCGAAAAGTTCAACGGGCAAGGGTCCCCCAGGGAGCACATTGCTTATTATGTGAATGTCATGGGGGACTTGGCTGCTGATGAGGCCTACCTCCTGAAGTTCTTCGGCTCGACACTCACCGGGCTTGCCTTTGAGTGGTACTCCGGCCTGCCACCCGGGTCTGTCGCCGACTGGCCCGACATGCAAAAGAAGTTCAAAGAAAGATTCTATGTTGCAGAACGAGAGGTCACCGTGGCCGAACTTTATGCCACAAGACAGAAGAATGACGAGTCGGCCCTCGACTATATTAAGAGATGGAGGAACCTCAGCATGAGGTGCAGGCGTCCCCCACACCAGGAGGATGCGGTGCAGATCTGCAAACAGAACTTGAAGAAAGAAATCCTGGAAAGGATGATCGGCACCGAGGTCAAGACATTTGACCGCCTGAACAACGTGGTAGCGGAGATCGAGGCATTTTTGGCCCGATACTCTTCCACCCCGGCCATGTCAAGCCAAAGAGCCAGGCATGCCGAGAAGAAGCCGGCTCCCCCCGAGGTGCACACATTAGATTTCCAGGCTTTTGAAAAACAGAAAGAGAAAGCCAAGGGGGCTGCCGACCTTCCTCCGCCCAGAGCCACAGAACGGCGGGAGGGCCCCTCACTAAGGGAGAAGATGAGAAATAAGCTGTATTCCTTTGCCCGGGATAAGTCTAAGCTCATGTTTGAATGGGCAACCAGCTACAACAAAATCACACTGCCAGAGCTGAAAAGGCCCGGCGACCTAAAGAAAAAGGACGACCCGCGCTTCTGCCCGTACCACCGAGTGCTCGGACATACCATTGAAGACTGCTATGTCTTCAAGGATGTTATTGAGTCCTTAATCAAGAATGGGGAGCTGGACATGGGGGAGCATAGAGTAGACCCCCCGCAACCGCATGAGTTGCCCAGCATAACCTCCACTGTCAATATGGTCTCGCTATACCAGGAGTTGCCAGAGGAGTGGGGGGAGGCCTGCGCCCGCGCCACTTATGAGACCTTCATCATGACCCCGGCTCAGGATCAAGGAGGTTGGCAGATTGCAACTAGAAAGAATAGAAGAGCATACGTCCCTTGACCCAGCCCCGGAGTCCGTCTGAGGGACGCAACACCCCGGCCTGCACCGCCCCCAGCAAGCCCAGTTCGCCACGACACGGCCCCTCGGCTAGTCGTGAGGCGGCCCACTCACAATAAAAAAAGCTCTGTCCCACTGCGGATGCACAAGAAGACCAGCCCAGGGGTTGAAAGACTCCAGGCTATTATTGATGGGCTTGAAGATTATGAGCAGCCCGAAATCCAGCCCGTGGAGCTGAAGGAGTACGTCCCATGGGAGGAGTTCAAATCACTCGAACTGGCTCCAGGGGCAGAAGCTGAAGCAGAGAAAGAGCCTCCCCTGTGGGCTGAACTTCCCCAAGAGCAGCCATCCGCCGCAGCAGGAAAGAAGAAGAAGAAGAGAAGACCCAGGGGCAAGAAGAAGAAGGAGGTCGTCGTCGCCTGCAACACCCTCTCGGCTTTATTCGACACTGCCCTTTCCCTGGAGGAAACAGAAGAAGAGCCACCCCATGAGCCGCCGGAAGCGAATCAAGCTGAAGTCTCCACTTCCCAACATGCCACCAGGTCGGGAAGGAAGTGGGGGCGCCCTCCTCAGGATAACCTCAACATCATGCTCAGGGGGGAACAACCATACCAGGTCCCCGACCCTGAAGTCCGAGGCACCGAGATCCCTCCTCCGGCGGGTCTCTATCCCGTAGGGGCTAGGAGCCGAGGCACCCCTTCATTCGCCGAATTCCTGTTAGCCCGAGCCGGCGGGAAGGCGCGCTCCCAGGGGCCTCCTTCGACCGAAAAAGTAAGCAGCTCTCAAGCTCTACCGGCGGAAACTCTTCCTCAGCCAGAAGCGGACAACAGTGATATCCCAAACCTCGCCGAATTCATGCGGGGGGCGGAGGAAGCCCAGCAGGCCCCGCCGGCTCGGCAGGCCGCAACAGAGCCCACAAAGCTAGCGTCCCGTGACCTGACACCCCAGCTCCAGGGAGGAGGCAGGCGCAGCAAGCCCGAAGAGATGAAATTACTCAAGGTGCGGGCTGTCGACCGAATAGTCAGACACCTCAAGAAGATCCCGACCCGGTTTACCGTGTGGGAGATGCTATCTTTGGACGAAGAAACACGGCAAGCCATCATTGCCGCACTCCAGACGCCAGCGCACCTTGAAGCTTGCCTGGCAGAAACCTCACCTGAAGTAGCTGTGGCTTTCACAGAAGACGACATGCTCCTGCCGACCTGCAGTCATAACAGGCCCCTCTACATGAAAGGGTAGCTGAACGGCCAGCCCATCAACAGGGTCCTGATCGACCCGGGGGCAGCAGTGAATATACTCTCGTACCGGGTGTACCAAAAGCATTATTTTGATGTACACCTGGTTGAGGTCAGAAATGTCAAGATTGCTGGTTTTAACCAGAAATGTGAGGTGCCCATGGGGGTCGCAGAGTTCAGCCTGACCTTTGATGACTTCACCACCAAGGTCCAGTTCCACGTCATCAACTCCAACACCTCCTATAAGGCGTTGCTTGGTCGCCCCTGGCTACACCAGAACAGAGTGGTGCCCTCCACCCTGCATCAATGCATCAAGTACCCCTGTGAAGGGAAGGAAGCCAGAATCTTCGCCGACCTCCACCCGTTCGAGGTGTTCGAGTGTCACTTGTCAGATGCCAATCTATATCTAGAGAAGGCGAAGCAAGCCCCCCAAGCCGCCCAAGACAAAGGGAAGAAGAAAGTGGAGTCGGGCAGTTGGTTTCCTCCGCCGCCCCCAGGTTATGTGGCTCCCCCACATGTACCATTCATTGCACAAGAGGGGGGGGGGGTATTTAAGGGAGCCCCTCTCCCTATCTACTCTACACCGGGGACGCCTTGCCTCGAAGACCTGCTGGAGGATGTCAGGGTCCCGCCAGGGATCATCAAGCCCATTACAGAGATTGACTGTCAAGCGGCCGAGCGGCTGAGGACCTTTGAGGTGCCTAACCCGGAGGGGCCATCCACCATCTTTTATGTTGCCGGGGAAAAGCCAGTCATGGAAGACGATGATTGCCGGTTTCCTGACGAGTTGCATGACCCGCACGTCCCCATTGTGGGACTTCCCCATATGACCGACCAGGCAGCCAGAATGGTCAGAAAGCAAAAGATTCCCCCCTATCAACCCTCCAGCCGGAAGGAAATGTTCGAAAGAATGTGGAACCCACCAAACCTGGATCGGCGGTTGCTGCAAATCACCAAGCACCCCGGTCTGGGCTTCTCACCAGAAGATTATTACGAAACTGATGTGATATCGGTTTCGGCCTTGTCCGGCGACGACCCCGCGGAAGCTGTAGATTTGCGGGAAGCCCATCAAGAAGTATATCCCAGGCCTCCGACTGAGGAGGCACAAGACGAAGAAGTGTTCCTTTGGAACCCTCTCCGCCGCTGCTGCACGGGGAAAACCCTCTCTCTCTCCGACAGGCTAGCCTCACAAGAGCACACCGCCGAGGCGCCCTCACTTCGGCCTGCTGGCGAAGCAAGAAGCAGAAGCATGGGTCATGCCCCAAATTCCCCTCGATATGACCCCGTCATGTACGCCTTGTACCATAGGCAGCAACGGGAGATCGAGATGTTAAAAGCACGGCTGGCTGAGTTGACCTCGCTAGTTGCCGACCTCATCCAGGGCTCTCTCCGCCGGTGGGGTGGCTATATGTCTCGACCCCGAGACACCAGTCCCGATGTCCCCGTCTGGTCAAGAAGGGAGACAAGAGACACGGCAAGCCCATTAACCGGACGGCCAACCAGGCAAGGCCTGACACTCCAAGAGAAGCTGCAAAAGCCCTACTCTTTCCCAAGAGAGAAGACTCGGGGTATTTTTGACTGGGCCTGCCACTACAGCAAGGTCTCCCTCCCACGGTCCAAGAGGCCGCAGGACACCCGAAGAAGTGGGGACCCACTGTTTTGTCCCTACCACCAGATACTGGGCCACGCCATCGAAGACTGCTATGTCTTCAAGGACATTGCTCAAGACCTCATTGACAGGGACGAGCTCAGAATGGGAGACTATGTGGTAGCCCCACCACGCCCCCACGCGGCGGACAGCCCCAGAAGAGGAGCCTATACACTATCCATCCAGTACCAGGCGCCTGAAGATGCGGCTGCCCCGGCCCCCGCCGGAGCTGTCTACGATGATTATACAGAAGATCCCGAGGTGGCCTTGTGCCTTTCTGCACCAGCGGACCCCGCGGACCCGGCAGCTACGGTCCAGGAGGAGTGCGCGACAGATGCAGCCCCCGCGCCCCTTCATGAGGAACAAGAAGAGGGGGATGGCGTCCTCGAGCCCGAAGACAATGAAGATCAAGACTTCGTCGATTTGTCGCCAGCCCCGCCGGAAATTGAAAATCGCGGCCAGGCCACAGTCGACGAATTGATTGAGATCAACCTTGGCACAGAAGGTGACCCCAGGCCGACCTTTCTGAGTGCTCTTATGCCCCTACAGGAGAGAGAACAATACACAAAGTTGCTGCAAGAATTCTGGGATTGCTTTACCTGGAATTATAAAGAAATGCCTGGGCTCAGCCCCGAGGTGACTCAGCACATCTTGGCCATTGATCCCACAGTGGAACCAGTGAAGCAGTCTCCCCGGCGTATGAGGCCGAAATTGATCAGCCAGATCTGCAAGGAGGTCGACAAGCTCATAGATGTCGGCTTCGTGGCGGAGAACCAGTACACCACCTGGCTGGCCAATATTGTGCCGGTGAAGAAGAAGAATGGACAGATCAGGATTTGCGTGGATTTCCGCGACCTGAATAAAGCCTGTCCAAAAGATGACTTCCCGGTGCCTATCACCGAAGTGATGATTGATGCAACCACCGGCCACGAGGCCCTGTCTTTTATGGACGGATCGTCCGGCTATAACCAAATTTGGATAGCCGACCACGACCGGATTCACACGGCTTTCAGATCACCCAAGGGGATATTCCACTACAAGAGGATGCCCTTCGGCCTCAAGAATGCTGGTGCTACATATCAGCGGGCAATGACCAAGATCTTCGACGAGCTGCTATATAGCAAGGTCGAATGCTACATTGATGATCTAGTTGTCAAGACTAAGAAGAGAGCTGAACATCTGAGCGACCTCAGGGTCGTCTTTCAAAGGCTCCGGCTGTATGGGCTGAAGATGAACCCTATGAAGTGCGCCTTTGGCGTGTCCAGTGGTAAGTTCCTCGGCTTTATTGTCCGGCACAGAGGGATCGAGATTGACCCCTTCAAGATAAAAGCCATTCAGGAGTTGCCCCCTCCGAAGAGTCTGGGAGAGCTGAGGTCCCTACAGGGCCGTCTAGCCTATATCCGCAGGTTTATCTCCAACCTGTCGGGGCGTTGCCAACCCTTTCACAGACTGATGATGAAGAATGCACCCTTCAGCTGGGGTCGCGAATGCCAACGCGCGTTCGACCAGCTAAAAGAATACCTGAAGACCCCGCCAGTCCTGGGGGCACCTGTCAAAGGCAGACCGCTTGTTCTCTACATAGCAGCTACCGAATATTCACTGGGGGCAATGCTTGCCCAGAATAATGATGAGGGAAAGGAGCAGGCGCTCTACTACCTCAGCCGGAGATTGGTGGGAGCGGAGGCCAAGTACACTCCGATAGAGAAAGTTTGCCTTGCTTTGGTCTTCGCAGTCAAGAAGATGAGGCATTACATGCTGTCCCATGAAGTAAGTCTAATATCCAGAGCTGACCCTATCAAGCACATCCTCCTCCAGCCTGTCCCGAAGGGACGCCTTGGCAAGTGGGCCATGCTGCTCATGGAATTTGATATCACCTACGTGCCGCAGAAGGCCGTTAAGGGACAAGCCGTCGCGGATTTCTTCGCAGCACACCCCGTGCCCGAAGGCTCCCCGTTGGCCACCGAGCTACCCGAAGATGAGACACTGGAGGTGGATCATGTCCAACAAGCTATCTGGCAGCTATACTTTGACGGGGCTTCGAGAACAGAAGCGACCCCGTCCGGACACGCCAAGGTACGGGCCGGAGCCGGCATCGTCCTCAAATCACCAGACGGGGAAGTGATGCACACTTCCTGCTGCATTACCAAGCCCTGCACAAATAATGAAGCAGAGTATGAAGCACTGATCATCGGCCTTCAGGTGGCCCTCCAAATGGAGATCAAAATGCTCCAAGTATTCGGCGACTCGCTGCTGGTCGTCAAGCAGGTCCAGGGACAGTTTGATGTCCGAAAACCTGAGTTGCTCCCTTATCACACTAAGGCGAAGAGACTCATGGAGCGGTTCTACCTCCTTGAGATAGGCCATGTCGCCAGAGGGGAGAATGCACAAGCCGACGCCCTGGCAAAACTGGCGAGCTCACTGGCAGTGCCTCCAAATGGATCTCTCAGTATCCAAGTAATAAATCAGCGCCAGATGCCCAGCATGATAGAAGAGGAACCAGAAGAAGAAGAGCTAGAAGTCACCACAGCAGAAGCCGTCGGCCTACCCGACTGGAGAGACCCCCTGATGCAGTGGTTCAAGTACCAGCAGCTGCCCAAGAAGAGAGAAGAGAAGCTCAGGCTGATCAGAATTAAGGACTCTTATGAGCTCCGAAATGGAATATTATTCCGAATGGTGGCCGACGCCAAGCAGAAATTACTCCTCCGATGCTTGTCCATTGAAGAAGCCTGGAGGGTCATGAAGGAGGTCCACGCCGGGACAGCTGGCGCACACCAGGCCGGGCCGAAAATGAAGATTGAAATAAAGAAGCTTGGCTATTATTGGCCTGCAATGTTCGACGACTGCTGCAAATATGCTAAGTCGTGTCAAAAATGTCAGGAGCATGCCACCATACCCAGAAGGCCCCCCGTGCAGTTACACCCAACCGCGCCCAGTTGGCCGTTCGCCCAGTGGGGAACGGACGTCGTGGGTCCCTTACCTGCATCTTCCACAGGCTGCAAGTACATTTTGGCGGCAACCGACTACTTCTCCCGCTGGGCAGAGGCTGTCGCCTTACGGGAGGTCACCGGAGAGATCGTGGTCAGGTTTGTCCGCCGTAATATCATATTCCGGTTTGGCGCGCCCGACCGAGTTGTGTCAGACAACGGTAGCCACTTCCGCAACCAGAAGGTCTACCGGCTGGCAGAAAAATATAAAATTGATTGGAGGACATCGACTCCTTACAACCCACAGGCTAATGGGCTGGCCGAAGCTTTTAATAAGACACTCTGCACTCTCCTGGCCAAGACGGTCAGCTCTAACAAAAGGGACTGGGAAGAAAGAATGTACGAGGCGCTTTGGGCGTACCGAACTGTATACAAGACTCCAACAGGCTGTTCGCCCTTTTCTCTCGTATATGGCTCGGAGGCAATCGTCCCCGTTGAACTGGAGATACCGTCCCTCAGGGTTGCCATTCAGCATGGCCTTGTCCTTGAAGGGCAAACCAACGTTGAACGAAGGCTTGATGAACTCTCCAGCCTAGAAGGAAAGCGGCTCCAGGCCCAACAGAACATTCAGATCTACCAGGCCCGGATTGCACGCGCCTTTGACAAGCTTGTCAAGGAACGCGAATTCAAAAAGGGCGACCTCGTCATGGTCAAGAGAAGAGACCTCATGGCTGCCAACCCTAAGGGTAAGCTGAATGAGAACTGGCTCGGACCCTACGTAGTCCAAAAAGTCTACGAAGGTGGGGCCTATGTAATCGTCAACCATCGCGGGGAAGTTCAGTTCCCGCCTCTTAATGGAAGGCACTTGAGACTGTACCACGCTCCGGTGCCCCCGTTCAATCAATAATATGACCCTCCGCCCTATTTTGGGCGGATTTGCATGATTGATGTCCAAACAACTTGACCACTATCCATGTTTTCAAAAAGCAAAAAAGGGGGAAGAGGAAGGTAAAAAAAAAAGAAGAGAGAAAAAAAAGAAAAAGGAAGAGAGGAAAAAGAGAAGAGGAAAAAAGGAGAAGAAAAAAAAAGGAAAAAAAAAGAAGAAGAGAAGAGAAAAAAAAGAGAAGAGAAGAAGAGGAAAAGAGAGAAAAAAGAGAAGAGAAAAAAAGGAGAAAGAAAGAGGAAAAAAAGAAGAGAAGAGAGAAAAAAAGAAGTAAAAAAAAGAAGAGAAAAGATACAAGAGCAAGGGAAGAGTGGAAGCCGAGAAAGGGGGAACCCCTCCCATTTCTAGCCGTCGCCCCGTAGCCACGGAAGAACTAAAAGAAATTTCTAGACAAACTCTTCTCTCCGTCCTCCTCGGGCGGTGAGTACCCCGTTGGCTCGGACCTCCCGTCGGGTCATTGACTAAACAAACTCTTCTCTCCGTCCTCCCCAGGCGGTGAGTACCCCTTTGGCTCGGACCTTCCGTCCGGGTCATTGACTAAACAAACTCTTCTCTCCGTCCTCCCCGGGCGGTGAGTACCCCTTTGGCTCGGACCTCCCGTCCGGGTCATTGACTAAACAAACTCTTCTCTCCGTCCTCCCCGGGCGGTGAGTACCCCTTTGGCTCGGACCTCCCGTCCGGGTCATTGACTAAACAAACTCTTCTCTCCGTCCTCCCCGGGCGGTGAGTACCCCTTTGGCTCAGACCTCCCATCCGGTCATTGACTAAACAAACTCTTCTCTCCGTCCCCTCTGGACGACGAGAAATCCGGTCTCTGACCGAGGCCCCCCTCTTGAGGCCAGCACGCGCTTCCAATATTGCGGCGAAACTAGGGAGTCGCCCGTTCGGTATGGTGGAGTGGTCCCCTCGTCCTCCCCCTGGGAAGGCGAGCACTCTCCTGTGCCCTGACATGGGTTCCTGCCTGGTTCTCCCAAAGCGAACCCTCGCGAAGATTCACACCCTGCCAATGTGTCTCAGCACAAAAAGGGGAGGGGAGGGAAGAGGAAGAAGAAAACAATATAGACAGGAGAGAAAAAAGGGGAAGAGAGGTCCCTCTGGGATGAATGCATACACGAAGAGCACGTGAAACTATAACTGTTCTGGTCTATTTAAAGAAGGATCAGATTACATATGCTTCGGGACATACCCCTGTGTTACAAAAAGGAGAAAGCTAAGGGAGGCGACGCTCAGCCGACACCCCTGAAGATGTCCTCGAGGGGGAGGATCCCGACACAAGGGAAGTTCGTCATATCGCGTAACCGGCCCCTCAATTCCTCGAGACGGGCGAGTTCGGCTTCCGCGGACACCGTTTCAACTTGGGTGACGGCGAGAGCTTCGCTCTCACTCTCGACCACCTTCTCAGCCTCGGCAAGGTCAACCCTAGCCGCAGCAAGGTAGCCCTCTAGCTTTTCGATCTGACTCTTGAGGGAGCGGACGCTGCCCTGGCCTTTCTCCAAGGCCTTCCCATGGCGCTTTCATCATGGCGCCGTGCCTCCAAGACCTGCAAATACTCGTCCGCTTGGGCGTCTAGCGCGGCGCGCGCGTCGGGAGCCTGGGTCTCGAGGAACTCGCGACGCTTCACATACTTCAGCAACAGCAGAACCCGCCGCGACCACTCCTCCAGTGGGCAGCCCAGCACTTGTAACGCCCCGGTCAGCTGCGTCACTATGGTGTGTACCTCCCGGTATGATAAGGAAAGATCGGCAAAGAACATCGTCCGCAGCGTTACCAGCATTTGATGGACTGGCGCCTCTGACGAGGTGTGACTGACCGAAGGCATGGCTGGGGGAGTAAATTCCACGGTGCTGTCCACCTCTGCCCACAAATCAGCGTTCACCGCGGCCGAAGAAGATGGAAGAGCAAGAGTCAAGACGCCTGGCCGGCGTGGCTCGACAGAAGATTCCTGGCCAACCACGGCTGAGGAAATGGCTGAAGTCATTGCCGAAGCATCTGACGCCGCTATCATCCGCTGCTCTCCTGCCTCCTCCGCCTCTGCTTGGTTCACTTCTGCCACTGCCTCAATGGGCAGGGGTGCCGGTACGGCTACTTCGGCTGAAGGAGGGGCTTCGAGTAAAGCCGGACCCGACGCCATCACCCACGGACTCTTCCCTCGCGTGTGGGATCCCTCCAAATGTGCACGGAGCCCCGCAAATACTTGTCTCAAGAAAGGGTCCTCCATCTGGGCCGACAGCCTCGGAAGAGGTGGAAGTGGAACCAGTAGGTGAGGGACGCCTCCCGCCTGCACGAGCACGGCAAGAGTCTCCACCTCCGGAACAGATGCCAGAGTCGGCGCCACCTATCCACATGAAATACGGTTAGCCGCCCGTCGCCGGGAATAAATTACGCGAGGATGAGGAGTGGGAAGAGCCATAAAGCCCCGCTTACCTCGGCCACCGTGAAGACGCGGCCTTCGGGCGCAATCTCTCCTTCCTCCAGAGGCTCGTCCGCCGCTTCAGAGACACTTGAAGTCCCTGCGGCCGACTCTTGCTGAAGAGCCTCGAATAGAAGGGCTAGTTTGCCCGAGCCCACATCGACCCCCACCTGACGGTCGATCGGCGCAACTGGGGTACCCTTTTCCACAGCCTCCGGCAAGTTAAGCCCCTGAAACCCGGAATTGACAAGAAAAGATCATTAGGTAACCACGAAGGAGAGGAAGGAGCCGGCCCAAGCAAGCTCACACTTACAGCAGTCTTCCCCATAAAGCTCGGGGAGCCAGCAAGTAAGGGGACCCTGAAGACCGGCTCGGGCGGCTCCGATGCCCCGGAAACGCCCTCGTCAGGAGCCGCTTCATCGGAGGAGTAATTGTAGTCTACCTCTTCGCCCGACGATGACTCGACCGCCGCAGGCTCTCCCCTTGCCGGCGAAGGGGCCTCCACTTCGAGGTCAATGGCCGGCGCACCCTCCCACGGGCTAGATGAGGCCGGTACGCCGGACTTCAGCCTCCTCCTCACATATAGACGCGTCGTCGGGAGTTGCAGGCGGGGCCCGAATAGTCCAGCGACTGCCTCTGCTGTGCCTGTCACACAGAAGAAAATACGGGTTATACCAAACCCAATCGGCTCCCAAAGGATAAAAGAAGTCAATTAGGCCAACAAAGGCAAATACCCCCTTCAGCTGCTGCAACAGGAGGTGGCTCGCGGATGGCCTCTTTGATGGGCGACGCGGCCTCGGAGACCGCTGCCTCGGGGACCGCGGCCTCGCTCTCGCTCGGGGTCAGCATAAGCGCCGGTTCCTCCGTGTCGCCTGTAAGAAAGAAGCGCATTGTCGCCGTGCGCGCATCCAAGGATGGCCCAGGAGGCAAATCAATCTCGGGTGACGTCGGCGACCGTTGAACCCCGCCGGCATGGTGACTCGGCTCAGTCCGAGTGACCTCGAATTCTTCAAAGGACAAGATAGGGGCCACCGGAGAGGCGGCCGCTGGGACCGGGGACCCCTCTGCCCGTCTCCGCTTCGCCGCTTGCCGCCCGGCCACCTTGGCAGCAGCCAACGCCTTCTTAACAGGCGACTTTGCTCGGGACCTTCCCTTGGCCTGCGGTGAGGGAGCCGGAGCCGCCGCCGAGGTCGCCTTTGCTACGATCGCGGCTTCACCCGTGACAGGGGCGGGCACAGGAACTGGCTCCCCCGCGTCAGGAATAGGTGCGGGCACGGGCTCTTCCACAGGGGCTGAGACAAAAGAAATAGTCAGGTGTCAGGGCTTTGCTCCAAAATGAGATTACAAAAAAGAGAAAGACTTAAAAGACACGCTGATGGTCGAAGGTACTGACCGGCAGGTTGGCTTGTCTCGGGTCGGGCGACTTCGAACTCCTCAAAAGATGGGACCCGTGGCGCCGGAGGAATGGCGATCGGGGCCCTGGCCGCCTCTGTTTTTCTCCGCTTTGTGTCCCGCTGCTTAGCCGCCTTCGCGGCATCCACTGCCTTCTTCACGGGCGATTTTGCACGGGGCCTCTTCGCTGCCTTGGGCAGAGGAGCCGTAGTCGGAGCCGGCAGTGCGGCTTCAAAGTAGGCGGGCTTCTGGACGAATCGAAGAAGATTGCGGTATGTCGCCATCTGGGTGCTATCGGGATGGTCTGGTAAGAAGAATAAATACATATACACACGTGGTTAGTACCCGATAAATCTGCCAAGGACACGACCACGAGAATAGAAGAAGTGGGAAAGGTCAAATACCGTGAGGACCGGTGTACAACCGAAGTGTTATCGGCCAGTAACTCAGGGACGGCTCCTTGTCCCGACGCGCCGCCTCTCGGACCAGCCAGCACACGTCCTCGACCTTCTGGCACCGGTCTGTAAGGCTACCCAGATCTGCGTGCTTCTTCGAGGAGAGGTGGCAGAAAAGATTGAAGTGGTCCATGCCCCACCCGTCGGCATAATAATACGGGATGTGCAGGCGCTTGCCCAGGATGGCGGCCGTCTGATCTTCGATCTTCAGCCCATTCACCCGCAGCAGAACATACAGCCATGTGGTGTCCTTATAATTCTCGGGCTTCCTCTCCTCCCGCCTCATAAATGTGCGGTATGGGCAGATCAGGTCCATCTCTGGACGCCAGCTCTTTGCGGGGGTGCCCTCCTCCTCTATGGGGAGCGGGTAGTTAATGAGCTCCAGACGATCACTCCCTATCCGGCAAAGATCCCGCAATGTCTTCTTATAGTCGTCCTTCGCCACCGGAGGCAACTCCACTTTCGGCGTCGGCCTCGCGTCCCGGGCTTCCCGACGAGCAGCCATGTATGCCGCTACCTCTCTCTCCTGCCTGTTCTTGAGCCGAAGAAGATGATCTGGCTCAATATCAAGTACTGGCACCGATTGCCGACTAAGGAACCTCCTCTCGGCCCCATCCCAGC